>VZZY01015880.1:60907-100317 GCA_013400335.1 Eurystomus gularis
GGAGAGGAGAGGAGAGGAGAGGAGAGGAGAGGAGAGGAATGTTAAGGAATCAGAACTTAGTGCTTAAGATCCTGTTAGGTACAGCTGGATTCCCATCCACCATTTCTGGTAAAGGTCTCCCGTATGTTCAGGTAGGTCAGTCAAAGCTTTCTAGCCAAAAACAACAACCCTATTTCTGAATACCACCAAGACCATGGTGTGAAAAGTAAAACTAAATTCTAACCCAAAATGAAAGTAGCAAGTCCACATATTATCAACAACGTTCTCTGTAGTCAAAATGCACTGGGATGAATCAAGAACATCTGCTTTGTATCAACAGGCATTTTAGGTAGCATCTTCACACACAAAATGTCTCTAAAGTCACAGCCTTGTACCACACAGACAGTAAGAGTTTTATTGCACAGCAGTTGCAGCTTTGGCTGTGCTATTATTGAGCATAGCCCTACCAACATAGGTCTTACCCATCCATAGGTTGTATATATGTTTATGTATAGTCTGTTTATGCCACTGACTGTAAAAAAGAGAGGAGGAAAAAAAGGCCAGATGAACTAATTTTCTATGCAGAGGCTTCTTGAAGCACAAGTGGGCAGAATGGGTTTTTATCCTCAAATGTGCTCCAGTCCCCCACACAGATGGCAGGTTTTTAAGCAAGGAATGGAAGAAGGAGTGTTGAAGAAAAGAGGAGACAAAGTGCACAGCTCTAAGCTTTTCTTTGCTTTCCAGAGCTCTGAAGGGAACAGGGGAAATGGGATATAAACTGGCTGTTCTGACTTATGCTGGTAATCAGGCAGGGACCAGGTGGCCCTTGTGTGTCTTAACCAAAAATGTCCTTTACAACAGCCTTAATCCTTATTTTTCCCCTGAGTACTAGGGATGGGGAACAGAACTGAGGCCAGTCTTTCAAATCAACCACACTAATGCTACAGGAAGTGGGAACACCAGCTTTCCTCTCAGACATATGAACCACCAAATGCCTCTCAGTCCCTGTTTGATTTTTAGTTAGTATTACTTCTTTCTCTCCACTTCTTATCCCAACTGTACAGTTCAGGAATCTGATTTACACTGAAGGACCTGATAAGACTTTAAGCTAGAATAGATAGACTATCAAAAGTCAAGCAATGATAAAAAAACCAGTATTGCCTTTCAACTTAATTTGGAACAATTACTCATACAGAAGAAAAGAGGCTGGAAATTTGATCTGGTTTGCTCTGTAATCAGCATGAGTTTGGGGTTGTTTTGGTGTTGTTTTGACTATTATAAGGAAATTTTATACCGGGTTGAAAAGATGGAAGTCATATACACATTTGTAGTTTCCTGGTTGTCCTGAAGCCTTCTTGAAAAACAGCATCATAGAATCATTTTGGTTGAGAGAGACTTTTTAGATGATCAAGTCCAACCATTAACCCAGCACTGCCAGGTCACCACTAAACCATGTCCCTCAGTGCCACATCTATACATCTTTTAAATATCTCCAGGAATGGTGACTCCACCACTTTCCTGGGAAGCCCATTCCAGTGCTTTACAACCCTTTCAGCAAAGACTTTTTTCCTAATATCCAACCTAAACAACCCCTGGGGACAAGAAGGGAAGCCAGTAGAGATAAAAGCAAACTAAGAAGGTTATTAGAAGTAAAAAAAAGACATCCTTCAATAAGTAGATGTCCAAATGAAGAATGTAGAACAGATAATAAACCTGGCAAGCTAAATATGAAGCCATAATAAAGCTCACCAAAAAAGATTCTGAGGAGAAAAGGTGCAAAATCTAACAATAAAAACTTTTTTTTTTTTTTTTTTAAAAAGGCAGAAGTAGAAAGTTTACCAGAAAGTTGGATCGGGGCAATATATTACTTAAATGTAAAAAGACCACTATAGAAGGACAAGTCTATAGCAGAAAATTTTGAAAGTATTACCTTTGTGAATGCTCATTATGGAGGGCCTCAAGGAAGTTTCTGTGTTGGAGCCAGTTGATCAGACCAGATACAGTATGCTGCAGATCTCTAAAACAAGGTTGACTTGAGTGTTAAGATGCAAGAAGGGTTGGCTGTTGTTTGAGTTTCTATAACGCTTTTGTATGAGTGGTACACTTACAGCATGGCCCTTGTCCCTGTTGTTTTATTCTCATCTTCTTTACTACCAAATCACTTCAGTATCAGCAGCTCCTCAAGACAGTCCCCAACAACTCTCTAGACTTCAGGAATATTGTACCAGATTCCAAACACTTTCTCTGAAAATGCCAAAAGAAAAAGAAAAAAGTACCCAGCTTCTCAAAATCTGCCAGAATCCTTTTTTTTCAAAAATTACATCTGAAACTGAAAAGCATGTCCACCCTGTAGCAGAAAACTAAGGTTCAAAGTAACTTGCTCCCTTTTAGATCTCTCTTAAAGTCATAGTTTTCCAGGATGAAAATAGAAGCATCTGAAAACTTGATGGAAAATACCTTTCATGTGGGGAACCCCATGAGGCAGAACGATTTAGGTATGAGATTAAGTTCTTCAATATGCAAAACATCTACTTGCAGGTCTAAAAGGTTTAATCAGATCTTACAACGTGATGTAAGTTCAAAGAATTTGACATGAGCGTGTACTGCAGTGCTTGGGAAAAAATACTGTGATGTTGGTAATGCAAGAAGCTCTGAAGTGAATAATTCTCAGAGCATGTGCACAGAGCTGGCAAAGATTGTGCCCTTAAAACAGTGGTCGAGAGGGAATGTGTGATTTAGTAAATCAGTCAAGCAGTGAGCTTTCATCTTTGGAGCCCTGGTTTATAACTTTCTTAAGGCTTTAATTATAAATGTCTTGGGTATCCATTCCTCACTTAATTAATCTCCACACTTATGTGAAGTCTGAATCCAGATCATAACCAAAAGACCTTCTAGCACAGATGGACTCATCTGACTGGAGGAGAAGGCAAGCTGCTTCAGAATCCAGACACAGATGAAAGACAACTCACGCCTAAAGGCTTAAATATTTATGTACCAGAGATGGCAGAAGATTTTGCTTTTTCACCCAGTAGTAATCTTCCAAGTCTGAGGATCCTGATCTAAATAGGGATCCTCAAAATGACTGCCCAGTGTAACTCCCCATCAAAGAAGGTTTATCATGCACCTATTCTACAGACTTTTTTTAGTAGGTTGCACTAGCTCATGCTGATCTATATAGTACCTAGACCTGCAGTGTAAACCAAGCAAGACAGTTTAAAGCTAGCATGGATATCTACATTATTGTTCTTTGACTGTAGAGTAGACACACCTATAACCTCACGGTGTCTGGTCCTTCATTGTACAGTGGCATTAAATTTCAAATTCAAAGAAAGTTGTCCGTTGAAACTTCATTGATGAAAAGAAAAGGAAGCTGAAAACAGAAAGAAAGACAACGGGAAGTCTCAAGAGAGCAGATACAAGGGAAGAAACAAGTACCAAGAGGAGAAATAGATCCTGGAGAAAAAAATATGAAAAGCAGCAGATATGTTAAAAGCAATTAGATTGATTTAAATGCTTCAGAACCTGGACTTTTCTCATAAAGTACATTACCTGGAGAAACACTGGCAAACATGATTTGTTTCATTGCACTATACAAAGCACTCATTAATTAAAAATAAATAAAAACTTAGATTTCTCTGCACATTCCAGTCTTGTTCCCTGTGTAACTTGATTTTAAAAGATTTTTGATGTCTTCTAGTGATGAGTTCACATAGAAGAAAGCATCAGCAGATTAAAAAAAAAAGACAAAAAGCTTTTTGAATTACCATTGGTCTTTTCAACCAACTGCAGCATGAACATTCTTCCTATGATTAGTTTTGCACGTGAGCTAAAGATATAATTCCATAATGAACTCATCAGGTTATGGGAGCTTCTGCATCTATCATTTGTGCAATCTGTTTATTACTGAAAAGATAGAGATACGCACACATTATTGCAAAGCATTATTAACTACTTTAATAACATTTAAACATTAGATGGTAGCACTTATTTTCATTTTTTAAAACAGATTTTTATGGCTTAGTTTTTCTGCACACATTCAAGCTTTAATTAAGATTGCAGTTAACTGAGGCATCACAGGCTATGGCGAGGTCCCTGTTTCAATTTTGAAATCTGTATGTGTTTATCTTCAAGACTACTACAGCACAACAGTTTTCAGAAGTTAAAACTTTGTAGATCAGGGATTATGATACAGAATATCTGACTTTTTTCACCCCTAAAGGATGAACAAACAATGTTTCTCAGATACTACAATCTTTGTCTGTAGACTTACCAAATTTGGCCCTGCAACTCCAAGTGATGGTCATGCTTGGTGAATAATCACAGGTTTAACATCCTTAGTCCAAATTTGTTTCTGCTCAACATTTGCACCAGATAAAGGGTATTTAAATAATTAAGTAGAAGATATTGCTATTGAATGAAACTATTAATAGTTATGATGATTTTTTCCTGACTATGACTGCATAAGTTTTACTACTTACAGTAACGCTATGGTTTTACTATTGTTATTCTAATGGACGATAAAACAACTTTTCCATTTCTTGAGCAGAACCAAATGTGTAACAGAAGCATCTGTTTATAATTGTCAAATGTCTGGCTTTGCAGCGAGTGTTAAACACCAATAAGTAACATACCTGCAAATTTTTGTCACCTTTTTTTTTTAGAAACAAGCTGGTCAATGATGCAGAAGTGCAACGTAAAAAAAAGGCAAGGGGTTTACTACAAAGGACCTGGCTAGAGTTCATCAGATAACCTAGAAGAAGTTTCATTCACAGAAATACAATTATTATTAAAACACAGAAAAATATATATTTGCCGTATCACCCTCAAGGTTGTTGAAAAAAACCGGAAATGTACTATTTAATAACTTAACACTGGAATCCAAATAGATAGCATCTCTTTTCATTTAATTTATAACTTCTCATTTGGGATTGATTTCCTAGCTCTTAGTGACTAACTTTTGAGTTGTGAGCACTTGAGAATGCTGTTATTTTTATCTCCTTTTTCCCAGTCAAGGGTAACCAAAACCTAGCTTTCTATTTCTAATTTCTACATGTGCACACACATGTAGAGCTTTCAGCTGGCTGTTATGGACCCAAAGTGCTTCAGCAAAACAATTTTTAATGTCATTACCTTTAGGACTCTTTTTGATGCAAAACCATAAAATTCCAGCTGCGTTATAAAGCTAAAGTGAATCTCAATTTTATTTTGCTTGGAACCTAATGGGCAATCTTTAGTTCAGAAATCAACTAGATAAAGGATAATGTATTAATGGATCTTGAGTCTTTTATGGTTAACCACCAATTCAGGTGTGGCTTAAGCAGGCCCGAGTCACACAACAGCAGCAGTATCACAGCAGTGTCAGCCCTATGATAATCCACATACACAGTGAGATGATGGAGGCACTTCATGGGGACCATTTACTCAGATCATTGGTTCGTTCCCACCCTCAGAGAGGCAGGTGCTTCAGGATGTTGCTAGTACCTCTAGCATGAAAAAACTTTCCTGGAGCACTCCTACCAGGTTCAGCTTTCCAGTTCTCAGTTTCTTCAAAATTTCATAGAATCATTTAGGTTGGAAAAGACCTCTAGGATCATCAAGCCCAACCTTCATCCCAACATCTCCCTGACCACTAGGCCATGCCCCAAAGCACCACTTCTACTAGTTTTTTGAGCACCTCCAGGGATGGTGACTCCACCACCTCTCTGGGCAACCTGTTCCAATGCCTAACTACTCTTTCAGTAAAGAACTTCTTCCTAATATCCAATCTAAACCTCCCCTGGCACAACTTGAGGCCATTTCTCAGTGGTACTCTTAAGATCAAGAAGACGCCCAACAGCATCCTGGCCTGTATCAGAAATGGGGTGACCAGCAGGAGTAGGGACGTGATTGTGCCCCTGTACTCGGCACTCATGAGACCACACCTTGAGCACTGGGTCCAGTTTTGGGCACCACAGTACAAGAAGGACATTGAGGTGCTGGAGCGGGTACAGAGAAGGGCAACGACGCTGGTGAGGGGTCTGGAAAGCATGCCTTATGAAGAGTTGCTGAGGGAACTGGGGTTGTTTAGTCTAGAGAAAAGGAGACCTTATTGCTCTCTACAACTACCTAAAAGGAGGTTGCAGTGAGGCTGGTGTTGGTCTTTTCTCCCAAATTTCTAATGATGGGACGAGAGGAAATGGCCTCAAGTTGCGTTAGGGAAGGTTTAGATTAGATATTAGGAAGAAATTCTTTACTGAGAGAGTGGTTGGGCACTGGAACAGATTGCCCAGGGAAACTGTCAGGGAGGAGTCACCATCCCCGCAGGTGTTTAAAAATGAGTAGATGTAGCACTTGAGGCTATGGTCTAGTGGTCAGGGAGATGTTGGGGTGAAGGCTGGACTTGATGATCCTAGTGGTCCTTTCCAAAAATGATGATTCTATGGTTCTATGAAAGTTTTTTTCTGCACCACTGGATACATCTCCTATTTTGTTTTTAACCCCTGAAACAAGTAAAAATCTGCTATTAGTAGGGATCTCGCTTCACATGAAAAAGTGTTATATCTGCAAAAAAAATTAGTACTGTAAGAAAAAAAAAAATACAGAGAATATACTGTATTTTCTGTGTGTCCTGACTCAAAGTGTGCAGACTCAGCCAGTCCAGTTGTTATGAGGACTTAAAAGATTCTACATAATGAGTGGGAAACAAGGAGATGAAACACTTTTAGTACTTAATCTGGAAACCTAACATGACTTCATAGGGAAAACAGGAGACACTTTTAAAACATAAAGTTCATGCAAATGAGTAGGTGCTCACCCTCCACCCCCCAAAAAAAAGAAAAAGAGGTAAGACTTTTTTTTACATAAATGGATTATATTGAAAGGTCACTCTCCATAATGCAACATTTCAAATAGATGATACAATCCATCTAAAACATGGACACAACTCTCAGAGTCTTCATGAACTTATTTTTTCTTTTTTGAGTCTACACTTCTGCCTGTTTTGTTGGGGGGCCATGAAGCAGGCAGAGGATTGTAATACTGCAGTGAGTTAAGCAGTGATGGCAGCTTAAGTAAGAGCCATCACTGTGTAAGTAGTTTGACAGTCATTTCAATTGCATTGCTTCCTGATGGGGATAGATGTCTGATGGCCTTATTTCCATACAAGAGCAGCAGATATTTTAATAACCACATCATTTTTCACCAGCAAACTATGAATATTGAATAAAAAATATTTCCTAAAGTATTTCTTATCCAGGCCTTTTTTCCTTCCAAATTAAAAGAAAATGAGGAAAAAGTCACAGCTGCTTGGCCTACATTCCCATTTTCTAAACTTGTTGTTTTGCATAATACCACAACTATTCAATAATCACAAGAAATCCTGGGTTGCCACTACCAGATTTCATATCTTTTGTTTTGCTCTAAATGATCACCCTTAAGGATGTAAAAGAGACCTAGAAAGTGACACCACTTTCTGTCTGTCATGTTAACCTCTTCTTTTTGGTCGTTTGACAGATTATAAAAGATGGTGTAAGTTGTACTAGAAGCTTCAGAACAAAATTAGTCAGAAAAAAATACTTTTGCTCCTTTATCAGTAAAGTAAGCAGAGAAACCAGTGATTGCAGGAGCACAGGAACTGAGGTCTGTGTTGATGCCTAGCTGCTGTCCCTTAAAATTTATACTTGGTCAACGATGACAGGCTTGTTTTACCTCTACTATGCCATCTGAATATATAAATAGATTAGGGCTGTTGATATAGCAGTAGGATCTGGAATTATTCCTACAGAAGTCAATAGAAGTTTTACTAATGCTTTTAATAAACTTTGGACCAGGTATGAGGACAAAGAAAGAAAGAGTTTGTTCTTGTGAGTACCTTAGGCCTATTCTAACCTCCACTATAATGCTATAGTGTTTTATTTTTTGCCAAGCATTTAACAGGAACAAATATTTGTATAGGTGTGACACAATTGTGCTATAGGGAAATATTGAATTACAAAATAAACTGCATTCCTCACAAATTGTAATTACTGCCCAGGAGAGCGAACACCAAGAAACTGCTTCCTTTCAGTTGTGGGAACCAGGCGTGTGCTGTGCACCTGATCAGAAAAAAAAAGAAATAAATCCCCCCAATAAAAAAAGAGAAAAGATTCCCACAACCAGAGGACTCGCACAGATTCACACCACTGTTTGGGATTTCAGAGTTCTGTGCAGATGTCAGATAGGGGACTGGGATGAGAGGGACCAGTGCCTGGTAATTATGGTGACATAAAGGAAATTTTAGACGAGAAACTCTCCCTCAAATCCAGAGGCCAGAAGTATACCTCCTGTTTACTACAAGTAAGCCCTTTCACTTCCATGATGTGGCTCCAGATACACATAGCATATGCAAAGGGCAGGACCTGGCCTCTTCATGTCTTGCTTTTTCCACAGTGCTGTATCAAGAGTTCAAATATGTGTCACCATCATCTCAAAATGTTTTTAAAAAAAAATCCAACTACATGTCAAGCCTCAAAATTCCTGAACTATGCTAAAAAGTAGACTTAAAAATAATAAATGTTTTTTTTTTTTCCTTTGCCCACTCGCTTAAACAGTATGTAAAGTTCACATATTTCAGATTTTTCTGCAAAGCCACAGGGGAAAAAAAATGTATTTCTCTTCCAATAAAAACTAGGGTTCTAAGGTGAAAAACAGATTGCAGTCCACACTGTGAAATTCATGAAGCTGAAGGACTCAGCAGTGGTAAGGTGACAGACTCCAGCTGGGTGAGAGCAAGAGGTGGGTGGCTATCCAGAATTAGCAGGCCTGATTCTTCTTAAAAGCCAGACAGAACTAAATTGGAGCCCGGGGGTTTGTTGTGTGGTAAGCATGACCTGAGATCACATTCATACTTTGTGCTACTGCATCCTGCCATACAGGCAGGACTGCTGCTGCCATCAATTCACCAGGCTGACGGGGACTGATGTGCTCTTCCCTTCATGTCCATAGTCTGTCTAGGGCCTGTCCACCTCCCCAGAGGATGCAGTGTCTCTTTTCACAGAAAGTGGAGCGCAGAGTCACCATGTGAAGTCCCAAAGACCCTGTAATGACTGCCTGCCAAGCCAAGGGCTTACACACCCCATCTGCCAGAGCTTAAGGCTCCACATACCTTGGGGCTTACGAACAACCCTCCAGGGCAAAGTAAGAGCTGAGGGGCACAAAAAGCCTCTGTGCATGGGTCTTCAACAAAAGACAGATGCATGTGAGGTGCAAAGCTGTGGATGAATAAAATGGGCACATTTATTTCTATTTCCTCACCAAAGTGGAGCATCCTTGGGCTTAGGGCAAAGTCCTCAGACATGTCCTCTCAATCTTTCTCTTACAGTTTATAGTTTTCCTCTGAATCATTGGAGACAGTTAAACAGCCTGTCTGTCTCTCCTCTGTCCCAGCCAATTTCCATTTGATCTTGTCTGGACATGCAGTTAAATAAAAACAAGTTCTTCAGCTCCTCCTTCCCAAGCTTCCTTTTTCCTTCAAAGCCAGGAGACTTTGCTTCTCTAGCTGCTTCTAATTTTTCATTTCTGTTATCTGTGGGGGAAGAGAGACGAACCCTCCACCTGTCCATCTCTTGGGGAAGCTACAGGAATCAGTTCTCATATCTTCAGCCAATTTCTTGTCATCTACTCATGTTTCCAGTTAAGCATGGATGAGTAAGTCTTACTGATGTACCATTATTCCCAGCTTCTCAACGGGGAAAAGATCAGAACCACCATTAGAATGCTTTAGCAATAGCAGAAGCCATGCTGAAAAACTACTTGTATTGCATGGACATCAAAATTTTCCCAACCAGACAAAGGTTGAGGCAGTGGCTTTTCATTTGTGCCATTACAACCAAGCAGCTCTCACCTCTCTGTAATAGCCCCATTCAGAAAGGCTCAGATGCTACAGAAATTTTATACGTATTTGTCCTCACAGTTCTTGCCGAAGCAAGGAAGTGTACCTTTAAAATAAATGAGGAACTGAGATGCAGAGAGACTGAGTAGTACAGCAAAGGTCACACAGGACACTTCTAGGGTAGCAGATCAGACTCTCAAAGGCCACTCTTAAGACACTTAAGTGTCTCAGCCACTCAACTACTTCTCCTTCTGTCAGATTTGAGCCAGGAGATGATGTCTGAAAACTCCTTTAGTAAAAAGAAGACCAGGTAAATCTTTCAGATATAGAGCCAAGACTCAAGTCTTAATTCTCCACAGAAGCTCAGTTTGCTCCCATTTTAGCCATGGACAGCTAAAGAAAATGATCTGGGCCACATCATCCATTCATTCAATGCTGCACAAAATCACTTAAACAAGACAGCTTCACCAAGGAGTTGCTCACATACTTTATTTCTTTCTCAATTCCTTGGATGTAGCCCTCACCCAGATGAGACTGAATCATGTAAAGCAGAGATAAGGTGACATATATTGAGAAAAAGGGAGAGAAATGGTAGGGGAACAATGCCATTTCCCCCTCCCCATTTTCCATGAAATCTTGCCTTCGCTAGCTTGCTGCTTTAGCAAATGAAGGGAGTATGTGTTGTACTTAGGACGAAGTCTAGCTTCCACACAGCCTCTACTCATAGTTGATAGCTGCACCAATTCTCCAGTGCAGCCAGTATGTTAACACTCATAGCTTGTCTTTCTAAGCAAAAGTACACCAAAGACAAAGGGGAATTCAGACTTTGGGCTGGATAGTAAGTATCTAAATAGCTTTCCAACTCAATGAGGCATTTTAAGCTTTTCATTAGCAATAATTATGCAAGAAGTAGAGGTCACCATCAGAAAATTCACAGAGCTTAAAGAGGCAGGATTCAAAGTGAATTTGAAATTAGAAAATTAGATTGTATATTAACACAAGAGGCAGACAGATGGAAGCTATTGCTACTGTGAATTATTGTCTTGAAAAATTAATAGCCTTTTTTTTTCTATTGTTGTTTTGTTGCAACTTTAGACTACTAAAGCATAAAAGTTTCACATCTGAAGTGCTATTAACAGGACTCTATGAGGTAAAGGAAAAGAAACATCACATTGAATTAGCTCCCTAAGTTATCATGCTACTATTCAATTATGATGTCAGACAGGGAACAACAAAAATCTTCTTTCAGCAAAAAAGATCTTTCCCCCATTCTTATCTACTACATCAGGCCAAGCCAACCCAGAGAGATCTAGACACTTTGTTTACTGATGTAGAAACCAAAGTCCTCTATCCTAGAAGTGCTTCCATGTAGGTGGAAGCAGGATCACAACCCTTGTGTAAGATTCTGCCCTTCTCTCTAGTAATATTTCAGGAGTAGCAACAGAAGAGCTGTAACACAGCTGGACACCCTTGGAAACCATTCTGATTTACTGAAGTAGCTGCATACAGCCCTGTGAAATGGACCCTTGTGCTCCTTCGAGAGCCAGCCTGTACTTAGAAAATTAATCTTTCATTTCTGCACCACATGGGTCAGAATCCCTGAGGGACCATGGACTTTCAAAATGCAATGTGCCTATTCTTCGAAGGGTTGTGGTGCACAAAGCCATCCTCAGCGCTCAGTGTGAGCGTTGATGCCAGGCTTCCCACCCAGCATGTTTCCTTGCTACTGGGCAACTATAACCTTATTAAGAACAAATGCTGACTGTGCCCATGCATGAACATTGAGTAGGAGGACAACAGCAAGCAAAGGTTTCTTGAGCCTTTGCTCCATGGCTTGCATCTCTGCAGAGACAAGCTACATATTGGCTACCCGGATCAAATTCTTAAGAGGTATTTGAACCTTTAACTAAGTAAGTTTCACAGAGAGATGCAATTAAGGGCCTCTGTCAAGGTGGAAGTAGATTACTAATGGGAAGCAGACTTCCTGAAACATGGAAGCATTTTTTCCCACAAGGAGAAGGGCAACTTGTTTGATTTTACAGCACACATTCTTTAAAGAGCAACCAAGTCACCTGTAACAGTCCTGTGCTTTAAATGTCTCTACCATGTATCCAGAGGAGCTTGGCAATGTGATTGTTAGATTGGCAGTGCTGAACAAGTAAGTACAACCTGGCACATTAGTTTTCTTTATCCATTTTTGATTCAGGAGTTGAGAGTTTCAAATGGACTGAACAACAGAGGAACACACTTTTGAAACCATCGGCAGGATGTGCTGCAAAATCATGGAGCGTATAGAAGGTCTTGCTCTGCAGGAATCAGAAGAGGCCAAGTCCTCAGCAAACTCTGCTAACAAGTGAACCTCATTTGGCTTTGAGAGTGATACACTGATTTCTAGCAGCTGCCAAACTGTCCATAATGGCTTTAAAATACACTGTAATATAACAGGATGAAAGTCACAATATATTGTTACAGAGCTGCAGAAGCTGTAATTTCATGTTCAAGCTGCAAGAGTCTGGATTCCTTTAGAAATGGATGTGAGTTCACTTCCTGGTCATGCTAGTAAAAGACCTCTCTGATTATAGGGCACAGGAGAACCAAGGCTCTATAAATGTGAAGTAATAAACATTCCCTACCTAAATAATATAAGGGCTGCATGTTTCTGTTTGAACTACAAGCTCTGATGGTACAAGTTAAAGCAGAGTTTAAGTTAATTAATTCAGGGCCTGCTACTAGATAAATAATAGATAATAACAGTAAATGATACTTCAGAAAAGGCATACATTGAGTTAAATAGTGTGGATTCTCCTCAAATACAGAGAGCTGCCTGCTCATAAGAAGTCTTTAGTTTTGATTAATCATTTGTAATCTGATCAAATGGAAGAAAGCAAGCTGCCTGGTGCAAATGACTATTTTCCCTTTCTTAACAGCTGACCCAACAATTGGGCACCCTTCTGGGTTGAGGAACAAATTAGTATTCCTCAACTGACTTGAAAGCATTCAAAGACTGGAACAGGCTGTATAAGGGGATATAGCTAAAAGTGGGTTAAGTAGTAAGCAATTAGCTGCATATAAACCATGAATCGGTCTGTTTTGATGATAAGACTGTAATTTCAGCTTTTGCCTTTTAGCGCATTTCACAAACATAATAGACAGGCTTATACTGAAATGTGAGGAAAATATAAGTCTTCTGTTGAGTGAACAAATTTCTGTTTTTTTTCTTACTGCCTTCTAGGAACCAGGAGGAAAGTTCAGTGCACTTTCTAAAGTGCACTTTCAGACACTTTCTGAAGTTGTGTTTCTATGATCAAGCCCTTCAATAAAATGAGGAAAAGATCCACATTAACGTTTGAGTATCCCATTGGGAAATGAAAAGCGTCACCAATACGATCAGCAGATCAGACTTTCTTTGTGATATCATGCTTTTAAGTAGTTCAACATGACTGTCCATAAAAAGTTGATGAGTACTAAACAGGTTATTTCTTCTAGCTAAAACTTTCCCCTTTTCTATATTGAAAGTAAATTTAGATTTCATGTTTGTTTGCCAAATTTGGAGGGTTTTTATTATTATAATATAATAAATACTTACATCTCTACCTGAATTCACAGAGTAAAATTATTACTGATGTTTGATAAGGAGACTAGAGGTAACACAGGATTTCAAGAAACACTAAATGACGAGTGTATTGATCTGGGGAATGCAAGAAAAAAACCAACACTACAAAACCTCTTCAGATTAATCTCACTGTTTCTGTCCCAAACTATTTTAATTGGAGCCATTTTGTGGTTCAACACCCTTGCACTCCTTGACTTGAAAGACAATGTCAGAGGCCTTGTCTGCATCTTGATTAGTAACATAAAATCTGATCAAACACACTGGGTTACACAGGGACCAGTATTAAAAGAAAGCTGTCTGGCTGGCTGGAGAGAAAGGGTAGACAGGAGAAGTTCTAGGGGAAGAGGTTCACTGAGGCCAGTTGCAGCACTGTAAACTGTAATAGATACCTACATTAATTTTGTCAACATTTCATGCATGAAATGTATCATCAAATTGTGCATATTTCTTCCCTACTATGCACAAGCAGAAGAACACCCTTTCTGCAAAAATGGAAGCGAGGATACAAAGGCTAACAATCTTTCAGAGGTGCAACCTTGACCTCTCTGCTTTTCTTTACCCCCTCAAAAATTCACGGCTGACTTTTAAACTCTGCTCGTACTTCACTACATATGCATATAGCTCCAAACCACAATTATTTACAGCACACTTGTGAGCCTAGCCTTGGTAATATCTCATAAACAGACCATGGCATTTCAGAGCACTAGCCATGGTTAGGCTGAGCCCAAACTGTGCAAAATGAAAGCTCAAGCTCTGATGCAGTGTAGGAATAGGGGTTCTGACCCCTGTTACAGACCTGAGTTGTGTTTTAAGCATACAGCACAAAACCTACTTCTTTTTTGTATGCAAATCACTGTAAACTACAGCAAGAATAAAACATGAAAGAGATTATGCTTCTCAGCAATCATAGCAGTAGGGTCTAGAGGATAGAAATGCCCTTCCCTTCTCTTATTCATGTATGTCCTTCTGTTCATAGCAGGGTGGGACAGTTACACCAATGATGAAGCACTGCAGTGATTTATTGGCAGTTTGGTAGGTAAAGAGTGAACAGCTGGTTGAGGGAGCAAGCATGTCTGGAGCAAAGAATAAAATTAAGTCTTTCTGGATGCAGTTCACATCAAACTGCTATAAATTAGCAACACGACTGGGCCACTTAGTAATCTTTTATACCAAGAACAGTTTTCTCTACTTGAGTCAACTAAATGATCGGATAATTTAAAGGATGTGTATATTGATTCCTGATATCTTCTCAGAGTTTTTCTCTTCGTGCTGGTGCATGGGTATGGCTGTGGATCTTAGAGCAGGCTCAAGAGAGACCATCTATCCTGTATTTGCTCTAGTTATGACCATACATTAACCTGTATTGCCCAATTATTTATTTATTTTTAATCAATTTTATCGGGTCTAATACAATTAAGCCTGAGTGAATTCTGGAACACACTCTTGTAGTCAGATAGAACTAGCAGTGTTGTGGAGCTGGTCCTTCTCCTTACCACATTTAACCACAAAGAAGGTAGCATGAAAGTTAACTAGAAGTTTGGCAACTTAGTTCTCATTTACCAATGGAGAAATGATCTTACCTTGATAGCATTTTAAGGAAACGCTTATAAGAGAAATAGAAGAGATATAACTGCCCTTTGGGCATTTCTCTTGCAGAAAAAACTTATGAGGTTTGATAGGAATTTAATACATTAACTTATAAATATTTACTATAGTTGAATAGAAGTGACTTATAAAGGCCTGCAGCTATTAAAGCACTCCTGCCTCCAGTGGAGAAAGGCCAGCTAAGGGACTGTTGGCATAACACAGAATGAAATAATTTCTCCTTTTAACCATCCTATACAGTGCTATGCATGTGATGTAATTCTCTATTCAATTCCATGGAGAAGGTATCATTTCCTATTAGAGTCCACTGGGTGTTTATATGTAGGTTTCCTTTCACAGACTCCTTAGCACAAGCCAGAAAATTCATTTTCTCCATGTAAACTAAATGGTGTAGCTCTTTTTCCTCTGAAGTCATATGAAGTCTCTCACCACAAAAACAGCCTACATGCAGCTGTATCTTGTTTTGGAGCCTATACTCTTTCATATGGTTTCTAGATGGAGGCAAATATCACTGCAACAGAGCTATTTAACTAATATATTGTCACACAATGATTAATTTCTTTTTTATTTTCAGCATGAAAATCTGTGCCATAGACCCCCATATGGTAAAATAATAGGCTGAAAGATTAGCCACCATCACCATCTGTTACTTGTCCCTGATTTCACTCCCTCTTTCAAGGGCTAATTGCAATTTCAAAATCTTTGATTGAATGAGTCTATTTTCTTCCAAGTTATTACCTAGATGACTTCAGTAATTTTATATAGATGGGGCCTGAAAAAGAAACGCTGAGAGCAGTGAACACGTGTAAAACATTTGCATAATGCAGTGGAAGAGAGGGTGCTGTGAGAGGAAACGCGAAGGGCTGACGTCTCACTTCACCTATTAGTGTTTACAGGAGTGTAACTCCACTGCCTGCTTTGGAGTCACTCCAGAGATCCATGCTGCCACAAGAGAGAAATAAGGTCTACAGTGACCTATTTCCTACCAAAGTAATCCACTGTGTACCACAGGTGAGAGATAATAAACCGTTTGTTCTTTTAGTATGACTATTTATTACATGTTGTTTCCTTTAGAGGAATATTTATGTCTATATAGGTGAACTTATTATGTCCAAAGCATAGGAAAATAAAAGGGAGACTGGAGGAATGAAGGATAAGGAAAGCCAAACAAAGAAGAGCAAGCATATCTGAGGTAAGCATGAAAGGGAAATCAGAAAAAAAGTATCCTGTGATCAAGATCACCACTAATTTATATAACTGGGAGGCTCCAAGTCAAATTAATATGTACTATACAGCCCTTCAAACACATGCCAACCATTGCAGGAGAACTTTCGCTGCTTAAAGGATTGGCACTGCTGGCACAGCAGACATTGATTGCACAGAGCTGTGCAGTGCTTTGTGATAATCATGAATCTATCTTGATGGATCAAGATAAGGCAACCAAGGCTGGTTTTGGTTGTAAGCAAACATATATTCAGCCTGTGGTGAATCCTGCTGTAAGCAGGAAGAATACCCAAACCACCTTTTTTTTTTTTCCCTATGGAAGACACTACGAAGGCATAAGCTGCATCTCCACTTTTTTACCAGTGACAACACTGGAAACTCTACTGCTGTTTATGAAGCAGAAGTAGAAATAAATGGTATTTCTGATAGTAGCCCTGTTATGATCCTATTTGAGTTGGAAAAAACCCAAACAACCTTGTGCCTTTGGACATTGGATAATCTTGTATTTAGAGGTGTACTCTTCATTCTCTGTCTTTACACAAGTTCTAGCTGGGGACCCAATTAAGGCTGCAAAGTTTTCCCTGTTTAAAATTTGAAGCTATATCTCCAGCATGTCATCAGTGAAGAGTGACATTTTTCTACAGTGTGGGTAAACATGTTCAGCTGCTTTTACAATGAAGCAAAATTTCATTATTGAATTTCCAGTTTTGAGTGAGCAATCACTTTATTCCAGGCTATCATTAAAAACACTAACACAGGCAGATCTCACAGTGTAAATATCCTTCTTTTTACACAAGCGTGGAAAAATATTTAACTTGCTGCTTGTTGCCCCATGCTGTCAGCTGACGAATGCTAAGGTGTAGTGATTATCCTCCATTTGTTCCACAGGCTGATTGAAATCACACGTGATCTGAGCCACTGAGGTGTGGACATATTACAACTATGAAATCTCAGTCTTCTCCTTAACCTGGTCTCGGGTCCCATTGCCTGTAACATGCCTTGTCAGCTTTGGTTTCTAAATTAGATCTCAGGTATAGGAAAATGACTTCCCTGCTTGTAGACTGACTAGCATATCATCAGGAAGCAATAAACAAAAAACCCTGTAGAAGTACTTCATGCTACATGGAGTGAACTTTATTTTCTAGATCCATCACTTCTATTGTTCGCTATAGGATATCAGGCCAGATTTCTCAGTGGAAGTAAATCAGCCCAGCTTTGCTATGCGTGACAGAGCTGCCCCAAAATTAAGTTTCTAATGTTTATGTGCAGAAACAGCCTAAATGTCACTCTTAAGTCTGGCTCATGATTCAGAAGACCATAACTGTTTGACATAGCCCATGTATTTGTTATTTTAGGGGGCTGGCTGGAAGGAGATGGCAAAGGTTTAAGAGTCAATGATCTCCATCAGCTCTACAAACAAGGCAAGACTGCTGGGCTTTGTTTTCTTTTGGGAACTTTCCAAGCATCAGTACTTTGCAAGTTACCCCCATAGGCAATTCAGTGTCTGTTTCAAGTTAATGTGCTTTGTTTTTCAGGCCACAAATAAAATCAGAACAAAGTAAAAGTTCAGAATTGTTTGAAAACAACCCAAATTGTGTATCGTGTGAAAAGAAAGGTAAAAAGAGGGTCAGGGAATCTGGGAGTAGAGAGGGCATGGGATAGGGAAAATCTCTCCAGAGGAGGGAAAGTGATTTTTAACACACAGAAAAAGAATACACTGAAGAGAGGAGAAAAAGATAATAGTTAGAAAGTCTATGTGAAAATCACTTTGAAATAGTGTAGCTCCCCTCCTCCTGGTGGGATTCTGATCTCACTCATACGGAAGTCAAAGGGACTGAAACTGCAAGTTCTTGTATTACAGTTGTCTAAGAGACACATGAAACAGATGACAACAATACAGATGAGATACCAGGCCAAATTCTGCCCTTAATTTCAGTTATTCAGCTAATTTGGGAACCTTGTTCAATATGATCTTTTAATTCTCTGATTCCTGAAAATCTATAGAAACAATGGAGGACTTGCATAAATCAGGTATCAAACACACATAACTTTGTTAAAACGAAAGTAGCCATGGAAGGATCTAGAAGGAAATTTTTTTCCATAACCACAAAGAACTGTTAAGGTAGGTACCTTTGTTTCCAAATCTGCAAATATGATGCTGTGTTAGTTGATCTTCCCCCTGTCTTATGCAGCTTTTCTCAAGGATGCCAGCAGAGCTAAGCTGCTAACTTTGTGCTTGGAAGACCTAGTTTTACAGTTTGCCATCCCTCCATCTCCATCTGTGAGGTGGGGATTACATGTTCCCTACAACATAAATAGGGGAAGGTGAAGAAAATCTATACTTCAGTGATGAGGTCTGTTAGTACCTTTTTGGGATTAACACCTTTTCTCCTGTGTTGGATGCACTGCTTTGTGAAATCAGCCTCAGAAATTTCCATTGACTACCACAGAAACTGCATTGGGCCAGTAGTAGCCATAGTGATGCCAGATGGTAAGAAGCTATGTGTTTGACTGTGGTAGAGAATTGCTCACTGAATACTAAATTTGGATGAGCGCATTTGATCCAAAGTAATCAAAGTGGAACACAAATGCAGACAGGGACCCATCTCCCAGAACAAAACCTAGTTTAAAAGGATGCAAATGCTTTGTGAGAAATTAAAGTCGGGTAAAACTATATTCAGTGATACAACCACTTATCCTCTCTCAGTGGGGTAGTTTCACCCTTTGACTCACTGGATGGATTCATCTTTCCATGAAGATAGGCAAAAGAAAGGAAGAAGGATAAGAGGCAAAAAAAGCTGATTTGACTAATATGAATGCTGAACAAAGGAACTGGCAGGCTCAAAGAGCTGGAAATAAGTGAAACCTTTGAAATTCTTGTCACCACTTCAAACTGGCTCGTGCCTTGACCCACAGCCATTATAATACCAGGGTGAGATTTTGGTAGGCTCCATGAACTGGATTTTGGTTTGTAATTCAGGTAAGAGCAGATGTTCATATCAAGCAATTCAAAACCCAAACCTGCCCTTTCAGGTAGCTGGAAGAAATGAAATTCTAAATTTCATTTGTGACATGAAAAGGAATTGTGTTCTTGTCAAAGCCAGAAATTAATAGGGCCAAGACTTCCTACACTGCTCTGCTTAGTAATAAACCTCAGTGCCCAGACATTACAATGAGGACAGCCACAGAGAAATTCAATACAGATAGATTTGTTAATTATCACCTGGGATAAGAATTTGGTAGAACAGAGAGAGATTTTTATTGCTCCTTTAAACTCTGTGACTATGCATTGCAGCATCTATTTAGTTATTTTTATTTTTCCTATGAAAACAACTCAGAAAACTCTGCTTGTGCAGGAAACCAGCACAAACAACATAGGCTTCACCAGGCAAGGGAAAATTTACAATGTCCAGTTATTACCTTGGCCAAGCATTTTATTTCCTTTGTAAGAGAGAAACAGATCCTTACCTTTCAAAAGACCTCTTGCTATCACCAACAAAGAGATGCAATTGAAAAGCATTTTAGATAGTTTTCTTTCATGATAAAGTTTCAAGATTTTCTCGTATAAGTAAGAAGTAGTGGCAGACAAGGAGAGAAGCATTACAACTCTTCTCTTGGATGTTTAAAAAAAAAAATAGAAAAAGAGCCATTTCAGTAAAGCTGCAATAAGAAAAAGAAAAAAGGAAGCTTTACACTCCATGGATACAGCTAAAGGAGCAGTCAACAAGGTATGATTAACAGCAACTTGAAAATGTTTCTCCACACACAAATTGAACACACGAGGCAATATATTTTCACTATTGCTCTTCAAATTAGTCTGAGGATGATCTTCCCAGATGGGCTAGACACCTACCCGATGTCTAAATCTATTTAATTCCACAAGAAAAGACACAGATATAGTAGCAATTTTGTGCAGTGCAAATCACACTGAATCATTGCTTTTTTTCAGTTCAGCAGCTGATGTTGCATGGTTGCTTAAAAGTGCAGGCAAAGAGACCACACTGATTGTAGCAGTAAACTGAGCTCATGTCTCACACTGACTTGAAGATGCAGTTTGACAAGTGCTGCTTAAACAAACCTGAGCGTGTCAGTTATTTTCAAATTATTTACCCCTTACAGTTGCTCACAACATAAAAGTCAACAATCAGTCATTAGCATGCAACAGAGGAAATTTTCCCAGAGTATTATATATCGTCTTTGGATAGTTAGAACTCACCATTATTAT
Organism: Eurystomus gularis; assembly: GCA_013400335.1. Classification (NCBI taxonomy): domain Eukaryota; kingdom Metazoa; phylum Chordata; class Aves; order Coraciiformes; family Coraciidae; genus Eurystomus; species Eurystomus gularis. The sequence continues at coordinate 81,401 of VZZY01015880.1, forward strand.
TTATTCACACCACTATAAATTATTCTTCTCAAAATGAACCTCAGTCACGTAAATGCTGACTTGGAAAGTACCAGAGGCCTTTCTTTTCCTGCAGCATGTATATTTATTTTCTAACAAACTTCTTGCTTAAAAATAGAAAACTAAAGGCTAGTGGAGCTTAGGTGTTTAAAATCAATGCCCTGGAGGCATGGGGAAAAGCAGTTTAGTTAACATTTGCTGTGTCCCTTTTAAGGCTTTAAACATGTTGAGGGCTTAAATTATTCCAGTGTTGCAAAACAGCATCACTGAAACGTGAATAACTTTCATAGTGGTGTAAGCAACAGATTGTCACAGGCTTTTTCCTTCCTTTTTTTTTTTTTTTTTTTTTAATACATACTTAAAATACAGCTAGGCCCTCTAGATACAAAGCAGTTTTGAGTAACTACGCACAGTGTCACTTACAGCAAGGAAACCAGAAGCAGTCAGCCAGACTGAGTCAGCCCTCTGCGCTGTGAAAAGGCTTTTGGGACACAGATGCTGTTCATATTCCCAGCATGATGCAGTCTGCTAGAAACTGTACTGTAACACCAGTTCATTTTACTCAAGCCTCTTGATGTCATCTCATGGACATTGTTAATTGGGGTTGGATTTAAACCAGGGAAAACTAGGACTGAAAAGCTCCCTGGGAGTCATTATAACCAGCCAGAATCTGGTACCAAATTATTATTAAATCAAAACCATTTCAAGCTGTCTCTGTGGTGCTTCATTCCCACAGACACTTCCACAAATAGTGTATCAAAAAAAGGTTTCCTATTAAAAGTGGGGGGAAAAAAAAACCCAAACCAAACAAAACCACTCTAACCTGCTTTCTGATACATTTTGGTATCACATTATTTTGAAAGACAGCTAGCCAGAGGTGCTGGGGATGAACTCATAGGAGAGAAACTGAGTTGCATTCATAGGTCTGAGGGCTCTTCTTGGGCTCATCTTGCTCCCACTAAAATAAATGCATAATGCAATGCCCTGGGAAGTTATCAACTCTGTTGCAGAGTTAAAGCCAAACTTTTTCAGTGGATGGCCCTTAAGCATAGACTGTGTTGTGACCCTCAGCTTCCACAACAGCTCTACTGGTACTCCAGTGTGTTGTGGGGACAAACTATCCCACAGAGGCTGATTCAAACCATGATCAAGTTGGAAATTCTCACAAACAACTTGCATTTTTCACTGTGTTTAGTAATTCCTCTGTTGCTCAGTCTTTAATGAACACAGCAGACCGTCTCAGCTCTAATGTTCTCTGACATATTTGCGCTACAAGTTCTATATCTGACTTATGCAAACATACAGGTCAGAAGCACTGCGTTCTGGGGCTAACTGCCTGCTCAGATCTCTGACAGCTTTATTGTCATACCATGGGAGAAGTAGATACCTCCTTTGGAAATGACTTTGTCATTATTTTAGGCATCACTGACATTTCTTTGGGATTTTCTGTCTGCAGCTCTGCCAGATGCTGATTAGAGAGAAGCTGTTCTATTGACAAGTTGCCCCTTGAGCATGCTGTAAATGGGACATTGTACCTCGCTTAGACATTCTGGACATACCATCTTGTTGCATTTATTTGGCAAAATTTCTCTCAAAGATGCAGGAAACATACATGTTGAAGAAAATTAGTATTGTTACGTAACTCACACAAACATTGCTGAAGGTACAGGCAAATAAAAGAGTTGGCCTCTAGATTGCTGCTGCAATTTATCTTTGGAGAATTGCTTCTCCAGAGTCTTCAGCAATATAAACCAAGCAGTTTTTATTTAATCTTAAATATGTATGTATTGAAATGCTTTGATAATTTTTTTCTACAGTCAGACACATCTCTCTCCTTTTTGTTTCAAGAGAGGACCAAAACCACCCAGCCATTGTCTGAGTCAGGTTATTCTAGTATTATCTTTATCTGTCATTAAAACTTGAAAAGACAGAAGCTTCTACAGACTGAAATCAAACAAAATCAATTTTTGCAAGCTCCAGAAGACCAAATAATGTGAACAACCATTGAGAGACAGGTCTTTGATGGATAAAAGTTGTAAACAATGTTGTACACAAATTAAGGGCATGGCCCTTGAGCTTTGGTATTTCTTCTGCAAGGACCTTAGCTTTGAACTCCTAAGGTCACTATTTACCCATCTCCTTGCAAAGAATGTGTCACATTTAAATAAACATTCTCAGGGCCCTTTGCATAGTGCAGGAAGTCAATTTCACTCCTGATCTTTCTGAAATGAGTGATTTATTATTTCAATTAATTATTCAGCTATACTTATATATTTGTTATCAGTCCTCCGGTTTTTGTTTTGTTTCGTTTTTCTCCATTCTCAGGACATGATTTTTTCATGAAAGGGCTTCCCAATCAAGACAGTTGCTAAAGAATGATGCCACTCGTTAGTTTCATACCAGAAAAGTAAATATGCTAGCAAACATCTTACACATCTGTTTATTTGTGAGCAATAACTAGTTTAGAGAATGTCTACAGCTGTGACTTATGTGCAGTAAACCAAAACAAGACAAATGTCAACACCTTGGTTGACAAATGCAAAGCAAAGGGCTTTATTCAAAGAAGTCCCTTTTTGCATGTAGGAGAACGCTTGCAAGTCCCACTCGCTGCAGAGGAAAGTCAGGAGAGCAGTAACTGAGCAAATCTCCAGCCACAGCTCACAGTTTGTTCTCCCATCACCAACCTGGGTGGGATACAGCTGCCTAGATGTTTGTTTATGAAACTCCCAAGCTTTGCTCATCAGGCTATGCTGCTAAAGCTAACAGCCAAGTCCTCCCCCGTAACCCATTCCAGTCACTTGTGGAGCCTGTGGGGAGCCAGGAAAGGGAAGACTTTTCCCCCTCATACTAAATAACAGCTCCATTTTCAGCACTTCATTAACTAATGCAGCTGCAACAGAATCACTTTAAGTGGGAAAAAAACCCAACAAAACCAAACCAAACACAAACCACAGCAGCCCCCCAAACTGAACTATAGGTTTAGAGAGATGGTTTAGCCAGTGGATCTTCTCCCTCTTCTGCTTCTCTTGCTGAAGAGCTCTCAGGGACATGGTGGAGCAGGACACGCCTAGAGCCACGCAGAGCTCAGTCCTCCGTGCTTGCTTCTGTTATGCAGGAGACCCTTCCTGGCTGTGCTGTCAGTAAGGACAGGTGTACTGGCAGAGAAGTGGAGGAAATATTGCTTAAAGAGATGTAAGCAGCACTCCTAGCTTTCTTTTACAGTGGCAGACACCACCATAGAAGCCCAAAGCCATCTGAAATGTGTTTTTTTACAGAGCAGATGACACTAATGTTGCATCAGTTGCCAAACCTACCACTAAAAAGACCAGAGTTCTTCACACCATTTTCAAAACCTCTTAAGACACCTTTTTCATCCCAATCTTTAGAGCTAGAGACAAACCAGCTCCAGCAAGACATCACTTTCACCTATCTCTCCAAGTTTCACTATCAAATCAGTCACTGTGGTCTGGGTTTCTTGAAAATTTGAATTTCAGAATGGACCACAGCTTTCTGTACTCTACTTGCCTTAGTGGCATGCAGTTCATAATAAAAATAATCTGTTAGCATATCTAGTTTGCATATTATCTGGTTTTGAATTTTCCCTAACTGCCTCGACTTTAAGCACTAAAATAACACTGATCACTATGAGGACAAAGGCAACACAATAGTGCATATGTCTCTCATACTCTCCCTCAAAGGCAGCCCACCTTCTACCTGTGAACATCATCTTCACAGGATGCAGAAAATCAGGCCATAGCTTGGTCTATGCAGCCATTCTGGCCATGGCTCCTCCACAATTACTGGCAGTAGAACATTAATTCCAGAGTTTTTAATAAGAGGGTTTTGTGATTTCTTGGCTACTGTGCAGGTGAGGTACATTGGAACTGTGAGCACATAATGGGTTAAAAAGAATGCCAGACAACTTAGATCAAGGGATATCAATGAGGCTGGATGGTCAGAACATGAACCATAAGCAAGTAGCCACTTCTCAGGATAATGGTACTAAGGCATTTGCTTCATAGCAGACAATAGGTTGATGTACATGTAAGAAAAACAAGTACAGAGCTGTGAACTTTCAACCACTTAGCATTCAGCAAAGAACCTGGATTTTTCAGCTTTTTAAAAAAAAATTTTTAATGAGTGCTGTTGCCCGGACCATTCAATTTGCATTAGCAAATGAATTATGCACACTAGCTGAGAATCACACTGTGAAGTGATGCTTTGAATAGAATACAGGATATACTGGATTAAGGAAAATTTAGACTACACAAAATCTCAGTTGTTTCTTTCAGTAAATTTGCTGCAACAGGACATTTTTCCTAATCCTACCAGCTGAGACTTTCTGAGTCTGCATCCTTAAAGCTGTTTTTATTATTATATAATAACAATAAAAAACAGCATAAACCTTGATTGAATACAGAACTAGGCAATTCAGGGATTTTCCTGTCACTTATGAGCTCACCTTTTTAAACAGTTGTCAAAGCATCCAGCCACATATGGTGCCAGGATAGGAACCTGCAGAGCCAGTATCTCACACAGCCAGCTACCGGCAGCAGCAGCGATAAGAAGAAAAGGAAATCAGTGAGGTGGCTTCTCACAGGAAGTTTTAATTCGTTGCTCACCTCTGAAGGATGCAAGTATGTAATTGCAGTTATATATACACACCTGCCAAATTATGGTTGGACAAATGAACTTCTCTTACAGGGAGCTGTGCCATTCAGTGAATCTACCAGGATGAAAGATGAAGATGGTGATGATAATTATGGAAATAAACAGAGCCAAATAAAATATGTACTTAAATTTGAAAGGGACCCAAATGAAAAGACCCTTGTTAGCTTCTAAGCTGTGAAAGTGCCCCTTTAGTGGAAACTAAATATGTACGAAAAACGTATTTATGTTCACTCTCTCTCACACACACACAAACCCCACCAAAAATAAAGCTTTGCTTATCTCTGCTAGCTTATTTTAGATTTTGACAGTCCAGTTCTCTTTATTTGATTTTTATATTTACTAAAAGCACCCAACTGGCAGCTACAGAAAGGCAACTATCCTGATTCCCAAGCGAACGGACTGCGTTGTGTTGGCAACGTCTGTCTTTTCCACACTGACCTAGAGGGAGACCTCTTGGGGGAAGAGGGTTAAACGTAATATCACATGAATGCTGTATTTTTGCAGCTGAACTGCACATCATTCTCTGCACACTGTGTTTTTGCAGCTGGAATATCTAATTTGTCTTATTATCCACACCATACAGAATCTCATGCAGAATGTGGTTATGGATGTATCAAAGTTATATAAATGTATATAAACTATTATAGTATATTTTGTCTTCCTTTTTTTTTTTGTTGTTTCCATGAGGAAAAGTTGCCTCATTCAACCTGATGCAGGGCAGAGCATCACCTATTACTGGTATGTGTCTGCTGTAGTGACCTGAACCATCTTACCAAGCTTGTTGTCCCATTGTGTAACTTTGGTACCTGTAAGTAGCTGTATTAGTCATGCAAGGATTCAGCACATGCACTAACTTGTCTTAATGGGGGCCAAAATCTCAATGATGGCCTCTAAACATAGAGTTCAAGTCTCAGCTAAACAGCAATAGGGAACAGGATGATTGGCAGAGAAGAATCAGCCTCAGTGCTCAGACCCTAAAGCTTCCGCTTTAACCACATGGTAGGGTAGAGGAACCCATTGCCAGCATTGCAAAAAAGTGGCTGCAAATTTTGCAGGCTGAAGGCTGTGAGTTTGGAATTTGTTCCTTCCCCTCGCCCTCATTTTAAAATAAAATGCTTTAGAAAGAATGAGAAATACTGTTCTTAAAGTCCAGAAAATTTCTACAGCCAGTTCAGAGCTTTCCTGTGGCTTAGAAGTGTCCCATTCATCATGAGCTTGTGTTCAGCCTCAGGGCCACCAGCCTGAGAAAGGGGAGCACAGTGCCAGTATTTCTGGGGAAATATCTCTAAGCTCAGGTTTATAGCTGTGGTTGATCTTTGCAAAAACAATACAGAACGTGTGCTTTTTGAGTCTTTTATGCTACATCTGCACAAACAACCACATGTTAATAATAATTTTTCTATTTCTATTTTCAATAGATATCCATTAACCGAAGTGTCGCTCAGAGATTTCAAACACCATAATTTAAATGTCATGTTGCATAAAACCATCCGCTTACCTACCAAAACTTAGCACTCTTTGCCTGCCCCAAATCTCTGGGCACACACTCCCAGCCCCTAATTAAAAAAACCCAACAAACAACAAAACATAGCTATATCTGCTTATCATTGCCTAGAAAAGAATCCAGTTTAAAAGTGGAGGTCAAGAAACTTTGTGAAATAACACAATTTTATGCTGGGTATCTTTTCTGTAGTATATAACCAACGTCTCTTGCTGCAGTGGCACCACTGTGGGATGGAGGGTGTGTAACAGAGTCCTTTCTGCAGTGCAGGGAGTCTCATTTGACACTCAAATTTCAGAGAAAGATACAGATAATCATTGTGCATCTGTTTGAGCTGTGATGTCATAAGGAAAAAGAGCTAGTGAAGCTCTTTTTCTACAGGTGTAGCTGAAAACTAAGGATATCATTTCCTGGCCATTTACTGCTCTGAAGCATTAGCAGAGAACATTGAAGATCACTCAAAACAGCTCTGCAGCAGGATCTAGTCGCCCAGTCATTACCAGAGATCTTCTGAGTCAGGATTAGAGTCTGTTCCTCAAAATACACCTTGGGAGAAAAAACCCCAAACCAACAAAATAATTAAAACCCAAACTCATATAAAATTTCTACATTGCTATCTGCCCATCTTCACTTACATCAGCTACTCTTTACTCAGATTCTCGTCTTGTTTAGGTCACTAGGGAGACTATGTAGTTTTTAATTTGCAAAAAGAAGACTAATACCAAATGCTAATTGAGTATTGATAGCCTATGAGCCACCAGTCTTTTTACAGACTCATATAAACATATACTGGGCATGGGGAGAGACTGAAACTTGTGGAAAAGGTGGGGGGTGGGGGGAGGAGAAATCACCTTCCCTACTCCCCTGATTTCTATTGGAGAAGATGAAATACATTTTAGTTTAGAAATAACTAGCTTGAGAAACACAATCAGGTTTGAGTTTCATTTTCATCCCTACCCATTTCCAGTATTTCCCATTTAGAAAATACAAAAGTCTCATGGACATATGTAAAAAAATTTCCAAAACGCAGAAAGGATAGCTCTTTTTTCCCCCGCTTTGTTCCAATCTGACAATGAATTTCTCTAATGCCTTCTAGAATCAGTCGCACACACTCTTTTCCCCTAGATGCTCTGCTATGCCTTTGTTTGATGCGAATTCAGAAGCTGCATCTAATTTTAGATGCAAGAAGAAGAGACTGACTGAAAAAGATTATATAAAAAAGGGCAAACCAGACTCCTTGAGCCTCTGAAAGAGGGATGACAGCTCTTACGCTATCGCATGGAAGGTCGAGGGGTGCAATACACATCCAAACCAGGAGATGTAACAGCAAGTTTCCACTTTCTATACTGTGAGTATTAATCTGTTTCATAGAAGCAAAGCTCTTTCAGGGCAGACATCAATATGAATTTTGCAGGACTCTCTGCTGTTCCTGGCTTAGCACCACTAATTAATAGGTCTTCAGCTAAGTGGCAGGCTGAGCCCCTGTGGTTATTAGCACAACAGCTCTAGCTTGAGGAGGTGATGCCAAGTCATTAGGTACTGTGATATTACAGGCACAACGTCTCCAGTGCACTGGCCCGATGTCCAGGAGCCGAAATCTGAGAATGCTAGCATCAGCAAGTCTGGCTCGTTAGTCTGATGCCAAAGCCATCGCGTCGCTATTGGCTCAACACTTCTGCTTGCTGAGATAAGGTCCACATACACATCTCATTAAGGTCCCTTGCTCAGCACACTTATCCTGCTGAGTTAAGGCAAAGTGCTTGCAGTTTCTTGCTGAACACATGTAGTTTACTGTTTTGATGCCAAGAGGTTAACAAACCTTGACAGCTCAGCTGGTCCTTCCTGAAATCTGACAAGGCCACAGACATAACTGACACATGCCCTTTTCAGTGTCTGAGGGCAAGACTGACTGACAATGGATATGCTTTCAAGCAAGTGACCCTCATTCCTTCTGGGGGATTTAGCTCTTATAGTGGTGTAGGTAGAAAAACAAATTCCGAGTGTGAACTGCAACCTGCACCTCACTCTCTGCAAGGTGATTACATCACCTGACAGCAGGATTACCTGAAAGCTACAAGCCTCTCCTAAAACAGCTTCTTAAACTGCAATTTTATTCCGCTTGAGACTGAGCAGATAGACCTCTATATACCTTGAGGCAAGTCCGATACCATCTCTGAATGGTCCAATCCCCAAGTCTATACATGTAGAGAGCCCTCCGTACTCCTTGACTAGGCTTACTTGCAAGTGCCCTTCCAACCCATCATCGAGGGTGGCTAGCCTTGTCTTTTTTTCCTACATATGCATGAATGCCTTTATACACACCACAAGGTGTAATATTTAAGATGTAACTTGTATGTTCAAAGCAAAACATAGCAAATGTTATGTTTATGTTCTAGTTTTCAGAAAAAGAAACAAGTGACATTTCTCTCTTGAGCATTTTAACAAATCAACAATTCCAAGCACTTTTCCCATGACAGCAATGAAAACAAAAACCTGGAGCACCTTTCTCCTTACTTGCTTGCTTCTGATATTTGATGCAATGATTATCTGAATTCATTTATTCAGACTAAACTGGGAGAAAGGATTCCTGCTTGCAGGTGGTGGATGGAGAACATTAGGATATGTCCTGCAGGTCTGGAGCCTGACCTGTGAACACACCCAATCCTGCTGACCACTACCAGTGTGTCCTCTCTGTTTACCTCAGTAAGGAAGTGTTACCACTCCCAGCTAGAGGCATTTTTTCATGTATTGAGAATGACTATATGGAAAAATGCCCAGCACATTTTAAGGCCAGGATGGACTGTTAGGGTTGTCTACTCATGTTGTGAATACCATTTCAGGGCCTGATGATCACACCAGAAAGTCTTGTTTCGAGGCAATGATTTCTTATTAGACTGTAGAAAATCTGTTAGGAAGTTATCAAGTCTTGCTTTAAACGTCTCAAGTGAAAATGAAGAAACTAAGCATCCAAGGAGATTATTCTGGTAGTTACTTTTATTCAGCATTAAAAATTCACACCAAATTTTATGTTTGAACTTGCATTTCCTAGGTTTCCAGAAGCTGCATCTTGAAATACCACTGCTAAATTAGACAGCTTCTTAGGATCAGAGAGATCCTCTACCAGAATGGCATTATCTGCCATCTGCTGTAGGAGAGGAAGGTCAGGCATTTTGCAAGTGCTCTCCAGATTCAGGGAATAATGTCTGAAGCTGCTTGCTCGTGCACAGTCAGCTATCACCAGGCAAGGGGGTTACTCTTATGCAGGAAAGAAAGGAGACATTGTAATGAACTGTAACATTCACAGGCAAAGTCAAGACATAAGGAGAAAGAAGGGACAAAAGGTGTTCCAGCAGTCTTTCGGATTTTTTGTTTGTTTGTTAGGGCAGAAAGAGATGCGTTAGTTTCATTTCACCTACAAACCTTTCCTGAGCAACAATGTAAGATTTTCTGTCCTCACTGCTTGTCCACTCTTTATGGCACCTTTTCAAATATTCTAGATAAATACTCCCCACTGAATATCTGCATAGGCTAAACACGAATCTGGAACAATCCTGAATCCTGAAGCTGTAAAGGGAGACTGGTTCCACACCCTTTCTTGTTCAGCTGGAAGTGCAGCATATTTTGGGGAGGAGAGGGAGAGGAGAAGAAGGTTTGAATGTGGAAAATAAAATACAGTCATTGAAAATATTTAATGAATTGCAGATGATTCAAGAACTGCTCAGCTAGAAATGCAGAGAGGAGATGACAGACAGAGAAGGAAATGCAAATTAGATAAGCAATAAAGCAGCAGAGCCGCACTGCCACAAATTCTCTTCAGATTTCTCAGGAGTCAGTGTGTTTAGACTTGACTTTGAATTGACATAATGGGTACATTTTACTTGATGTCTTACTAGCAATTGAGCCAAATGACAGTGCACTTTAACACTCCAATGTTCTAATAAGCATTTGCTTCAAAGCAGCAGTTCAGATCTCCCTGTGAATTTTGTCAAGTACACATCATATCAAAGGATAAGCATTTGCCAAAGCCTTTCTTCAGCCACAAAGCAGGGGGAAGGTTTGTTTAAAGAATGTCAAGTTGCACCTGCTGGCTCACACTGGGAGGATGAAAGGTACAACTGGAATTTCTGTCGCTGTTGAATTTTATTTTTCATTTCTTAAAGTATTTTTATCAATGTGAAAAGACTTGTTGTGCTACAAAAGCAGAATTGTGCTATAAACCTATTCAGAGCCCTTCAAATGGGAAAGATAATAGATTTGTGGCTAATAAAGTGGTACTTATCTGTGAAGCAAAAGAGTGGAATTAGGTTGGCATGTTAACAAGATGTGGATGCCATGCATGCTAAAGCATCCTAAAGAACTGTGTGGCCTTTGCTAGGTCTAAGCTCAGACTTTCAACACATTAGCCCATAAACTTACAGTAAATAGGAAACTGTCTTTTTGCCTGCATGGGCAGAACCATCAAGGCCTGCAGCCCTTGTGGGGTAGTGAACTTCCTGCTAGATATGATGGGGGAGATGAAGTTTTATTTCTACCCTTTAGCTTCACCCAGAGTGATTTTGCCAGCACAGAAGAGGAGGCAGCAGGGAGCAGCTGCAGACAGCATGCCCCACTCAGGACAGGCAGGGGAGCACGGCTCTGTGAGAGAGCGTGGCTGAGACCTGCCCTTTGTACAAATTAAATTCAAAGGCATGTAGCATAAGCCAATATACAATTTCAGATGTCCATGTGAGCTCAGTGTCTATTTGTGGTATAAACTGTGAGCATGTGCACAGAATGAAACAGCTGTTTTTATTAAAAAAAAAACAGTTTCTATAGGGAAAAAATGTAAGGGACCTACATAGATTTCTGTGAGCATGAGTAGGCTGCATGGGCTTAGTCCTTCTGTGCCTGTTTCCATTTTGCTAGCCAGGGAGAACATCACCTCCATTCCTAGTGTGGGGGTTTGGCAGTGTGAACTCTAGAAAGAATGAGGTACTGAAATCCTTTTGCAGCTGAGCCACGGCCCATGGTGAAGAGTCACATGTAGCAGGATAGTCTACAGTGAGATGCAGATGCTAGACCTATTTAATAAACTTAAGTTATTATCACAACAGCACATGGAAGTTCAGGGAGTAGAAAACAGGGCTGCCTTTCCTGAAGTCCCACAACACTTTCCCCTTCACTGTGCAGCAAGGGATTACGAAGAGTGGAAAGTAACATTAGGCAGTACAACTCCAATCAGCTAGTTTGAGAACAAGGGACTCAGAAAACTAATTAGAGAAGATTCTCTGGTTTTTATCATCTATATTAACAATTGTCTCCAACATAGTTTCCCACGTTTTATCCTTTTGCTGTTAGGAAGCCCATTTTCAAACTATTGCCCTTTTTCATCTATACATTAAATTGAGAAAGAACAAGTTGCTCCAGACTGGCAAACTACCTAAAAGCTACTGATTACTTCAGAGGTTACCTTGCTTTTACGTATTGGGAGATTGTTCATAGTAAATGTCCCCTAAGTCCAGCTGGTTATAAGGAGATGAAAAAGAGTTACCAAATCAAGTAGTGTTTTTTCCTTCTTGTATGCTAAAATCGAGTGTTATAAGCAGCCCTCAGAGACCAACTATGCCCTAGAGACAGTTTATATTTTCTGAAGTATCCACAGAGGAGATAGGTAACACAGAGCTACTGATGGCAACACAGAGAGTATTTCTCTGTTAAGTTATGAGCCCTAATTAGAACTTGGCTCAATTGAAGCTCTTGGATCTGGTACAGCAAAACTCTGCTGCATTTTGAATCCAGACACAATGTTTAGCCATGATCCAATTCCCAGTTCAGCCTAGCATTGCACTCACTTGGAAGGGGATCGGACTCATCTCTAATTCAAGCCAGCCTGATCAGAGACTATCCAAAGTTGCCATCTGTTGCCTGATCTGTGGCCTGATGAAGAGTTTGCTGTTCTGTCTTGCTTTTCCAGAAGGAGAGTGAAGTACCAACAATTTCTGCAGCCGGTAAGAAGAAAAAACAAACAAAACCACCAAAAAAACCCAACTAACAAAAAAACCACCCCAAACTAAACAGTTATACCTACATCTAGTTTATCCAGCATTATTTTTTACAGTTTCAGATATATAAACAAGCTAAAACATATCCCTGGAACCTCCACATCTTGGTCTCTTGAACCCATTCCCAACATATTTTCATTCCTAACTGTACATGGAAAATATTACGGATTTCACTCAGGAATTGCTAATTTAATTCATCCACATCCCCTCCAGCTTTTAAACAATACACATTATGGCAAATGTTTAAACTGAGGACTACTGTCAAGAATTTGCCTACCTAACAGCATTATAGGCTGTCACATGGTGGACAGCTCTTGCCATCTCTCATAGCCTATTGTTTTAACCTCAGCACAGCATACTTGACTACAGGAAGCTTCTGCAAGGCATTATCTTCTCATGGGATGAGAAAAGCCCCTCTTTTCACTCCACCTCTCAACCTGTACCACCTTGCTGTTTGCTATGCACTGTACAGCCTGATTTACACTCTACACATTAGTTCACTACACTTTACGTTATGGATCTACCGAGAGGAACAGCCCTGTCCCAAGCAGCAAGCTTCTGCCAATTTTCCAATATTAGGTTACAGAGACCCAGAAAACCCAGTATCCATCATCATAACCCTATCAATCTGTACCCAGAGATATCAGGCTAAAGGGAGTGGGATGGGAGGCTTCCAAAAAGTAGTTGCAGCAGAAAGTAAGGATAATAAGGGTGAATTCCTTTTAAAACTACTGCATTGTCTTTCTTATACATTTATGGTCTTGGGACCTGCAAGGCACAACTAGTTTGATAAGTTAAGAAAACATAAAATGTTGTGATGTTCTAGTATTTTCTTTTAACAGTCTCCAAGCATTTATGGAAGAATTTATTTTCATTATGCCCTTTTAATCTTGTTTGGTTTTCCTTACAAGTCTCTAACTACACAAAAAATATTTAACTCAGTCATGCATTCATCCAATAATATTTTTCTAAATTAAGACAGAGAAACTCTGTTTCAATTGTGACTCTTTCATGGACCTTATTTTCAGCTACTTCATGGGGCTCCTTTATAGCCATTTACACATTTTTTACTCTTGCTTCTGGCAAAGTCAACCTATATATTCAGAAAGACCACTCTTTTCAGGATATCTGGCAAACAGGTGAAGGCAAATATCAAAATACCTCAGCCTATACAAAATTTATATCTGATAACTTAAGTAAGGATGCCCTGAAAAGAGGATTGCCGTATTTACACAACTTTGATGGTCTATATTGGCATGTGCCTACATTTGCAAGAATGCTTGACTGTGCACAGAAATCAGATATCTATACCATCACACAAGCAGCAAGACTCCTGTATGTCCAATTGTTATTTACACAGAGGGTACCTGCTTATGTAAGATAAAAGCATGCAAGGTGAAAATGAAAATTAAAGGTCCTCTCCCAGAAAATGTGGCTTGTACTGATTATCCTATACAATTTCATTAGATAAAGATAAAATGGAAAATGCCTTACTCTAAGAGCATCACTTCTGATAGGAACCATTTGTTTTCTTTTGGTCTGGGATAACAAACTTATGTTGGGATTAAAACTGAAAAATCAAGGGATGCCCTTTTTTTTTCCTTTTTTTAACATTTTAATTAGAAGAGTTGCCAAGCTCATATTGCAATAAAAAATTAATTCATGGCAAAACAGAAGAAGCATTGCTAAATTAATTTTTCTGCTGTAAAAACCCCAGAGACACCAGGGGGACGAATCAAGGGATACCAAGCTGTCACTGTTGTACAGATTTTAACACAAAATTATGTCCCCCAGAGAGTTACTGAGAACCTAACTAAGGAGATTTTGTGAAGCTGTCCTTGCATCAACTAAAGAACGTTTCTCTGTTTCAGAAGTACCTACAGTTTGATTTCAGTTATTTCCAACACGTGTGAAGAGCTCCCTTCAGGGATTTGTTTTGCTGGCTTTTCAACAAGAAAATAACATAGATTCAAAGTTTTTAACTGAAAGATGCTATTTCCTTCTGTTTTCAATTATAAGAGATCTTCTGAGGAGTTACTATCAGAGGAGACTGAGCGCAACTTTTACAGTTCAAGTGAAAGTAGAGTGGTTAAGTGACAACCTGAAAATCCAGTGGGACAACTGATGACTATAATCTCCAAATATTTTCAGTGTTTGTAGGAATTATTATGAAAGCAGAATTGATAGAAAAAAAAAAAAACCCTAAAAAAAACCCATAATAAGTAATACCATATGTAAGAGAAAATATGATAGATAACATTCTGTTTATGATTTCTGAAGCTCATATTTTCTCTAATTTATTTTTGGTGACTTATTGAGGAACAAGTACTTACTGATTTTTTATTCTGCTCGAGATATGCTGAAGATGACTGTGCTGCAGCACAGTTTCTGCCAGTGATTGGCCCCATAATTATCAAAATCTATACTAGGCTAACTTACAGAAATTAATGTTAAACCTTTCTTTGCAGGCCATTTCTTGCCTAGTTGTTTTTCAACATCTATACCACAAAAGCATATGTTTTTCTCTTCATACAGAATTGAATATTTTCTACACCTTTCTTAAGGATTTAAAAACTTTTACTGCCTCTAAAGGGATCTACAACTTCTATAGCGATGGCATATTTGCTGTGGACAACTTATGGCCCAAGATCCTTCTATGCTACTAAAATAGATTTCAACATTTTCAAAGTGCTACAGCATCTGTATCAGACTGTGTTTCTTGGAACTCAATGAGCTTGGACAGATTGGGAGATGCTTGGAAACTTGGTGAGTTTTGATTCAGAAAGCCAAAACTTTCAGGGTTGGAAAAAGAAGAAAAAAAAAAGAATTATGAAAGTTTTATCACTTTAACTGCTTTAGCTGGATAGTCCTAGAATTAACACTTTGAACCTGTAGTAATTATTTTATATTTGATCAAAACACATACTTGGGCTTCTGTCTCAATATAAACAGGAATTATACATCCATACATGTAAAAAAAACCCCTCAAGCCTACTGCTATAGCATTAAAACCAAAAGCAAAAGTGTCTGAATTACGGTTGCCCTTTGCAATGTTGACTCAGCCCCACTGATAATATTTGCGTTATGATACAGTCTGTAATTACAACCTCAATTTTCTCCCTTAATAGGCTACCACCCATATTCATTACACGGGACAGAGGTATCACTGAAGACTGACTATTTGACATTTTCCCGTATCCTTGTTGTTTGGAACATGGACCCGTGCTGCTCTAATTGCATACAGTTTAAATTCTCATTTCAGTCTTTTTTTTTTTAAAAAAGAAAACCTTTGTGCTTCATTAAAACACATTGCTAGATTGAGATTAAAAGATCATCAAAGGTAGCTCACTCTTGATGTAGGCACTTATTTATTTTAGCAGTAATATGCCCTGTTTTGGTCTCATTACTTCTACTGGAGGGTATTGCATAATTTTATATAATTTCCATATAATTATAGATGGTTTATGCCCATTTCTTTTTATGCATTGATCTTTTACCCTAAAGAGGTTTTTTGCCTCCTGGATTTAAAGCAAATAAAGTTATAGACAGCAGTAATAGCTCCTGTCAAAACAGCAAACAAGATTAATTCCAAAACTAATCCAGAGAGTTTCACCTCTAATCTGCACTATAATCCACCATTCAACAATGCCTGTCACTATATAATCTGTTTCTGATTCATTTACATTACAATTTATCTTATAATTCTCTTATTAAACATACCTCTTTTTTAGTAGCTTTCATAACTGAAATTTATGAATGTCAATCTGATGCGCTATGCTAGACAAACGATACATTACACCTGCATGAATGTTAGAGTGATTAGTCTAGTTTGATCTACACCTTAAAGATTGTGCTATAATGAAAGACATTTTCTATGTATTTCAATATGTTTATTCCTTCAATATTTATTTTTTTTCTTTAATCCCTCAATACTACAGATGCATGTGGATACACAGATCATTTTTCCCTCCCCATTTTAAATATAGGTATTATATATACTATTTTCTAGATGTATCTGACTGTCTGTGTCCACATAATCCTTGCTATTAGTTTACATCTTCCTTTTCTAATTGTTTCACACTCCTGGGACACAGGTTGTTCAGTTTACCTGTGTTGATTACCTCCTTTAGTTGTGGAGAATAGGAGAAGTTAAGGCATTTTTTAAAATTATTTTTAATTTTTTTTAGTATCACATCCAAAGCAATATCTGTGCTGTCACTGCAGAATAAAAGTAACTCTGTTTAATTCTTTATTTATATAGCTGAAAAGCCTTTTCTTACCTGTTTTAGTATACAATTTCTGGCCGAGTTAGATTTGGCAACTCTATCTTTACATATATCACTAAAAAATATTTTGGAGATGAGTCTCCTCATAGCCCCACAGCCTCATATAAGTCACAACACTAGGGTAATTACAGACTTTCTGGGTCTACCCAATATTAGAATGCCAAATATTAGTTTAAACTTTGGATCATTTAGCCTACAAAAAGTGTGCCTTTCTCTTAAGAGCGCTCTGCTATTTATTAACATTTCATTTTAAGTTCAACAAAAGTCAACCATCAACCATTTAATCTGAAGTTATTTTCTACATCAAACTCTTTTAATGCCCTCATTATTGTATGTCAAAGAACTATGAAGTTTACAGACACTAATGACATAGAGAATATCTCCATTTTTAAACTCAAGATACTATTTGTTCCTAAGGGTACTTTATCTCCTGTGCTTAATACAAGAGAAAATGCTCTTACAGTTTAATTACACCTACAGACAAAGAATGTGGTGTGAGTAGCTGAGCAAATTTTGAGAGGAAGACTTTTGAAAGTTACAGATAGGTTCCTCAAAGGAATACCGCTCATATTTATACATAGGGGATAGCATAGACTTAGTCTATGACAAGCATCTAAAGAACACAAGAGAATTGCAGAAAGTCAGTGTAAACTGCGTAAATCTTTATGTATAACCCCAGGGTCATAATTTAAATAAGCATTTTGTTGTAATGAACTTCATGTAAGCATACAGTGAGACATAATTTCCCCCTCAGTGAGATTTCACTTCAAATGAGGTCAAAGACAAAGAGCAGGAGATCAGGCAAGTCACAAAGGCCACAGGCAGGTGGGCAGTGTCAAGGTGGCTAAACCCAGCTCAACCCACTGTCAGTATTACAGCAAGCAGAAGACATGCAAAATATACATGATTTCTCACTGGAAAATGCATAGATTCTGCTGCTAGGCTGAGGTTTTTACATGTTGTCAATAGCACTGCTCAAAAACATTTTTAAAAGCAATTGACACACAGCACCTACTCTCTGTGTTTCTTCCCACCTCAGTGAAGTTTATTTATTTGAGCGAAAGTTAAGTCAGTTAAAGGAAAACCTTTTCTTTTCCAGCAGAACTGATGGTATCCCTAATACATTCCAAGAGTAAACACCACTGCTCAAACCATCCGTGAGAAAGCTCTGTTCCTGCTATCTGTTAGTTTCCATTTTACAGCTGGTGTTTCTATTATTCTGTAGCTGTCATGCTCAGGCATGGTCCTGTAGAGGGAAGCAGTTCCTCAGCTATCTAGAAACAAGTCTCCAGACGGGTTTGGAATAGGACCCCATTCTGTAATACAAATTTTTCACCTAGATTTTATCTGGTGCTGAATAAGATCTCTGTTGTGATTTTTGCATTCTAAATCTCATATTATTTGATACACTGCTATGACTTGGCTGTCTCCCTTTCCAGGATATAGACACAGGCAGAACATCCTTTTATAAAAAGAACAGATTTAGACTCTGGTAGGATTTTTTTCCTACCTTAAAAAAAAACAATCTATGTATCATTCAGATTCGGTGACTAATGCCATAAAATAAATGTGTGTAGTATTAACTAGTACAACAGATGATAAGTTGATGGGACTAATGGAATACTGTTTTCCTTCTCCAAGAGGGAATAGTACTTCCTCAACTCAGAGCTGGTATAAGAAAACAAGTATATCTCTATGCGTATGTGTGGGGAGGTAGGGTAGATCTGCTGTCAGAGGACTGTATAGTGCCAGAGTATATGGAAAGTAATACTACTCACATGCTAGAGCATGACTTGGGCCAATAGTCATAGGCAGTGTAAAGATAAACAAGAAGTCCTACATGAAAAAGTATGAGAAACTCCAACAGACCAATTGTCTTCTGGCCAAGTACCTTGCAAATTAATTTGGATTCATCTATAGGACCCTTGCTGTGGTCGGTAGTCCCGGTACAGGACAACAGGAGGGAGCTAGAATCACCTTCAGGACTAACATACAAGATTTCGACATATGCTTTAGTTCACAACGAGCATTTTATGCAAGGAAGTAAATAGATCACTAAGCATACAATAAACATTTGCAGAATGGACTACTGTGTGTGCTGCCTTTATAATCACATTTTATAATTATAAACCATACTCAATGGACAGTCAAAAAGAGTTAATGATTGCTCCCACTTCAGACTTCTAACTCAAATTTAGTTATAGCTGATAAAATGGAGTGTTTGCACCTGTGGACTTCAGATCACTGCGTATCTTGAGACAGAACAAGAACACAACTACTGCATCTTGTTCATATATCATTGTTTTTGACAGCTGGCTTAAGAATAGCTGAAGCTAATAATAAAAAATAAATAAAAACAATATATATATATAAAAAAAAAAAACCCAGCCAAACAACCAC
>VZZY01015880.1:100336-369942 GCA_013400335.1 Eurystomus gularis
AAAAAAAAAAAAAAAAAGATTCATTAGAGTTCACCTTCAGAATGAAAACTGAAAAGCTGGTTACTAAAGACTTAGTACAAAGGGATTCTCTTCAGTTCATTTCATTTTCCCTTTTGTTAAACTCAAGGTAATTTTTCCCAATGAGGTTTAGGAAGCTAAAAAGCTCAATGATGAGCTCAGTGTTGACTGTAGGAGCAAAAGAAGCTACTTAGCTTCACATGCACACACATACATATACATATTTTCTTATGTACATATTTTATGTCATTTTCTTCTCCACCACCTTTGCTTTTCCTGACATTTAATTAACAGCATGTCTCTGATGTCAAAACAAACATAAAATATAGCTGCACGTAGGGAATGCAAACCCTAATTAAGATGAAATTTTGGACATAACATAAAGACAAGTTCTACATTTTCATAGGGAAAATAATCCAGTTTTTAAAATATTCCCAGATGTGCTTTTGACTCTCTAAATCTCTATCTTGAAAAACTACAGCTTAAATTAAAAACTGCAATAGTCATCTTCTGTGAAGGAAGTTTCCTTTTTGGAATTTTAGACAATATTTACCACTGTCCTGATTCCACCATCTTTGGTGAAGCTCAGGGTGAGATGGAGCACACCATCTTGAAAGCATTAAATTTGTGGGAAATAAATTCAGACAGAACCATTTTTTTTTAATTTACACTAAGGAGCAATGATATTAATTTTGGACATCTTGAACCTACCCCAGGAAACTTCAGAGATAGGAAATCTGAAGCAATAAAAAAAGTCAACATTTATTTATGGTCAGATTCCAAAACCCAATATTGAATCTGCTTCCTTCTTCCAAGTACAGTAGGACTATTTGTCAAATAAAATGGTACTTAGCACAAGTACATCAGAAGATGGTCTGTGTCATCTTACCATTAAAAAAACCTATAAACAGATCTGAGCAAATATTGCTAGTTACTTGTCTCTAATTGGTTGCAAACACTAGGTAAAAAACAAACGCGACTATACTGCCCCAAACAAACCATGGAAACGAACTTCCAAACTTTCCTCAAGAGTACAGAATAAACCACTTCTTTTTCAGAAATGTGACAAAAGCTTTTATTTGGAATCCTTTTATGTGTTGTCATAGAAAATCTGAAGTTCTGCAGGATTCTGTGCAAAGATCCCTTGTACGTTATTAAAAAGCACCTGTGTGGGTACTCATGGCAAAATGCCTTCTAATGGAAAACACTTGTGGCGAGCGTACAGTGCATCCCAAAAGAGGAGTAACTAAAACCAGTTACTTACCAAAACTGAACAAAATTTTAAGGCAGAGCATACTAAAGACAGTGTGCAGCTTGTTTTCATTTATGCATATGGGTATAAAGCAGCAATCTTATGCCTCCTTTAAGATGCTAAGACCATCACCCTTACACTGAGAAAGTCCTGAGCTAAGGGAAGGTAAAAAAAGGCCACCACACTACCTGCTTTTGCTTCCTCTATATGAACTAAGTGAAGTTCAAAAATTTTGCTAAGACAAAGGTAGTAATAACTCTGCATTTCTATTTTTTGTACTGAAATGTCAAGTAGCAAATATACTGAGATGTATTAAAGCTTTTTCCCCTTTCCTCGCCCTTCGGAAGGAAAAGTCAAAAACTCCATGGGGACAAGATAGTGCCATCAGCAAACATAGTGTGAGCTCTCCACATATGCTTCAGGACACCCAGTCAATCCTGCAATGCAGTTGTCTGAGCATCCCCAAGGGAGCCTAATAATTTGACTTGTGCCCTATACTTTTCTTAGGAAAATAACTCATGCAAAGCTCTGTTTTTCGTCAAACCTAACAGGAAATTTTCCAAGTCTTCAAAGAGATCTTGGTTCTGATGGGAACAAAAGAACAAGGGTTTAAGAACAAGACATATGATATTAAGCTATGTGTCCTAGCCAGGTTTTGTATGTGCTTCCTCTTTTACCTAGTATTTTATAATTGGAAATAGAAATCTGTTTTACCCCCTTTGTTATACACCATGGTATGGCGACTGAATAATATTGAGAACAGCTGAACTAAGGGGACCTTTTGGTCCCAGCTCACACATATAGACTTCATTTAACCTGGAAAGCTAGAGAGAAATACACTTGTCATATTATCCTGAGCTGTTGCTGCTCCTCTTGGTCAGTCTTGTCTTTGCAAATTGTCCACCTTACCTTTCATGCAAATTGTGCAAGAGTGAATTCCAATATGTTGATAATTTCATAATTTCATGGGATTTTTAAGCATCTTTAAATCACATATACTATCTCTGAACAATGATAAAGAGCTTAGAGAAATTAATATACAAATCTACTGGGCTTTTTCAACATTGAACATTTGGGGAATTCTAGAAATTAATGAAGGAAATATCATTTGCAGTTAGAAAATAATCCAAAATTGCCTAAGGATATAGTTTAGTTTTGGGTCAGATGCGTAGGCACTAGACTTGAATGCTGTTGTCAGAGACAGTGACCTAAAATGGGATAATTCTGATGAGATTGGGCCACACAGAATTTTATGATCTTGAACTGAATAAACTAGTTGTAAACCCAGCTTTGAACACACACAGATGGGATTTAAGATTCTAAGGCTTTTCAAATACATTAAAAAAAAAGTTATAAATAGA
The DNA here is from genome assembly GCA_013400335.1 of Eurystomus gularis. Classification (NCBI taxonomy): domain Eukaryota; kingdom Metazoa; phylum Chordata; class Aves; order Coraciiformes; family Coraciidae; genus Eurystomus; species Eurystomus gularis. The sequence continues at coordinate 102,968 of VZZY01015880.1, forward strand.
CTCAACTCCTAGCTTCATAGTATTCAAGAAAAAGAAATTTTTATTTCAGATTCTGGTTTTGATTCATCAACCAACTAATGTTAATCAGACTTAGTAGAATAGTTCTTTTTCCAAGATCAGCTTTTCAGCTTTTCTGCCCCTTTTACAAATGTGCTGGAAGACTACAGCAGAAAAATGTTTAGTGATCCAAATTGACTCTTGACAGCAATTTTTTATGCCAGCTATACAGAACAGAAATACTAACTGTGTGCTGAATAGCCTACTATTCAAAACTATTCTGAATCAAACTAGGAAAATAAACCAGTAGGGAATTTTCTAACAATTCCTCTTCTACACATTCAAAGATTAATGTCAGGCTTCAAATTATTTTTTTCACACATTCCTCTTTGAATTAATACCAAAGGCACTTGAGAACATCTCTTACAGCTACTTCTGTAATCTTCCAATAATTGAACTTCTCAAAGGAACAGTGAAAACTCTGCCCACAAACTAGAGATTATTGTAAGAGTCGGTTTAGAGACCTACCTTCTCCTTCCCTCTGTCCCTCAAAGCACTGCAGATAGTTTTTCTGACAGAAAAAAGGGTCCTTAATAGGGGGCCAAGAGTAGCCCAACAAAATTTAAGTTGTTTAAAGAGCTGTTTTGTCACACAGGTTTCTAAGTGCTTAAACTCCCAATGTAGAGTGCCTAACCCCTCAAATCACTGTTACTCTTCATGCTCATCACCTGCCTGATGACTGTTTTTTGCCAAGAATACTGAAGAAGCCTTGAGGTGTAGAGCTGGTTAGTTTGCCTCATTTCAAGGCAAGATATTGTCATATGCTACAGTGTAACAGCCACCATTTTTATCAGAAACAATGCAGTGACTGAACTACAAAATGTGTACTCCAGAGAAAGAGATAGGTAATGCGGGCAATTATTAAGAGTATTCCTGTCTTGTACTTTTAGGATGTTTTCAAATTTGGGTGTCTCAAATCTTAAATTTCTATGACAGCTACACTAGCTGTCTTTTTAGTCATGAAATTGCAAGAAGACATCTTATAATACTGAAAGATAATTTCAGTTAGGTGTTGATCTGAGTTTTAAATTCATCGCACACTCAACCATTGTTTTACTGAAATTTGTCTCTTAAAGGTGTGTTCTTTACTTCCTAGAAGCATCAGTATCTTGTTACTAAACCAGTCATGTCCAGTCCTGCCACAAGCTGAGCTCAGAAAATAATTAAATCTATACAGATTATCGACGAACTTGAGATATAGAGATCCACTTTGTGTGCATCAAAGGATGAGGGCAGTGACATGAAAAATTTTAGTCAGACTACTTGTTTAATTAGCTTATTGTTTGGAAGAGAGAGATGTAATACTGATGATATCCCTCATTGAGCTACTTCCTTCCTCTTCATTTCTGGGCAAAAAGAAAGATCTACTTCTTCAGGAACAGAAGCTGAGAATGACATATTTAAGTACTCCTGGGACACAGATTAAACTTTTTAAAGTTATGTTCATTATTGAACCTTTATGGATTAAAGTAATTCTTTAAAAAAATTCTGATTTTTCAACTATGAATTAATTTTAACTTCAAACAAAAACATCCCATATCTAATTAGAGAGAAATTATTTAAACTAAGTCTTTATTAAAATGACAAAATGGTCAATGAGACAAAATTTGTGGGAAGACATAGTATTTTTCACTGTATCAGCTAATAGGTAAAAAATAAAAGAACAAGTTGAGGTTAGCAAATCATTCTTTAGATCTTATAATTGTATCTGTAGGTCTGGTAAAAAGCATAACTTTCACTTGGAATTTTGTGGACCTTCCATCTGTCTCAGATATAGCAACTCAGCTAACACAGCATGGGAAATAATTGCCAGAGAAACTACTGACTAATGATTGTAATTGCTGTTTGTGTAAAGGTCAGTCAATACATGCAACTTGAATCAATTTACAGCCTCCCATAATCCATACTGCATATGAAAAATAAGTTATCAGATATAATTTAGCTACTATGGAATACATTTAGAGGGAAAAAAAATTTGCCTTTTCAACAGTCAAAATAAGAGATTAATGTATCATATGAGTATCTATCATTTGGCTGATGGTAGAGACAAAATCGTCCCAGGTGGAATAAACAATTACATTGTCTGGCTGTGTCTCTAGAAGACGGACCACATACATTTTCCTTTTGGTTAAAAGGAAAATTAGTACAAGGTATTTTCCAATATGAAATCCATGGTCATCAATAACAGTTCTAAGGGCTTGTCTGTGGCCTTGTTTGCCCCAAGATCACATACAGATTCGACCTGTGGCTACAGAGAAGGAACATCTAAACCAAACTTTCTTATTTATTCCTAGATTTATTTTTCTTTCCTCACTGTTTGGGAAATAATTAAAAAAAATTATTATACTTGCTTATAAGCAAGTACAGGGCTGTTTCCTTCAGAGGAAAATATGTGTTGCCATACACATGACTCCTTTCAGGTATCCTCTGTGGAGGTATAACTCTATTAGAGCCCATGATCCAGTTTGGGTAACTGGCACTGCTAAGAAAGTCAAAACTACAAGGTTCAAATGCTTCAGCAAAATGCTCTAGATAAGAAAAGGAACAAATGACCATGTCCTAAACCCTGGCTCTTTGCAGTATGTTGTCTCTGGCTTCTTTTAGAAGCCTTCTCAATCATCTTAGCTGTGGCAAATTATTTCACAACAATCACATATGGGATGACAATAAATTGCTTTTTCACTGGTGAGGTCTAGCAGGTTTGACTGTGAAGACATCACAGTATATCAGCTCTAGAGTAAGGCCAAGAGATCCAGCACAGACCCAAATATCTGGTCTCTCAGGATCAACAGTGGATACATAAAGGAAATACTAAAGAATTGAAACAGATTAGAGATTCCACTCATGAAATGGTGAATCATTGTATTTAATAGTTTAACAGTTTCTGACTCCATTGTAAGTTTGCCTAATCTTTTTTTGATCCCATTTTTGCTTCTAGTCTCTAAAACATCCTGATGTTTTAGTTTGTCTAGTGACAGTAAAATTTGGAGGTACCTAGTGTTATCAAAAGCACTGTGTTCTGATAATTCAACCCAAGCTCCTCCTCAGAAAAATGGACAATACACCAAAAACATTCAAACTTGAAAAAGTAAGTGTAAGAACTCAGGAAACTGGAAACTCTAAAAGTACAGTATGCTTCCCTTTTGTCCTGTAGGTTGGTCATTCTCTACACAGATATATACATGGCAGTATTAAAACAAAAACTAAAAACTGCACAGTTGATCTCATGTCACTTTGAACATCTTGATTTTACCTGGTTTAATGGTTCTCTGGAGTACTATTAATTACATCAGTTCAAATTTTATTCAAGATTAAAATTTCATTTCTTCTGCTGCTATTCCCACTCAGCTGTGATTCTTGGTGATCATTTAACTTCATAGTACAGGATGCAGATTGCAATTAATACAAAAGTAAATCCACCCCCTGACACCAAGGAAAGAGTAAATCTATGCATGAGAGTGGACTGGGACAAACGAGACTAAGCTTGTTCAGTAAAAATCCGTAACAGGTTTAGCAACAGAGTTCAGGTGACATCAGGATTGCACCATACTACTTTGCACAGTCTTGAGTGTTTTACTGGATCAAGTAAGATTGCCTAACAGCTTGTTGAATTAATTTTTAAGTAGTACTATTGGGAGAACTCAAGCAGGTGCCTCAATGCTTTGCTAACCATATTACAAGATGCAGCACATGTCTAAGTGGTTTGTTGTATCAAAAGAAAAAAAAAAAACCACAAAACTTTTTTTTGTTTTCCATATTGTACCTTCTCTCTGTAACATTAGTTATTAGCAGTTGTCTGCTTTTGAGATACATCAAAAACTTGAATAGTTTGTGGAATTATATCCAGAAATAAAAAGTTTGCCATGGACTGATGCTTCTTGTTTTGACTCAACATCTAAACATTTATTTAATGCAAAATCTGATCCTTTTTTGCTCACTTTCTTTGGACAGCTTCATTGGCAGCTTTGGGTTACAATAACCTCATAACATTGGGAGACAAATAATGTAGAAGATGGTAACAGAACTGGTTGCCATCTTCTGCTATCTATTGCATTTGCCTTGTCTAAATTGTTAAAATTTCATATTCAATGGTATATAATATAAAAATGTACAGTTTATCATTACTTGGATTTTATTTGGATCTGGTTCTAGAAATGTCAGAAACGGATAGAAAAATATTCTAAATGTGAGACTGCGTATCAGTTTAGTTAGATCTTCTAGGGTTCTCAGATTGCAAAAGTAAATTGAGAGAAAGCATTTAGGATTGTTATTTGTGTTTAAATAAGCTTTGACACATGGAGACTGGAAGCAAAGAATTCCACACACCCACCCTCAATCCAATTGTCAATTCCTGTGGAAAACATAAGATATGGGATAGAGAGCATCAGCATTTCAGCAAATAACATTTATAAAGAGATAACATCTAGTTAACTTATAAACAGCTAATAGTTAAGTTAGATTTCTTTGTTTTACCCGTCACTCTCTTGGAAAATCCTGTATTTTGAAATCTAACTAGCAAGTTTGAGAGTAATCAAGCTTGAGCATGCCGTGACTGTATCTGGTGGCTATCGGCACTGCTAATGTGCAAGTGAGGAACCAAAGAGAGTCAGAAAGACCATTCCTACCTGGTTTCCCTCTACCTCTTTCTTTTCAGAATAGTGAAGCTGTTGCTTTGATCTTGATCATATTTTCCTTTTAAAATTTTAGAGTACTTTTTAAGAAATTGAGGGGTTGTCTTTTTTTATATCTGATCTCAATTGCCTGATCCTGTCTTATTGGCTGTAAAACACTAGTTGTATAATAAAAATGATTATCTTTTCCTTTTATATGTTTGAATAAAGGTTTCCCAGCACTACACACTATGGTCTTTTTGGTCCCATATCTAGGTTTTTCCCTTCTCCATAAAATCCTTAATATTTGAACTTGTTATTTAAGACTGTTTTCTTCATCATTCTCTTTTTTTTGCCTACTTTACCTATCAGGAGGCAGGAGTGGATCTGTCAGATGGTCTTTGTGAAGCAAAAGACAGAAATGATGTTTCTTTTGCTTTCCACTTCACAGTCTCTTTTATTTACTGTTTATTGAGAAAAAACACTAGTCAGCTCCCATCCCTAAACACCACAAACAGATTTATTCCCCGGAAAAAGACTGTAGTTGCTGAAACCCAGCATCTTTACTACTTTAGATCAAAGGCAATCAGTTTCTATTGTATGTGTTGGCTCTGAAATAAAGACTTTCAAAAACTGTAAAAATAATAAGCAAAAACCACCAAAAAAATGAACAGAAACCCTCGGAGCAAATACACGTAGTAACATCCAACTTTTTTGAAGAAGTAGTTTCTGAATCCAGTACTCTGGTGTTACAGGGAATTTGAATAACTGTGTTAATATGTATGCTTTTTGGCAGTACTGCTTCCCATGAATATAACAACTGTCAGAGCTTAGAAAGTCACTCACTCACTACTGTCACAAATCTGCCTCAAAACAAAGCCACCATATGTTTATGCAAAGAGATGAGTTATTCTCTTGGCTCAAGTACATAAAGATGAAATATAGAGCATTCATCAGACAACTATAACATAATGCTTGGCTCTCTCCCTTCTTCCTCTATTAAATTAACTTTTTAAAAAAGTTTAATATTTTCATCCATTTTACAGCATGTTATGAAATATGGAGTAGTACGTACTTCTGGGGAAACAATGATCATGGTTCATGACATGAAACAATTATTCAGTATACAACAACAAAATCCAGATAGCACACAATTTTAAGAGCTTTGTAGCGTTTGGAATTCACTTCTGCAAACACAATACCTGAGCTCTCCTTTATATATAATTTAGGTGCCCTACCGACTTTTTACCTTAAAGAATATTTGAGACACTTCAACTCAGCCACTCCAAGCTTACCAAAATGAAGCACAAAACTATTGCAAACGGGGACAAACCTCATTTGATTTTTGTTTATGAAAAATTATTTTCTATTACTTTCTTTGCTTTAACGATCATAAAAATGTATATATGTTCAGAACAGGTTTGCATTGCTTTGTTGCAGCTTCTTGTTTCCATCAATCCACGGGAACTAACACAATACTATGCTGTCCAAAATGATTTATGATCTCACTCCGCTTATGCAAATGTGTAACTTTCAAATGTGAATCAACTACTGTGGTAATGTGTCAAACAACTTGCGAAGTATTTAAACAGCTGACTACACCTGTTTCCACTTTATGAATGCTTTCAAGTTTGGGCTGCTTTGATTCAAAGCAATATGTGTACTTTAGAGCATTACTATTCAATATGAAAATTAAAATTGCCTTCTCCAGGGTATAACAATGTGATGAGGTCTTACAGCACACAGATCTATTAAAATCCTGAGGCTCAACTGTCTCAGACTAACTGGGTGGTTCTTGTCAGAGTAAGTGAAAGCTGCAAAGTTTGCATAGCTTTTCCAGAAGCACCCTCCTGCATATGTCCAAAATGAGTACCAGACTACGGGCCTGATTTGGTGGGTAGCTGGCAGTTAGCTTGAAATCTTATAGCATTAAAATGGGAGCAAAGACTAAGTCCCAATTCACACCCCATCTCTAGCTGAATTGCATTACTTTGATAATCAAGGCTAATGCCCAACAAAGCAATAATATATTATTAATATATATGAGAAAGGGATGCAAGCCGAAGCAGAGGGCAGGCTGTGCAAATCACTACCATGGCCTTGGCTACTGCTACACCCCTCCTCTCAGTAAATCAGTGTGGGCCTCCAAGAGCACACAGTCACTTCGGTCTGGGTTACCACTTGCATGACAGTTCCTGGACTGCTTCTGTCTTGCGTGGAGAAGGGGCATGACCCACACAGAAAGCGCCATTCAGTTGAGTGCCTGTTGCCTTAAATAACACTAGAAGTAACCCATATAAAGGCTAGAGCTTCAAAAATCAGCATGCAAATGTTCCCTTACTGTGTATACTCAGAAGAGGAAACATGAAGTAGATTGCATTGCACATGTAACCTTAGGCTCAGATTTAATGGTAAGAAATAAATAGCAGGGATTTAGGACTGACTATGTCATACTCCTTACACATGCTGCTGTTGCTTTCAGCTCTGTGAGGTCCTGTGTATGTCCTCATTTTGAATGCATGTAGGGGCAGATTTTTCAAAGCTGACTATTCAGTCATGCTAAATCCTGAAGATGTAAGCAGAGCAGAGAGGACACAAAACATACAAGGAGGTAAAATGACTACTAATTAGACAAGTCATGGCAACTTCTGTCTCTCACATCACCTTGCGTAAAAATGCTTTTATATCCTACATCAGTTATTTGAAAGCTACTCTTTCTGGAGTGCAAAGAAAAATTAGGCTTTTGAAAATAATATACTTTCAACTTTCATGCTCAGGGACATCAGCCAAATCCAGCCCAAAAGACTCAGATAGTAAAAGACAAGAAAATATGTCAACATTTTCTTGAACATCAAATAATCTAGTGTTTAAATCTCATTCATGGCTTTGAAATACTTCACTAGCCAATGCTGGAGTCAGTTGGGTCACTCATGGAAGCTACATCAGTTATTTTCCAGTTAGGCTAGGCAAAATGAATATATTCCTCTTGCAGAACAACCAGAAATCTGTAACTGAATTCTGTACTGTACCTAAACCTTTTATTTAGGAAATACCTTCCTTGACGCAGGTTAGGCACAGCCTAACAGATCCTTGAAGAGTGTGGAGAACACAAGAAAATCAGATGTGAGAGAAAAAAATAAAAATATACTGTATATGATAAAAATTGAGTCTTTATCCATTTTTGTATTTATATTTTACAATTTCAAGTTTTTCTGGATTATTATATTGTTGTTTCCTGTTTTTTAACAATGGGGTTATTGTTGGGCCAAAACTGGTGCCCTGCCCTTGGTGGAAAACCTTATTGTATTACACTACAGCAACTAGTAAAAAAAAAAAAAAACAAACCACCAAACAAACAAAAAACCCAAACTAAGATAAAAACTCTCTTGGGCAGGGCAACTCTACTTTCCACCAAAGTTTAAAATTATTAATTTTATTTTTTTTCCGTATTGGTCTTGGTCTACAAAGTTATTGCGTATTTAAGTCATTAAACTTCCATATCTTCTCCCTTGTGGGAATCTGGAGACATCATCCTTTTTTCTTTCAGCTGCCACTTGGGTTCAAACTCATTCACTGAATAGCCACTAGGCAGTTCAAGCCTCCTGTACTTACCCCGGGCAGTTTACAACATTGAACACAACAGCTATGCTACAGGCTAAAGCATCAAATCTCCTGCAGAACAGACAAGGCAGGAAACGTAGCTCAGAATAACCAGTCTCCTTGGTCTGGCTAGCAAACCCTCCTGAGCAGCTGAGGCCAGACTTTATATAAGAAAGGGGAGTGACAAATCCAAACATCTGACTCAAGAAGCTTTAGTGGGCCAAAAGTATATATTCCTTCCAAACTTATTTCTTGAAGACCGCCTCTGGGGGTCAAATGGTTCCAAGAGAAACATTCATACTAAACCAAAGGATTTCCACATAAACACAGTCATTGCAAACATGCACTTATTTTCCATAATAATTTGGAATTTCATCTCATGGCTTATTTGTAAGCCCCATGACTGCGAATGACATAATTCCTCTTTCACTTGCTCTTGGGTGAAATGCTCCCTCATTACAGAGTGTCTCCAACTTCCATTGATTTTTAATAACCTAGAGGACTGAAAGTGATCCCTCTGTAATCCCACCCCTTCTGAATAGAAGGCATACCATTTCATACAGCAGTTTCTGCTCACAGTCCATAAACTTATGATTAAATTAGAAGTTGTTCTCCTTCCTGTTCTCTCATGGGACACGCAGACTTAATCTAGATATTCCAAAAGGTATACATTTCACCACTGTTTATTCATTACAAGGGTGAAATTTTTACTGCTGTAAGGGGACTCCTTTCAAAGTTTGTCCTTTGTTTCCAGTTTTGCTTCAGACAACTGAGGTAAGCATGGTGAGTACACAGCACTGACTGTATCTTATAATCCAGAAGTGGGCTTTCCAGGTGTTATGGTCATATAAGTAGATAGAGGTTCTACCAGTCCTGTATATGAAGAAAAACTTAATCTCTGTGCTATCATAATGAAGCAAGTGTAGTAGAACCGGTGGCTATTTAATTGATGTAACAGAGAAAATTATGATCTATAACCTCCCTTTTTTCCATCTCCGATTTAACAGCTATTATAACCATATGTATGACGTAAATAAATCTTAATGAAATAGTGGGAATTCTTATTTTATCATAATTTAGCCAAAAAGCTTAAAGAGTTGAAAAAGGAAAAAGAAAAAAAAATGGTGATGGGTTTAATGTAGCATTAGGCTGACAAACACATCCAGACACAGTCCCCAGGTCCTCTATTAACATACATTTTCTAAGGAGGAAAAGTTAATATTCCCCTAAAGCTAAAATTTAAATGGCTTTAGCTTTTAACACAAAATCCTTTAAATTGTAAACTAGGTGGATTTTTTTCATTGCATTGCAAATATCTGCCTATCATCCTTCCTTTATTCTTCACAGTGAAACCGGAGCAGCTGTGATTAGTGGAAGGAATAGTGTACTTAAATATAAAATCAATTGCCTCTACCTACATTGTTGTCCCCAAGTTTATAGCTCATTTGCTGCTGTGTCCTGCACCACCTGCACCCTCTTGTACCCAATTTTCCCTCCTGCATGGCCCAGAAGGCAGAACACAAAGGGGAATCAGAGCCTGGGACTTTGCTTGAGAGCCATTAAGCAGGTTCTAACAGACCTAGGAGGGTATGGAAACATGTTATTGCAGAAGTCTTCTCAAAGATAACAAGAAATATCTGTCATAAAGTGAACATACATCAGTGCCTAGCTTCACTCTAAATCAAATTCTAACAATTCTTTCTCATAAATCACCAAGCTACAGACAGATGGAGGAAGTGCAGAGTGGTAAAATGAATATCTTGTTAAATAAAAAAAGTGCTTTGAAAATTTCATCTTCCCAATGCCTGAACATGTGGGTTCGTATTTTAGGTATATATCATATATTCACACACAACAAACACACCTACTTGATATTTCCTTTCAGAATTCAAAAGATTGGTTGTCTGTTCTTTAAAATTCCCCACTCTATACTTCTGTGGAAGAGAATGGGCTTATAAACACTTGTCAAAATTGATTAGAACCAAGTGGGGCCATTTTAATACTTTGAGTAAGATAGGAACCTCCCCCTTTGTATGTAGGAGTCAATGTTGTATTCAGGGAATTATATCCACCCACCTGCAGTCAGTGCTTCATTTGCTCTCTTCCATCCTCATTTTAATACAGAGAACTAACTGAACACAGAAGCAAGTTATTCACCAATTGCTCACTATTCACTGAATTAAGCTCCCTATTTGTCAAGTTATTGAACATCCCACATAACCAGCAACTTAATACCACATTCAAAACCGTTAATCTTCAAATGTAAAACATACCCTGGTATTTTCAAAAAATAGTATCCTGTTTATTTATCATTTTATGAAGACTTGCCCATTTGCATTATGTAGCTCTTGTTAAACATGAAGAACATAAAACTCAGTGAAACCTAATTTATTCTCAATATATGCAGTATAAGAATACTATATTTGACTCAAGTAGCTATCAAACTATCCCAGCTGACAGCATGCAGCATCCCTCTTACTTGACATATCCAGAAAAAGAAACTATTTAAAGGACAAAGAAAAGTTAAAATATTAACTGAAAGAACAGAAAGCATGAAGTAAAAACAATTTTAATTAAATAGGAGTTTACTGCATTTCCCCTTCAATTTGATTTTGTGTGTGTGTGTGGTGTTTGGTTTTCCTTTTTTTAAATTTTAGGAATCCTTATTTTAAATATTAACACAAAAGATGCTTGAAGCATAGGACTCCACACCCATTTAACACCTGATCAAATGTTAATCAAATCCTTAGAAATGACTAAATCCATTTTCCCTTGTTTCTAACAAAGGCACAACTACAAACTTTGCAATTCAATGTTTTTAGATGTTACTGGGAAGTATTCCAACACCCTACTGTGTGAAACAATACCTACAATGCCTTAAGAGAGGAAAGCCCTCCTCCAAGTAGGGCTAAGCAGGTGAGTTGCTTGTGTAGAAGAATATTTCTTGTCATAAAGCCAAGATATGAGTTGGCTTATACCACTAATTCCCTTGGGATGTTACTTAATAGGAATGACACCAGGACTGATAATGGCAGCATTATTTTCAGTTTCAGACCCAAAATTTCAATTGCTGGGGGAGATCATTAAGTATAGCAGAAAGCAGAAGTGAAACAGACTTAGTGGAATGACTCCAGCAAAGGGCTGTGAAGATTTTTAAGGAACTGAAGCATCTAACATACAAATAAAGGTAGAGACAGCCGGGATCATTAAGCTCTGAAAAGACTCAGGGGGATCTTATCAGTGTATATAAATGTTTGACAGGAGGGTGCAAATGAAATGGAGCTAGGACCTTTTCAGTGGTGCCCAGTGAAACTTCATGATGCAATGGGCACAAGTTGAAACAGAAAAATGTGTTTGAATTTTTTTCCCATTACCAATACTGCTGTACCTGTTCCACATATAAATGAAAGCTTCATGCTTGGATCAACCAACCTGGAATCTTTTCTCAGTGCTGCACTCAAAAACCCTAATGAACACCCATTTATGGAGGTAAATTTATGCAACCCCACTATTTAAGAGGGATATGTGGAAGGGTAAAGCTTGGGAAACTTTATTTTATGGCAAGTAATACCATGAAGTGGTAAGAAAACCTAGCAAAATGGGAAAGCATTCAATGGAGTGACTGCTGCAAAAAAGGTCTAAAAGCTCAGAAGAACCTCTTTTAATAGAGAGAAATGAAGGCACAATCATTACAGGTACCTATTTTTGGCCTATTTCAATGAGAAAATGCTCTTGCACCAGATTCTGCTGCAGAAGGCTTTGTCCTCTTTAAATCAGTTCTGCTCCACTGTAGTTACCCCATCTGTTTAAAATGGAGGCCTGGGCCAGTTTCCACCGTGCATTAATGACAATACCAAGTTAAACACCCTGAGTTCTTATATGTCCCAGTGGGAAAAAAAACAGACAAACAAATAGTTACCAAAAAATACACAACAGTACTTCCATAAATGGTTTCACTTATGTTTTAAAAAGTAGTGGCTTTGCGTATCTCCATACTTTTTCTTTTCTTTTTCTTTCTTCCTCTAAACTCTTCTCTTTTTCCCTAACCTCTCTCCCAGCCAAATTTTATTCATATTCTTGTATTAAAAAAAAGAAATGGAAAAGAAGAGATTACCTGGGGAGAAAAGAAAAAAAAATAGAGAAAAGAATAAACCATATAAAAAGGGAGGAAATCACTCTCACGATAATCTAAATTTTAAAATTGAAATGTTCTTATATTTTAAAAATTACTGCCTCCCCTCTAGAAGTAAACACATTGCATTGTGCAATTCTGCCCAGTGCAGGCTTATCCATGCCAAGTTACAGGCTAGCAGATTATTTCATTAGAAATCACAAGCCTGTGAAAGCTGCACTTCAGCTGGAGGACAGAAGCAGAAGGAAAGCAAAGTTATCAAAATAAAAAAATCCCTTGTAGCTACACAAGCTGACATATTCTTTCCATTTATTTAGTCTTAAAACACATACTGTAAATATGCAGGGTCAGATGAGAAATTCTGAAGTAAAGCTTAATAACGACGAAATCCCTTGCAGCTCTTTATTAATATTATTTTTCCCAGACAGACACAAATATAAATTATACCTTCACGTAACTCAGAAGCCTTAAGTTTTCTAGATTAGGTTTCTCTTTTTTTCATAATGGTCTCCCAACTCTCCCAAACAAATGCTTCCTCTGTGGATATGCCAGGCCACTACTTTCCTCTTTCACATCAGGTAGCCTCAGATGTCCTTTTTCTGCAAGTGCTATTAGGACCATCTCAGCATTAACACTGATCACTTAACTTTCCACTAGCACAAAGGGTGCTTCCCAGCAGCCTGGCCTCATGCTCCAACACTGAGTGAAGAAGCATAAAAGGCTCCACAACAGATCTGGTGCACTAATGACAAAATATCCTTTGCTTTAGAGCAGTTCATTATTTACACAAGAGAGGAAGGAGGCCTTGCCCAGATAAGCACCATTGAATGCAGCACACTATGCCATGTCACATCCTCTGATGACCCTAAAAAGCTTCCAAATTTTATGTGGCTCCTGCAGAGAGCAATTCTGGTGGGAGGGATGCAAAGGCTAGACTGAGTTTTCCTATGATTTCTCGTGAACCTGTCTCTCCCAAGAGAGAGTGTCATACTCTCCCTTTTTAAAAGTATCTTGCAGGACCTCAAAACTTTGTTTACAGCAAGTACCATAAAACAGGCTTCCTAGTAATACAAATTGAGCTGAACCCTCTTCATTAGTAAAAGGTACTACTTGGGTGAGACAGGTGATGTCTTTGCAGCAAAGCACTGCTGGTGAATGGCAGCAATCAGCTGACAGTGACACCACTGGATTGACAAGAGTGGCTGGAGTACTGCCTACCTGTTTTATGCAGCAAGCAGAGCCAGGGCAAGGGATTGTATGGTCAGAACTCAGATCTTCAGAAGTACAATGCTGCAGCTACACCAAGTCTTTGCGGGGGTGTTCCGTCTCCACCCACTCCTTGAATTTTTCTCTTGCCTTTGGCAGAAGGTTTGATTATTTTGCTGCCAGACATACGTGGCTGTGCCATTTTGCACGATGCTCCTGTTGTATCAGAGGGAATACTTTGGGTTCCTTTTGAAGTCACGTGTGCTTGGCTTTACAGTATTCAAGATCCAATAAACCACACTGAGTCTTCCATACTGGGGTTATGCTCAAATACCCAAGAAAAAAATTTCCTGTTGTTTCTTTCTGTTGTTCATTTCCGATTATGTACTTATTGAAATAAAAAGTAAATAGAGTTCTGGATATTCTTCTAAGACAACACAAATTATGTACAGCCAGTTTTTCATCTTGTTAAAACAAACCAACATTTTCTTAGTGTTGTCAAGATCAGGGGAAGTATTTTTAGAGATGTTATAAATAACTTGTCCTGGCAGAGTACAAAATTGCTTCTTCAGCATTTATTTGAGGAAAAAATCTGTTTTCAATGGAGCCACAGCTTCACGTGTCTAATTCATGTAGCCTGAGCAATATCATAGAAGATAGACTTTTTTTTATCCTTTGTGGTTTTTTAAAATAATAATAATATTAATAATTTTTAAAAGCTTTGTTTTAAGACTTGGCCATAAACCAAAATGTATCACGTTAAGTCTGTGAAAAAAGGTCATGAATACACAAAATCCAGACACAGAATATCTTTCCTTGATTTAAGCTTTAGTTTTTGTCTTGTATGTTTAGGAAATGTGGAGAGGAGCTCAGATAATAAGCATAAGAAAGAACAGCAATTTTCTAAGCTTTTAGCCAACAGGTTGAGCCTTTCTTAATTAGAATCATCTCTTTGCACATCATTTAGGGACTCCATAAGGGATACAATTAAGTTGAATATGCTGCATGATTTTTCCACAAGTTCAGCCTTTGTCACAGCTCAGTAAAGAATTCTCTTCAGCAAGAGCTGTATGTGTAGCACTAAAGTTCTTCCACACATTGTTCTTCTAGAAGTGTCAATTGCCCTGAGTCCCTGACTTTTCCTCTCTACTTTGCAAAGCTGAACTATGAACACATTGACTTCCTCTTGTTACCAAAACAGTCAGGTGTAAAGTTTTAAACCCTGAACCAGTACCTGAGGAGTCACAGTGAATCAATAGGACTTGTCACATACTTAAACATCAGTTGCACCTTTGTGTGACCATAGGCATTTTTGCTTGGGATTTCCTACCTGGTGTACCTATGCATTCAGAGGTGCTCAGATACTAAACAGGATTAATCTCATGTACTTCAGTAAGTTTTAGTTTATAGACTTGTGAGCCTTAAGAGCAGTGTACCAAATCCTGATGTTTGAAAAATTCCATCCCACTAAAAGATATCTATCTTTTCCTTTGAAGTTGTTCTTTTCTGGGATGAAGACGCAGTTGTAAACAGAAAATCTATTCCTCATATGGGATCTTGGGCAACAATTGTAGCCAAACAATGTGTATTTACATGTTTTACTATGTTAGAAATAAAACAAATTTTCACTTAGATATAACATATATAAAAAAACACCCAACTTAACCATCACCAAATATATATCTCCATCAGTCTGGATATACATTCACCATCCAAACCATTGACACATGGTAACCAAAAATAGCTATAGTAATGCACGAGAGATTTTGACTCAAAGGCTGAATACTCTCCTTTTCAAGAACTGTCAGAGGCGTATTGCTGTCCTTCCTGCAAGGAAATACAGTACTTGTGTGGTGAATGCCGTGTCTAATTTCAGCTAATAACTTCAGCAGTGCTCCAAAGAGACTTTGCTTACCAAAAGAGGCGACCTCACTCTTTGGTGTACACACTTGTACATGCTCACAACCACTTCTCTTCTCTGCTATGATTTCTTGCTGTTAAGGCCCAACACCCTTGTTCTTGACAAACACTAGGAGGAAGTCTCCTCCCTGGTGCAAGGCAAGCCATCAGAAGAAGCAGATGGCAGTTGTGAGCAAAGGATGAGAGAAACCCAGAAGAGAAAGCTGTTTGGGAAGTAACGAGTACAAGAGCTAATTTGTATTTTAATGATTAAAGAGAGATTAAAGCCAACAGCATCATGATTTTAACTCTGCAGCTGGTGGATTTCTTTGTCTTCTGGTCAATGAAGCTGAATTATGAGACTGAGGGAACTTCAAAAGTGTTAAAAGATGTTATAATAATAATAAAGGGAGGTCTATAATTATAGAGAGATTATTGCATATAATATGTAAGTGGATTGCACTTAAACAGCCTCATCAAACCAATTTCCACTGCAACTCATTGATGCCACAGATGAGGACTTCAGGTGGGAGGATAAGCTAGAGGAATGGATGAACACTTAAGAAACAAAGTCCTCGTTTTCATGCTAATGTCCTCGTGCAGTTCCGAAGAAGGGAAGAGAAACAGTATTTGTAGAACATTGTGATAGTAATGCAGCATTGCAGCGGAGGAGGAACCTCCTCCAGTGTAGCAATGAACTGCTTCAAAAGGAACCCTTAACAAAGTTGTTCATGAGACAGCAGCAGCTGTAAGCCTTCTGCAATCCCAGCACATTTTATTATTACTGCAAAATAAAAAAAGTCAGTATCTGTCTGGTATAACCAGAATGACAGAGATTCATCAGGGATTGGGATATATGGATGTTACTGTCTTTACATCTTTCTCTTGTTAGACAGCAAGAAAAAGCTATATTCTCATGGGACTGTTCAAAAAGACTTGTCTTTCCTTGTGGGGAATGGCTGGTTTAACTCCCTATTAATATTAAAGTGTTAAAGTTTATATTTTATGTAAGAAAATGAAAGAAGCTCTCTCCCAAACTGCCCTCTAGTTCTGCTTTGGAAATTCTTCACCATCACATCTCCTCTTGGCTTATCTTCCTCTGCATTTTGCCTCAGTGAAATTGCTTTGCCTGACAAAGGCAGAAAGGCAGGCATGGTCTTCACTCCTGGTCCAAATGGCCAGGCAGACTTACTAGACATTGTATAAAAGACTAAATTGCTGCAACAAAACACTATTCCTTCTATCCCCTGTTGTATCATATACAGAAAGGGAAGGAGAAGACAGAGCTTAAATACCTTGACCTTTCCCCTCCCTGCTTTTCAGGGCAGGTTAGCCTTGTTTCCTGCTCATTGATCACAGCAGTGCACCTGGGGCAAATGCTTCGGCCTTACTGTGGATAGAAGACAGTGCTGTAGCCCAGGACACTCCTTCTTTGCTGCAGTGTGGTGGATTGTTCTGAGGACAGAAGTACACAAGCCCTAGAGGTAACCTCAAAGCAAGAGAGTGGTGCTCATCCACCCCATCCCATGGCCCTCATTCATTTTCAGGCTGCATTCAAGTAACATTATTTCTGTTTAAGGCCTGGATTCCACCTAAAGTAAGCAAGCTTCTGCTAATTTCGGATGATTTCCAGTAAAAGAAGTTGATATCTAACTTCCAAGCTCCTATGAAAAGTATAGGGGGAAGCAGATACCATAAAGTACAATCTGAAGCAATCATATTAAGAAAATAACTGTCTATTACTGCACTATACCAGTTCTTGATGCTACGGTTTGCTTTCTTCATAGCTTCAGACATCAGAAGTCCAGGAAAATAAGCTTCTTTTTACTTCAGAAAAACCAAAATAACCCAACTCTTATAATCCTATTAAAACTAAATTCTTGTTGTACGCAGTCATTAATTATAGTAGGAATGAGTTGAGTCTTTAATTATGATTAAAGTATGACTAATCAGTCTCCATATCTTGTCTGGGGTTGTGCAAGCTTTTTCTATATTCATAAAGTGCTTCTTTCTGAAGTCAAAACCCTCAGCCTCATTCAGCAATTAAGCTAGACAATGTCCAACACCACCTCTTAGGGTTCCTCTTACCCAGGTGGTATTTGACCTGGAGTTACGTGCATTCTTGTTAGAAACTTAAACCACGGGTAAATTCTGCTATTAGCCTTTGTCAAAAGATTGGTTAAATATGTATTCTGTCATATGTAAAATAAACAATGGGAATGTGACTCTTCCTTTGTACATGAAGCAACACATGTTCCTTCCCATCATAACACGTTAGTTGACCTTTATTTTCTTTACACAAGAGATTTAGTTCACCTCCCTGTCTAGATTTCAGATTTTTCTTCAGTCTCTAACACAGAGTAACGCCAATTGTTCTCTTGAGAAAGATTATATAACTTCAACAAGAGGCCAAATTCTCAGCTGCTATAAACTGATGTTACACCAAGGTCAGTAGATCAACACAGGCTTACAGCATCATGATAATGCAGACATAGGACTCAATCCCATCCATCAGTGTTTCAGATCTTGCATCATCATTTGACACTCACTTCTAAAGACAAACTACAAAGATGAATTGAGCCCTCTGGGTTTTTTAGCTACTAGAAGTTGCACTGCTTAACAATGTAATTAATCTATTCTCTTTTACTTTGAAAAAACAACCCATAGAAGTTGTCATAGCATCAATTTCTGCTGATTCTTTGTTCCAGTTCTATCCTTTGTGCATGTTTGCTACTTTACACTTATGCTAATTTCTCCTAGTGAGTTATTTCATGCTTTTCTAGTTTGCTGCCTAAAGTCAAGCTTCAAATAGCTAGTTATATTAAGACAGTCAGTTTAGTGGGGTGAAAGATGCGTTTTGTAGTTTTTCAGCCAGAAACTGGCAATCTCACAGTAATGTAACCATACGGTGTCTAGCACAATGGATCTGACTCTTGGCAAGTTGTTCTTAAAGGCCACAAAGATAGTTTTAATACTGAAAAAAATCAAATATTATCACATTTATTCAAATATCTGCAGACCTTGCTCTTCATCAAAGATCCTAAGAAATTGCTAGTTACAAAAAGTATTTTGCCCTTGTTAGGGGGAGAAGGGGGCAATACATGCGACTGCTACAGTCTGAAACAATTCTTTCAAACACTTCATTCAATGAGGCTTTTGCAGCCTCATTTTTCCCACTCTCTTTTCCAGTTTCTCTTCTTCGAAGACTGGTTCCAGATTCCACTCAAAAGAAGGAAACAATCCAAACCCAGTGCCATCACCTAAAAATTCTGAGTCACATTCTTTTCTATATTACCAAGTTTGTCTGATTGATATTGAGGTTCACACAAAAACCTCTCTTCCAACGATATTTACTCATGCTTTCACTTCTGTGATGCTAACAAATCTATTAAACTCACAGTAATGCTGATCACACATACAGAATTAAGCCCATGCTTAAGTGTTTGCAGCAGCTGGGCCTTAGAGCCAAAATTTTTCCCCAAGGTATTCAGGCATGTCTCTTCCTTAATCATTTTTGGCAGCATACAAATACATACAGATTTGCATATATTTACCAAAAGCATACTGCAGCCTGCAGCTACTGTAACTTTACTTGTAGGAAAGGTATACGATTTTTTCCAGAATTGCAAGGCATCTCAGCTACCAAGTGCCCTTGTGTATTTAACAAAAGCTAAGCCTGACTGAAGTATAGAGAAAATGATCTGCAGTGTCTCACTTGACACATGTACTGATCTATCTCCAATCAAAGCAATCTGAAACACCAGCCTAATCAGTTAGCCTCCAGCCTTGGAGAATAACTCATTAAAGAGAAGCACAAAAGAGAAGGCTGTTCAATAGCTTTGTGAATGATACATAAATAAAGCTGTCTTGTCAAGGTAAATACTGTGCAACTGGGAAAATAATATAAAACCTGACATTGCTCTAGAAGCTTGTTACCTTAGGGCATAGAAAGAGGAAAAGCCATTTAATCACTGACACTGTCTCCAAGATCTGGTGAGAAGGTCATGCCAGTAGCTGTGACCAACTGCGTGATCCTAAGTCAAACTGGATGAGCTTTGTACTTTGAGGGAGCATGGCTGAGCGATAATGAATCTGATTTGATGGGAAGTGGGAAAGAAAATCCGACAAGATTTAGTCTGCATTCAAATGCAAAAATATTCATTCTCTAGCTAGTTTATCGTAATCTGTGGTTGCGCACACGTCTGAAAAAAACCCCGGCAACTGTGTTTCTGTTTGTAGTAACAGCCTTCCAATGAATGTTCTTTAGTTTAGCTTCCCAGGAAAACCTAGATGATGGGATAAGCAAAGACAAGCACAGCTATTTGCTGCAATCTCAGAGCCCAAAGTATGCCAGCGGGCAGCTGTGGTATCTCAAACCCAGGCCTTAATTCATCAAGTAGATCAGTTGTCCTCAAATTCCAAATCATAAATTCAAGTGAACAGAGTCACATAGAGGTTTGCACACAAGAAGCAAAATCTTTTCTAATTGCTGTGAGCAAGCAAAGCCTTAATTACAGTAGAGCCATTGTACTCCTGCTTGACTGAAGATCGAACTGGAAATCACACAAGAAACTAAAGAAGTCAAGGTACTCAATTCAACAATGGGAACTTTTAGCTATGGACATTCATTATTGCCTTAGTAGTTTATCATATTTTAGAATATTCCTGCCCACAGGAAAAACTGAAAGCTTTACAAATATCAGTGGCTTTCTCAGCCAAGAATGAGGAGAATCCTTTCTTCCCCATACCCTCTGGTAAAAATAAGTTATCTTTATTCAAGCATGGCACCAAAGGCAGGATTTACCCTCATATTGCTAACATAGTATGAAAGAAGTCATGAGGTGCATTTCATTGAGGTAAGATCTGGAGGACAGATGCCGCCTTAGTGGTTAGAATTTTTTATTGTTAACTTTTCTGTTGTTAGCCCGTGTTTTGTTATTGTCCTGGTTTGAGCTAGAGCAGAACTAATTTTGTTCAGTGATTTTACTTTTCATCTCACTCTCTTCTAACCAACTGCACTTTCTGAAGTTATTGAAATATATTTGCAGATCATGTCTGCTCCTAGCAGTGATAATGCTCAATGTTTACAGTTACTACTGTACTGACTATTGGTGTGTACAGGATAGTACTACTGTACTAAGGATTGGTGTGTGCAGAAAGGCTCTTGCTTATACTTGCTCCTATGAAGACCAAGGTCACTGCTAAATCTTGTCTACCACATTAGGGGGTGTAGAAAGTGAAAGGCTGTACTTGCAGGGAGGAGTGGACAGGACAGGTGACTGTAAACTGACCAACAAGGTATTCCATCCCATATACATAATATTCAGTATAAAGCTGAAGGACCACAAGGGCCAAGCTCCCTTCTTCAGTGGCTGGTGTCCAAGGAGCACTCTGTCCATTCTACCTTTGATTCTGATCTGTGTGTTCCTGAACCCAGTTCCAGAATCCAGCTCCTGAATTCGGTTCCCATCTGTTGCTGAGTACAGTCTGGACCTTCCCCAGTGCCTGCCCTACAGCATCAATGGTGACAGTGACATAATTGCCCTTGGGGGGTTTGGTTTAATATTAGTTTTTAATATATTTGTATATATTACCTTTAATTATTATTTACCATTAAAGGTGGTTTAATTTTCTTTTTCAATCTCCCTCCCTTGTTTCCTTTCTCTTCCCTTTTGGGAAGTAAAAGGGGTTAATAGACAGCATCTGTCGTTCACCTAGTGGCAAGTCCAGCCCTAGCACTTGACAGCTGTATGTGATTGGACATCATGCCATATATAAGACTAGGCATCCTTTATGATGAGTCCAGGTATTGTAGAAAAATTAATCACAGAAAATATTTATTTTGCTCACAACTGAGTTGATTAATTAAATGTAGTCTTGCAAACAGCTTTATAGGCTGCATCTATCAGCCTTAGTATTTTAGATGAATTAGGAGTACATTTTTAAACTAAATCTTTCAGTTTCTACACTTACTGAATTTTAATTCACATTTTGCAGCTGATTTGGAACACACAGATGGGATACATTTTGGATCAAATTAACAAGAAGGGCCATTTCAGTACCATATCCAATACAATCCAACTGCAAATGGACAATTAGGCCTCAGGACCTGATTGCAGCTAGCCCAAAGTAGCTCTGTGAGATAGGTAAAGTTTGACATTAGGTCTCCAGCACCAAGTGTTTTCCTTTCCAGCGCTGCTCTTACTGAGCTGCCCTACTTGAAGTATGTTCTTGTTTGACAAAAGAAGAATCAGAGAACTTCAAAACGCTGTAAGTGATTGAGGGCTTTAACTGTGAGACTGAGAGTGGCATGTTCCAAACCCATTCTAACTTAAGAAGAGAGGGGAAGCTACTTTTTCCATATTAGTCTTTTAATTGTCCCAAATAGCTGCCCTGTGAGAGGATGCAAGAAAAAAGAAATAAATTGCCCAATCACCATCATCTAAATTTCTCATTACCTTTTTTAAAATTTATAGCAGTTCAGCTTTCCTTTCAAATATATATCCAAGCTGGCCCTTTCACATCAAGAAGAGTACACAGAATGCCAGACCTTTTTCAAAAGTATTTCAGCAGATTATTTTCATTATGCATCATGCTGGATTGCTTCTATGTCTAGTGAGATATCAGTCTCACCTGAGCCCCACATGACACTGATTTGCTCTCTGACATTACCTAGATCCCCATGGTTTCTAACAACCAAACACAGGATGCTGCATATTCAGGAGAAAGTGACAGCCTGAGGATTAACCTGCTTGTTGATATTCATGTTTCAGCACATCCCCTGACAAACAAAATACTCTAGGGGTCAGGCTTCATCCTAATCAGAAAAGAGATAATACAGATTGTTTTGATCAGAACTACATGTGTCTGGAAGGCTAATCCAAAATTAATTAGATCTGGGCTGCATAATATTCATTTGGATTTGTAAACATGGTGACGGGGGTATGAGGATTATGCAGATAGAGAACAGATAAGGTAACTAATTTGTAGGTTGATGATGCTTTAATAATGTCACAAATGTACTCCTTTGTCTTAATAATTGCTAAAAATAAGGAATATTTTACTGTAAATTAGTGTTTGTAGACAGCATTTCTTTCAAAAGTGAAGGTGTTTTAACAGTAAGAATGAGATACAGATAGAAATGGTTTTAACAACCATTATTTAAACAATATTGAAATAGATGTTTCCATTCTGTGTCACAGGACTCAGTTCAGAGCATTACAATCTTTTTTAAAAGGACAACTACCTTTGTTAACTGGAAACAGATAATGAATTATTTTGAAGTAATTTTTACTCAGTAGCATTTTTTTTAAACCATAAGGCAGACTTTCACATGCTGCAAGCTGACATAGTACTATTGATTTCAGCAGTGATACAATAGCCATTTAAATTGCTTCCTCTTACTAGGTGAGCATTAACCTTCATGTGCCGTTAAGAGAACAAACAGTAGTGTTTAATAACGAAAAACAATCCCAAACCAGCCAACCCAACAAAAAATCCCAATCAAACACTTCAAATTACAAGAACACCAGGATAGCTAGTACTGTCCAGAGAAACAGACAGGTTATCTGCCTAATTTCATGTGGCCTGAGAGGGCTGTTGGGAGGAAAAAGGTCCTCTGCAGGACTCATCTGAGGAGATGAGACGTGTACTGCAGACAGATTCACAGTCTGCCTGACACAAAGCATTGATCAATTTAGAGGGATGGAATAGGAATGAGAAAGCATGAAAATGGAAACTGTGAGCACTTACAAATTTGTTAACAAAAGTGCCTTTCTGCAGACCAAGGTCATCCTTATTCAGCTGCTAGATTAGATGTCCTCCCCCAACCATCAACGGAGCTGAGCAGGATAACAATCTTTACTTCTGTTATGAGAATGTCACAAACAGACCATTTCTCATTTTCGTTTTACAAATGGATTAGTGCTGTGCCAATTCATGACCCCATTTCAATCTGTGTTCTGAGTAAAGGCATTAAAACTATACTGAGATGTTATCCTTTTACATATAAAGCACAGTTGTTCTACATATAGCATTTTCAGATGAAACTATAATATAAATATTTCAAAGAGGACTGACTGGAAACAACTTCAGAGAACTGCATGTTTGACAAAATGTCAGACAATGGCCCCAAAAGCTAAGAGAGAAGATGAGAAAGATAAAAATGCTTGCTTAGTGAATAAACCCTTTGGGACTGATTTTATGCTGTATCTGTACAATCCCAGTGCCTCTGAAATCTGACTTGTGACTGGTTTTGATCAGTACTATTGCAATAAATGAGAATGTCACATTAGGGAAATTGTATCAGAAGAATAAGCAAAAGAGAAAGTTGTGATGAGGAGGGGCTCCCTCCTCACTCCCCATGAGAGAGTAAAACTAATTCAGTAAGCTTTTTCAACACCTGACTGCAGTGCCCCTGAAGAATTTACTTTTGGGAAAATGCATTCCTCGGCATTGTTATATACACCTTCAAGAGGCTGTTCCTTCCTCACCCGCTTACTGGACCTTACTTCAGATCTCACTGCCTTTGTAACAAACCAGCTGACAGCTGACCTCTGAAATACCTACTTCGGTTCTTGGCAGGCTCCAGGCAGAAACTGTATAAAGTTTGCTTAAAGCAGAATACTCATAGAAATAAATAGAAAAAAAAAGATAGAACAAATATTTTCTTTTTTAACATCAGCAAAGTCAAGAGAGTATGCTGCTGTGATATTTGATACTGCTGAACACAATCTAAAGGGGATTGTACAGCATCTGAACAGATTGCTAACAATAAAAAGGGTATTTGCAAAGGAGGAGAACCTGAACAGTGATGTAGTAAGGCTTACTGTATTATAAACAAGCTAAAAAGAACTAAAAGAAAGTGTTAGTCATAAGTTCTTTCAGAAAGAATAACTTTAGAATATTTTACACTAATGTATTTTACTATCAAGAAGTCAGCAGATACCAACTCCTAATTTGCTTGCAGCTCACCATCCACCTACATGAAGTGTTTTCCATCAAAGATGTTTACCTCAGTGTGAAGCTGAAAACAGATATGGAACAAAGCAGTTCTGACAAAGACATGCTATTATGCACAGATGCCTAGATTTGTGCAGTTATTCCTTATAGCTATGCTAGAGTAAAATTAATGCAGCAAATACCCTCAAATATCCATACAATTTGGAATAAAACTTAAAGATTCAGACAAGAACTTCAAGGCTTATCAGAAAAATCAAAACCTTGGGGACCAAAATATGCTCAAAGTAATTAAAAGTATTTTGACACCTTAGCCTAGAAAAATGCCAAATCAGCGTCAAGCAAGTCAAAAGCAGGAAGTAATACGATGGGTATTCAAGATCGCTTATTTTCACTTAAAAGAATAGCCCCAAAAGGAGATACAGAGTTCTGCTCTGAAAGAGTGAACTTGTTCTGGGAAATATAAAATTTTCTTGCAAAGACTTTTATGCTAGACTAATTTGAAAGCTATGCCCTTCCTTTAAAAATGACAAGCAGTAGGGAATAAGCTCTTTAGAAGGGCAAGCCCTGATAGTAGGTAGCACAAGCAGCTTAGAAGGGAAGGGAATCAGGATTTATTTGATACTTGATGTTAGAGAGGGATGCACCTTACTAGACGCTGTATCCTGCCTTTGGAACACGAGGTTAAAAAAACAAAACCAAAAATCTCACCACTACAGGCTTTGGACTCCATTTTAGAGCCTTGCAAATACCAAAAGGAGAAGCTGGAATAGTAGGAACTTCTGATACTCTGAGGAAGTTGCTGTAATGTGAGTGGTTGTCACTGCCTGCACCAAACCAGATATCAAAAGCCAACCAAAGTGTCACTGATGCAGGCCAAGCGCTGCTTAGGCTCAGCTGACGTACTTGTTTAAACACTTTCACTTCTAAAATACTACATGCTTCAGGCTTGGAAGCATCCAGAGATTTACAAAGGATCTACTTTGGGGTATAAACAGGCAAGACAGAGCATATGACCAGATCACCCATGAAGTTACTATCTTCTTAGCTGCATGTGCTTCCCAAGCCAAGTTGTTCACCTCCACATACATGATTCTGGCTCCAGCCCCTCTCACACTGAAACAGTATTTCCGTGATTGCATTGTGAAATATATAAATAAAAATAGTCTAAACAAAGGAGATAAGGTTTTTAGTTCAGAGCAGTCCCATGGAAAACTGTACCAGCACTCTTTAGCACAAGGGAGGAACAGGAGGTGCCAGAGCTGAACACAACTCATCCTGGAAGTGTGGTGTTATTCTAATTTCAGGAATACCCACATTTCCCTTCAGACTCTCCCGACCTCAGTGGTTATTTCTTTCTGTTTGCTCCCCTCCATGTGTACACATGCAGAGCCAACTACCTAGCTGTTACAATACAAACATTTTAAGCTAGCTTTAATCTAGTCATTTGGGAAAAAAACACCATGTAAACTTAGTGCAGTTATGCAGACTGCCTGACTAAGCCAAATAAATCCCTCAATTTCCACTTTCATAAAAAACTTGTATTTCCCAAGCATCACTGTCCTAAATATGCTATCCTTACACCAATCAAGAGGAGCACAGACATACTTTGGAGAGACAAATCACTTCCCATCGACAAAACATGATTTTCAGTTAACACAATCAATAATATGCCAACATCAGTTGTTACTAGAACTTATACAAACAATGTGAAGCATTATCGGTTGCCACAGTATCATAGAGTGCATCAATTTAGATAGAACATATAAATAACCTGACTGAGAAAAGTTCAGGATTTTATTTTGGAAAGTGATGTAAATATAATGAGGAACATATAAAATGATTTATGACAGCTTTTTACCTTATGGCAAAACACAAGGATTAGACAGGAAAAAAAAAAAGCATGTGGATTAGAAAGTGATCAAGTAACAGAAACTATCCAGCTGAAAACATGCAAGTTTAAATAGGATACAGAATATCTAGTCCATAGGGAAGAAAGGTCAATGGTTGGAGGTGAAGATTTAACACTGTAAATCACTTTACAAGCAGCTATGCTAATATAAAATGTAAATAGATAAATAAATAAATATAGAGTAACAGTCCTAAGATTGGATATAGAGGAATTAGCATGATTGCTCTTTTACAAGTATGGCCTTTTGTGGTGAACGTATGGAAACAGATTGTACAGTATAAGTATCTTGATACTACATAACTAGATCTTCTGAAAGAGAACACAGTAGTTTTGCTGTTTCATTTTCTAATCTAATGCAATTATGAAAGCTAAAAAACACTTATGAAGGATTTTGTATATGTGAATAACACCAGAGTTGTTTATGCAGTACCTCCCTTCCTCCTGAGCCACAGATTCTGATATAGTAATTTTAAATGACCTCACAGCAATAGGAACACACTGCAAAAGAATTCTGAAAAGTTGTGTCGTGTCACATTTTATACATGCACAGTGCATTTTTTTTCCCCTCTTATTGAAAGTAGAAAAGCCATGTCACCTTAAGAAGTAGGTTGAAGAAGACATTATTTAAAATGAAATCTTAGCAGGTTAGTACAATGAAATTTTACTCCTGAAATATATTATGAAGTCCTCTATCATCCATTTATGGAAAAAAACCCAAAAAACCAAAGCCTAATGAACAACCAGCCAATCAACCAAAAACCCCACCACCAAGAAATAAAAAAAAACCAACACATTCAACTATATTCAAGAAACAAAAGTGTTCTTAGGGCAGACCTACCTGGTATTACTTTTAAGGCCATCTTAATCACCTTAGAAACTGACTCTGTTTTCCTAAGATATTTGCATAATCTCAGTTGATGACTATTCCAAGAGAAAAAGAGAAAATACGTAAGTAAGCCTCAATCCATCATCCTTCTTTTATAAAAGTTTGCATATGTATATGTAATTAGATGGAAGGAAAAAATGCAGAGAGTCTGAACAGATGAAATTATTTCATAGAGATAATTTTTCTTTTCCTAATAATATTTTTTACATTTTAGAATTTACTTATTTTACACTATTGCACTAAGACAAGTTAGGTACCTTTTGGATATGATGAATTTGAGATATCCGGTTACTTCATTGCTACCAAAAAGATCCCAGAAGTAAAAGAGTAAGGACATTTTCTAGCTTCAAATCTTCTCTCCTCTACGTGGAGTACAGATATTCAGCCATTTCCCCTACAGCTAGGCTAAATACAGCAAGAAAACCTCAGTGAGGAGGAGAAATACAGAAGAGACCACTTACAGTCCTTGCAGGAGTAAAAGCTCCATCAATGCAGAAAAAGCCAAGATCTTGTAGAAGCTGCTACTCACACAACATTGAACTCAACAGGTTTTGGTGAGTTTGCTCTTATGAAAAAACTTCTCTCAGAGCATTTGTGGCAGTACATCTGAAACCAGCTTCCTCACAAGCCTAGATAACTCCCACTGAGTCCTCTAAGGGGCACAGGTTAAGGTACTCAGATGAGATGCAGAAAACCTGAGTTCAGTTGCTAGGGCAGGGCAGGTGTAACTCAGTTCCAGCTGTCCTACACTTAGGTGGGTCATCATAGTCACCTTTTGTGTCATCGCTGAAAAGCATACTGGCTCCTCTCATTCTAATCAGAAATACCTCTAGAAAAACATTCTTGAGAGGGTTCTTACTTTTCTGTGGACATTCCTGGTTACTCCACTTCCATCTTATTTCTCCCAGCAAAAAACCCCGAATGTTTTTCCAAAATTGCTTCAGCCACCAGGTTACTTGCCTAAAGACTCCTCTCAAACTAAGCAACTCTGCAGCAATACCCTATAAAAGGCATAAGATAGTCATAGCTCTGAAGGACTTATGACAGTCAACCTGGAACTGCAAGATGTGGGCACTTGAGGTCTGGAAAAGTGGTCCTTGGGCAGTGCACATTGCTCAGCTTGAAGGAGGTCACCATGCGAGATCCATCCAGAAGTCACACTGCAGCAGTAAATATAGCATCTCCCACTATAATGGTTAATAATGAAAAGGCTATGTGATTCTCAGCAAAGGTTAGATCACAGTTTTCTAATTTCAACAGAGGCAAATGATGTATTAAGAGATCAGGCTGTTTGCTTCCTTTGGCTAATTAAGAGATGCTAAAGAGCTTGCTGCTCTTTTTTTGGTAATTAATTAATTATAAGTTTATAGATGGCATACGATGCTATTAACCCAGGCAAGTATGTTTCTGTTGTTTTATAATAGACTAACATAAATCTTCCAATGCTGCATAAAGCAACTAATTTCACTTCCACTAGCTATTTTTCACTTCTACTAAAGATATAAACTACAGACTGTGAGGAAAGCTCTCTTTGATTAATTTCTATCCTTAACATTATAAATAAACTTGATAACTACTCTCAATCCATACTGGCAAATTAAATGTAATTCTACATCAATGAAAATGAAGGTTCATCTTCTAAGAGCTCATTTGTACTTTCTACCCACCCGCCCCCACCCTGGTCTATCCTCTGGCCTCAGCTGGTTTAAATCAGTGGTGCTCCTCCTTTGACATCAACTTAGCAGTAATGATTTCTTTCAGCTGAAGATCTCTGGGCCTTCATATGGTATTTTAGTAGTCTTATCTTGCCAGAAACAGTTGTGATTACTTGTGTTGTGTTTCTCCATCTGAGGTTGTAACCTCTAAACTGCACAGGGAAATCCACTACTGCTCTCAAAAGAAAGCAGGTCCTCTGCCTCTCCCAGCTTTACTCCTCTCCCTCATTAGTGATATTAGGAGCCACTCAATTTTTGAAAGGGAGGTTCAGGGGTGCAATGGTACCCATGTGGGAGGATTGCCTGAAGTTTTGAGTTTGAGAGGTGTTTTGCACCTAGGCTTGCATCCAAGCAAAGCACTGCGGCTAAGTTGCACTGAAAGTCTCAAGGAGGGGAGAGTAAGTTGCTATTTGCTCCTACATGCTGAATGATGCCCCAAATCAGGCTTCTATGCAGAGTCTGGTCCAGCCCTCACACCCCCAGAGCACATAATGGTCTTCAGAGAAGACTCTTCAGGAGCTACTAACAGTGAGGATGCTCCAGTGTCCTGATAGGTAGGGGAGCAGCGTGTCAAGCTGGAAGGCAGCAGGGACCTGCTTCCATAAGTGGAAATCATAGTTTCTGCCATATTCCCTTTTCAAATCACACTGCAAGTGATCACAGAAAGAACAGCACATAAAATTGACTTTTAAATGAACTAGGTACAACAGCTCCAGGCTCACTTCCTTTTATAAACTATGCCCATGATTAAATTAACTACTTCTCATGAATCAAAGGATACTTAATAAGATATAAATTAATCTTTTCTAATTAATATTTGATTTGTTTACATATTTCACAGTATCTCTATGCTACAAGTAACTTCTAAAATGTTTCTTATTTTTTCATCACATGATTTCATATAAAGTATGCGAAGAGAAGAAGAAAAACAAAATGAAATGTAGAAAACATAACTAGCTCTGTTCGGCTATTTGATCATCACGGAAGCCCAGGTTTTATAACTACTGCTTTGCTACGTGATACCCAAGTCACTGGAGTGAAATTAAAACTTTTCTCTGTCCTTGCCCAAACACTCATCAAAATGGTTTTATTCTACTTAAAAACTGAAACAGTCAAATATTGTCTAGCAGTATATATATCTGAGAAAATGCTAATACGGTTAAAATCACAACTAACTGTGGCAGCTGTTAATTTAAAATGAAATATTTTTTGTTTACAGACAAGCGGGTTTTTTTTCAACTCTGTTGAATTGTTTGCCATATATTATATCTCATAATTAAAAATGACAAGAAAAAATGTTTGCTTTGTTTGAGTAATTCAAGTTACCAAAAATATTTTTTCAAACATTTTATTTTATGAAAAAATAGGAGATTTAGTTTAAATTCAGAATAAATTCCTATCTTTAAGTTGTTCATTTCCTATAAAGTGAAAATGTCTAATTTTCATCTGTCTTCAGTAATCAGATTGTGGGCTTTAATAGCATGGTGAAAAAGCAATAAGGTCATATAAAAAAAAAAAATATCTGCTTAAAAAACACTGATGCTCTAAACACTCACTAAATGGCTGGTCCTCACATGTAGAACAACAAATTCTTTGTATGCTGGACTGTTTGCCTCATTTTTGTACTCAAGTACGTAAAAAAATCTAGAATAACATGTCTTCTCTTAATCGTTTAACTGTATCAGTTGCCACTCCTCCCACTGACCACACAGTGTGATATCCAGAGTGCTTCAGGTACTCAGTTTTTCTTCACGATTATTCTAATTGCAACACAATAATAGGAAATTAACAGTTTCAAAAATGGCAGAACAACTTTCTTCTCTACTTTTCATGGAGGCCACACAAATAACTTAATCTGATTGACCAGAATTTCATAGTCAAGGTTATAGGAGTGGTTGAGGATTGTATGTCAAATCCAAGATGTTTGAGTCTTACCTACTTAGAGGACATTGAGAAAACCATCCTGACTTTACTAATTAGATCCAACATTAAGTGATGGATGATTCACTGCCAGGTAGAGGACCTTCCACAGTCAGTAGATACCTTCTACACATATCAGCAGAGTTATCAAGGGCACTCAGTTTATGAAGTAGAGCTATCTTTTTCTGGGTAGCTGAAAACCTCCATTCATCTCCATTATGGCTCTGCCTTTTAAATATTAGCTATAGAGACACAGAAGTGGAAGTGGTCTCCTGGGTCACTGCTACTAGATCCTGATTATGGAGAGCTGTATTATTGAATCTCTTTCACAAACTGCCACAATCCTAAAAACAATAACAGTTTTTGCTCTCACTAACATTGTGCAGAATTTTAATTTAGCACTCAGTCTGCTATGAATAAAGTCAAGGCAGGTGATTTAAGCTGCTTCTCCTTTTCTTAGTACTTTGACTCTTCTATCATCTTAATCCTCTGTTAGCAACTTAGAACATATGCTCTTTTATCAGTTTTACATATTCATGCTGTTATATTCATCAATTTAAAATATTTCTAAAATCCTAAATTTGTTAATGCTTTTTAACAAATTCCATTAACTGAGCTAAAATGGGTTTTCTCCCTGTTTATTGTCATGGAAGGGGAATGAAAAAATACAGATCCACATTGTTGGCAGGTTTCTATGTTAAATACTAATTTAAGGGCAATAGTCAATTGTAACCTTCAAAATGAATTTAACCTTTTTCCAGTCTATCTATAATCCTTCTACCTGGCAGTGGCTTTACAACAAAGATTACTCCACATGGATTAAATGTAGATTTGATTTGGCTCCACAGTGGGAACTCGGACAGGTGGATTACACTAACAAACCTTCTAATCCTTCACCCTGAAGCCATGGCAGGGCTGGAAAGCTTATTTTAGTAGGCAGCTGATCTCTTCTCCACCTCCTCTTGCAACAAGGAGTCATTAAGCAGCTTCAAAAGCACATGCTTGGGTAATGTATGGCTTGGATAATCTTCCCATTTTCTCAGTGTGTGTGGAAGTGCTCCTGACAGGCAATGTTCAGTTAGCTTCCTGAACGTACCTAAGTGAGGTGAAGGAAAACTTGAAAAGTATGCCTGAAGTGCAAAATTAAAAAAAAAAACAAACCACTAGAAAAAAACCCCACATGATGGGCATCCAAAATAGAGCTTCTCAACCTGGGTGTAAAAAAACCAAGTTATTAAAAATGAGCAGCCATTTCTGGAAGTACAGCAGCAAACATGCCATCTGTCAGTTTATTTTCATTCTTCTCTATTGAAGAATATGAAGAAAAAAACCCCAACCCCAAAATGGTCAGGGATCACATTCTTTCCAGTTAAAATAATAAAAAGGCAAAGCAAAGTCATGAATGGCTTACTGTCTTAAAAGACAGAAAAGGAGGGAGACAAAACTCACTACATTTTAGTGGTTTTGGGCATGGCATATTCTTATTCCTTGCAATTAAAGATGTGTATAAAGAATTTTAAAGCCAGCTCCTAGGTATCACTCAGAAGAATAAGGTATCTGATTACTCGTGTCAGAAGATCCAAGAGAACCTTCCACGTAATTTCTGGGAACTTCCCTTTCTACTCCCAGACAATACAACACGTGGACTTGAGAATGAAGTGCAAGGCAGTATTTATGGTGTGAGACCACACACAACAGGCAGTCATGCCCGGATGTACCACATTCTACAGGGGGAGAGCAGAGAATACAGGATACATATAGAGGGTGTGTGTTTACATAAAACAGAAGAGCTAAGCAAATAATTCACACCATTTTAAGTGTTCAGTTAATTACATCCTTTTTTATACATAACTTGCTATGATCTTGACAGTTTTTTCCTCACTTCGTAACTAAAGAGTTCCGGCCAACTATTCTCGTATTATTTCCTTCACTTCTCCAAAACCTCCAGGGATTTCTTCTCCCACACTGGACAAGAACACTCCCTATATTTGCAGGAAGACCTCCCAGTACCTCTAATGGCAACTGGAGTTACAGGTGTAGTTTTTATAGAAGTAATGATTCCTTAATTTCCCGAGTTCTGTTTGGCTTGGGTTACAGCTGACCACCAGTAGCTCCTTTTAGAAGACAGACCTCTGCTAAGCATTTCAGCAATTTGACACCTGAAGCACCATGTCTGCAGCTAGACAAGACTTTTTCTAGGATTTATACAAGTAATATACATGGAAACTGTTGTCGTTCGTTGCATAAATTAATTCATTAAAACACGTATCTACATTCCTGGTAGATACACTTAGATTATCAGGTTAGAAACTTGGTTTTGTTCTATACAATTTCAAAATGTACTCAAAATTTTCCTGAGGTAGAAATTTATTAAAATAACTTCCATCAGATTAAAATTATTGTGCCCTTTTTCAGTTCCTTTCTGCCTATCTCTCATGTAGAAATCAGACAGAATCCTTCACTTCAAAAATTACAAAGCTGACAATACTTTGATCAAACAGCCTGAGAAAGATTTTGAATATGATTAAATAGCATAGTGTGAGCACAGTTTATCTGAGTGTTCCAAACATACCTAAAATTTCCAAAAACCAGTAGCTTCAAAATGACTGAAGATTCTTCTGCTTGAGAAATCTTCTTATGTTAATGTAGCTGCGTACGTTCCCAGTTATTTCAGCCCTCCAGCCCTAGATATTTAGGTTGCCTCATTTCAGATTTAAAAACACGTTAATGTATCACATATATAAAGCTAAATGATTTAGTCTACAGTGTTATATTGAATAAGAAAGGGAGATGGCTTTTCTGTTTTAAAATGCAGTTACATTATTGTTTGGTAAACAAGGTGCAAGCAATACTCCAAAAATTGATTAAACGTCAGCTCTTCATCATAGGATATCCTCAGGAAAGGAGTATATATACTATATACACACACAAAACTGAGCAGGTCTTTGATGCTTCAGAAGCACCTAGAAGAAACAAGGTATAACACCGGAAACTGAGAGATGACATGTCTCCTTGCTTCTAAATTCAATTTCCTTTTATATTTTAACCCTTACTATTTACATATTCAGTATTAAAGCTGTTTCACCAGTAAAGACAAAATTAGTCCCAGATTAACGAATTAATATTTAGTGGAGTTTCTCTAGAATCCCCCACTCACACCTTGAATCAAGGGTGGTTTCACTGCCTGCATCTGCTATATCTTTGGGTCTTTGATTAAATTCCTCTGCAGAGTGCTGACTGCTGAGACTGCTACCCCTCACAGTTCCCCAGGACTTAATTTGATAAAGGAGGATGTTAGAGGCATCAGCATCTAATGCTCAGTGTGTTCCTGTCTTGTCTTTTAAGTGTAATCTTTTTGAAAATAGTCATATTTTCTCCTTACACTTCTTACAGTTTTATGTAGTTAAATAATTTTAGAAATGAAACTAATGCTTCAGGCAAAGTAGAATGGACCAGTCCTATTCAGTGTTAATACAGAAAAGGCTTTTTACTTCCTGCACCTGAAGTTAGGGAAAGATAAAAAGATTTATTCCCTTGGTATTCAAATGGTAAAAGAACTTGTCTTATCTTGTTCTTGTTTAGCCTTAAAGCTGGGTTTCTAACATCACTAAAGAATAGGAAAGAAAAAATGAAATCAGGATTACAGCCAGCTCATGGGACTATGGCAATGCTCTGTTAGGGTGAAAAAAGTACATTTCCATTCTCCCTTTGTCCTGGTGAATCAAAGGCCCTCTGATTGCTGGTGTCACATAATACTGATCAGAAAGGAATTAAGTAGCCAGTGAGAATGTTTTCTATCAAAGAGCTGGCAAATTGCAAGATGTAAAAGCCCAGAGGTCAGTGTAAATCTCCATATCAGAGGCGGCAGAATGGAAAGGGGGGAAACAGGGGTGGGGGAATCTATTACAGTCAGCCCAATCCCTCACATCCAGATTTCTCTGAAAACAGACATCCATAATCCCCTCTCACTTTTCAATCATGCTGTGTTCTCCATTTACTTTTTTAATAAAGACTTCACTTGGACTTTTTTTTTTGCTTTTCCTAATGCAGTGTTTTGTTTTTATCTCATAATGATGCAAAGTCCAGCCTGAACATGAACTGAATCCGGTAGAATAGCTACCTCAGCTGCTGCCATCTCTCAGAAAAAGACTATTAACAAAACTCTTCTAAAGCAAGATGTTGGTCATCTCTAGAGTTTACCAGCAACCCACTGGTTCAGATCAAAGACTTCGTGGGTGGGGCAGGGAAAGAGTAGGTGAGAATACAACCCTGAGAGGGCAAGAATGAGGACACCGTTAGTCCTGTGTTGGTCTTCCAAAGCTGTGAAGACAGTTGGAGTCACAAGAATCATAGCGCAGCTCACCTGTGACAGCCAAAGGCACATACATATCTGACTATCTCCATCTTTTTCCCACATGTAAATGTATCATAGAATCATTAAGGTTGGGAAAGACCTCTAAGATCATCAAGTCCAATTGTCAGCCTAACACTACATGATCACTAAACTATGTCCTGAAGTGCCACATCTATATGTTCTTTGAAACACCTTCAGGGATTGTGACTCCACCACTTCCATGGGAAGCCTGTTCCAATGTTTGACCACTCTTTCACTAAAGAAATTTTTCCTAATATCTAATCTAAACCTTCCCTGGCAAACTTGAGCCCATTTCCTCTCATCTTAAATAAGTTTTATTTTGGTTCACATAGAATTTTGTCTATTTCATCCAAGAAGTTCCACATATCATCTAGAA
This sequence comes from Eurystomus gularis, assembly GCA_013400335.1. Classification (NCBI taxonomy): domain Eukaryota; kingdom Metazoa; phylum Chordata; class Aves; order Coraciiformes; family Coraciidae; genus Eurystomus; species Eurystomus gularis. The sequence goes on from VZZY01015880.1 coordinate 138,614, forward strand.
ATCTCGAGTATTTCAAGTACTCACAATTCAGGGGAAGAACCAGTAAGCGTAGCTCAGGTCCTAGAGTTTGCTCCAGCCGAACTATCCACTAACACCTGATGAAAAATAATCACTCCCCTGGTAAATCCCTTCTCAGTTATAAAATGTTTAATGCTCTTCGAAGAAACAGCAAAACAATTCCTCTTATTGCAGAGCGTAGAAGAACCCCATTATGAGTCAAATATTTGGATGTTGGTTTGTGTCCTGGGTAACCAGGGCTGTTTGGCTCAATGAACTTTCCTTTTCCAAATCAGGATTAACTTTCTTATTCTTCATTAAACTAAAGTCCACAGATCTCTTATGTTAAAATTTGCATAGCAGTGCACTGTCAATGGCAAAGGTATTAGACTTTGAACATGATAAAAAAAAAACAACCCAGAAATGAAAGCATTGGCTAAGACTGGGTGACCAATATGCTGAATTTGGCAAATGTGTGTATCAGTGCATCTCTCCATAAGAGGCAACAATTCTATTCTGGGATGATTGTTGCCCCTGAGGTGAACAAAGGTGGAAGGGACATTGCGAATGTTTCTAGTTCCTCCCACAAAGCCTGCCAAAGTATCTTCAGTTCTGTATGTTGGTATCTATTTTGCACGTTACTAACAAGCACAGGCAGCCAAGCTAGATCATACCCATACATATGGAGCTTTGTTAAATGCAGATGGTGTAGTTTAAGTTGTTCATAATTATGACCTATGTCACTATAACTAGTGGGATATAAAGCTCTCCATCTGCTTTGAAGCACACTAATGTAAATAACTTAGTGAAGCATTCATTTTGTTTATTCTGCTTTTGGTAACAGTAAGAAATTAGCATGGCTGCTTTGGAAGGGTCTCTTCATACATCCACTACCCTGCACTTCCCTAATGACATGGTCATCATTACTGAGCTACAGCTTTACACTTGTCCCTTGCCTAGTCGTGGCTCCAGCCTCTGTTCCACTTCAGTTGCTCAGTGAGGACAGAACTCATTCTCAGTAGGGAAATCTCATTTATAATAGGGAGCACAGAGTAATAACAGCCCACTGGGAGCAGCACTGAACCTATGTAGGCTATACGCATTTTTCAGAATTGCAACAAGTACTAAAAGAATGAGGTTTCCACTGTAAATTAGAGAAGCATCTGATACCCTCTTTGGAGATGACATAATTCCCTCTATGAAGGTGACTGCTTGACTGGATTGTGTTCCTGTGTTGTGTTTATATTCACAGCATTCCATTAACTTTAATGGAGGCAATTATGATACTCATTTAATTGCATGTAACATCCTGTTGTAGAACCAGCCACTTGTGAAACAACTGAAATGTTCAGATTTCTTTTACACTGTTTAGGTGTTTCACTTCGTTGCTCTGTGGCTTCCCAAGAGTTTCAGACTTCTGCCAAACAGCTGGCATTACTGCTACGGCCACAATGTGAATACTGAGATTTCAGGCACTTCACTGTTTTAAGTACTGTGAGCGCTGCAATGAGGAGTGGGGGGTGGAGAAGAGCAGAGGGTTAGGGGGAAACACTTTACCAGTCAATACAATCTGTGTCTTCACATTTCCAGGATCAGCTGTTTGTGAGGACAGTTACCTTCTTTCTAGTCTTCAGAGCTTCCACCAGCGAATCAAGAAGGACAAGGAAAGATCTGCACAGTGCTCAGCCCAATCCTCCCCGACACACTTTTTTTTTTTTTAAAGTAGCCTTTCCAATATTGAAAGGTCCAAGGAGAAATCTATTCTTATTTTTTAATTTTTTTGCTGGTAAAAGTATCTATGTGGACCAGTCTATACACTCTACACAACCCTGAAATTAGCTTCTACTGCAGCAAAGCAATCACTTTGCCAGTGCTCTTCACAAAGCCTTATGCCTTTAGAGCCAAGGCACTATTTTGAACATTGCATGTCTAACACCCTGTATTTTTACTTACACAAGGCAAAACTATTTGGATGGTTTCTTCATCTCCCAGTGTCATTAGCTGAATGATTAATAGTCCCAAGCATCTCATCAAACTCTGATCAGACCTTAACCTGCCAGGAGATATGGGACCAAGGTTACAGACCATCATCTGTAATTAAGGTAGACTCTGTGAATACCTAAGTATCCTCTATCACAAATCTGAAGAATCATAGAATCATTATGGTTGGAAAGGACCACCAGGATCATCAAGTCCAACCTTCATCCTAATATCTCTCTCTAGCCACTAGACCATAGCCTCAAGTGCTACATCTACTCATCTTTTAAATACCCGCGGGGATGGTGACTCCACCACTTGCCTGGGCAGTCTGTCCCAGTGCCCAACCACTCTCACAGTAATGAATTTCTTCCTAATATCTATTCTAAACTTCCCCTGATGCAACTTGAGGCCATGTCTTCACTTTGGATATCTGTAACCTTATGATCACTTTCCCAACAATCACATAAACACAGAAGTGTTTAGGTATGATGCTGTATTTGAGAATCCTACAGTTTTGATTTTTGCTGGTTCTTCAAGTCGTATTCTTCACGTTCAGCAGCTATCGTTTCTTTCCTCCACCTTGAAATCTGTGTATTTCTGCACCTGAAAGAAAAATGGATTGCACAGAGTATGGTACAGGACTTCTGCATGAAGCAACAGGTGAAAATTGGTAAGCACATTCCTGTGGGAACACCTAAGAGAAAAAGTCTCCAAAATCTAGTTGTGATATTAATTCCACACTATATGAATATGGAATTTTACAGCAGATGTTCATAAGAAGGAGGTTGTTACTGGAAAGACTGTTTTTCCTGAATGGCTGCAGATAAAAACAGAAAAGAGACTACTACATAGGTTTTTCAATACCAGGGATCTGAAAATGTAATATAATGACAACCTGTTATTGCTGGGTTTGTTAGTCATTTCACAAATGTTTAGTTTCACAAGATGAGAAAAACCTTGTACACTATCATAAGTGAAGATTTGGCTTTAAATGTGAAGTTCTCACCTTATACGAGGACATATTTTGCAATTTTTCCTTAAAATTTACTCCTTTTCAGTTGATGCAAAGCAAGAACTTTCATTATATAAGCAGATATTCAGACAGTTAAAATCTGCTTCTTGAATTGCTTTTATGCTTCTTTTTACAGATAGAATCATAGAATCATTCAGGTTGGAAAAGACCCTTGGGATCATCGAGTCCAACCATCAACCCTACTCTACAAAGTTCTCCCCTAAACCATATCCCCCAACACCACATCTAAACGACCCTTAAACACATCCAGCGATGGTGACTCAACCACCTCCCTGAGCAGCCTATTCCAGTATTTGACTACTCTTTCTGTGAAAAATCTTTTCCTAATGTCCAGTCTCAGCAATAAATATTGCTTTTCATTAAAAAAATAAATCATGTTCCCAATGCTAACAACTTCAGAAAAAATATGATAATTATTCTTCTGTCAAACTTAAAACTTAAGTTATTATCTTTCAAAATGGCTATGATTATCTGAAGTCAATACCAGAAAGCACATGCATATGTAACATTAAGTCATCTCAAGCACTGGTTCATTTATATTTATAGCTTCTTTCACTGGTTTTGATTGATGCAGTGTTTCCATGTGCTTGGGGACTGTAACTGTTCTTAAAACTTAGCTACATTAATCTGCTATAAGAACTTTTAATATCCAGTCATGTTAGCAAGTGGTTGGATTGTTCCAACATGGAGGTTAATTGCGTGTTGATCTACTTCTTAGAAACTGAGTAGGCAGTAGGGAGACACTATTCAAGCAACTAAGGAGTTCTTAAAAATCCCTCCTCCAAACCTAAAAAAAGAACCTAGAAGGCAGTGAAAGAATTTTCCCATGTATGTAGACAGTCTGTCAGATGCTTGTCTCTATTTGCAGCAGGTACTCTTTAATGAAGAGCTCTGGCAGAATAGAAAGAAAGAGTTACATTCACTAGGAAGATGGTTAGGTGCTTTTTCTGTGACAAAAACAAAATGAGCAATTAGCAGCCAAGAGCAAATGGCAGTCATGACATCATTTGTTTTTAAGAGTTTCCTCTTTAAATAAATGACTGTGGTGAAGATTAGCAAGTTCCTATCCTTTATCAGCAGCCTCGAGTTCAGGGCAGAAGTACTCCCAGGCCCAAACAAATTATGCCCCAGTTGTAAAAGTTTAAAATCAGCAACAGGAAACTGAAATAATTTAAAATATCTTCCAGGCTAACACCAAGTCTGGTGTCAGATGTGGGTTTTGTACCCTAAAGCAGAACTACAGAAACCCATAAAATTCAGAGCCTGATCTGGAGCGACCCTTCTGGGGGGAGTGATTTTAATTCATGGCTTGCATGCCATCACAGGCTTCATCCAAAAAAAATCTGCCCTCGTTTGTCAGAAAGCCAAACTTTCAGCCTCTCATCTACCTCCAAACACAAGCTGCACATACTGGCCATTCGAATATTCGACTGCTAATTCTTTTATTTCTAATTTTTTCAACACAACTGTGTCTTTGTGAGTACAGTGACAAAAGACCAGAAATAAGACAAAACACACCACAGATTAAAAAACAAATCTGCAAGATTTCACTGGGTTCAGCCTTACGAAGGAAAAGAAATTCCTCCCTGAGCTCAAAACAAGCCAGCAGACACAACTTCCTGGCAGAGCACACCTGCACTGTGGGGCTGGTGAGGAAAGTGATGGGGGAGCAGGGGGGCCCAGCTGTGTGACCACTAGAAACACATTTCATACAGAACTGAAGAAAATCCCACTGCTGCTTCACAGCCTAAGGTGTATTTCCCCAGCTTGGCTCTGGCTTTGAGTTCCTACCTGACACCCCTCTGCCAGGGAGCAGGGCAGCTGGAAGCACCACCAGCAGCCCTTGCCCCAGGTATCAGGCACCTCCCTGGGGAGAGGCCAAAGCCAGGCTGGGATCTGGACCCACCTCGACAGAGCCCATGACCAGGTAGGGCTGTGGAGAGCTGGAGATTGGTTCTGCTGTGGCATCACTGAAGCAGGGGATGTTGGCCCTGGGAGCCTACATGAGGTCCTGAGCAGGGTGTGGGGAGCCTGTAGAAGGGAGTCAAAGCCTTCTGGTGCCATTGGGGTCCTGCTGATTTTGCTTGGCACAGCAATTTAAGAAGGGAAATAACTCAGCAACCAGGAGGGAATTTGGATGTCCCTATCCATTGTCATATATTTTAAAAGAGAAACCAAAACTCAGACTGCCCTGAGAACCTGGCAGCCCCGCTACAGGTCAGCAGGACTCCTTTTGGCATGTATCAGGGTAAGGGCAAGACAGAAAAATATACAAGAAAACCTTCATCACCTCCACTCAGATCTTACAGCTAGAAATGCCTGCACAGTCACACCTTTAGAGGCATCCAAGATTTAAAAGGGTACAGTGTGGAGTGTATTGTAGTTAATGTGTCATATGAGAACTGTTTTGTAAGATGCTCTCTGCATCCTCAGACATAGGCAAATATGTCAATGTAATGTTAATTTTTTTTTTTTTAGTGTATCAAACTGCTTTTAGACAAGGTTAAAAATTACGGTCTGCCCCTACAATCTTAAAGCAATACGTGCCTTTAAAAGAATATGGTTTGGATGCATAATACCTATTCTGAGCCTCAGGGACATCTTTTATAACTTAGTTTCATGTAGAGTAATGCTGCGGTAGGAACATATTTCTGGAGGGCCTGGTCTCTTGCTTTGAGAGAAACAGCTAATGGCACTAGAGAAATCATGAGATTCCTTGGGTTTCTGAAGTGATAAGCATGCTTCAAAAGAGGCTGAGTTTTTAGGTTTGACCAATAACAAGACAAGCTCCAGGGAAGATAGCTCTTTAGGAATCATTAAAATAATCTCCACATTGACCCTGCCGTGCCTCTTCTTTCCTGATTTATCTGCTTACATGATGCAGTCTTACCATCAATTTACTGGCATCTGTTTTACCAGTTTGCTAGCCTCACTTAGGGAGGCGCTTGTTTCTAAACATAAATGTTCTCTGTAAGCTGAATTAACTAGACACTGAAATGGGCTGCAGTCTAATAATGCACCTCTTCTCTCCAACTTCTGTTTACAAACTAATTACACCATTTGGAGATATAACACAGATACTATGATGTGAAATAAAACATACTTACATTGACTGGAAACTGGCTTTCAAGAATGAATATCCTATTTCTTTTTTTTCAAAAAGAGACAGATATTGAGGCAAATTAAAACTTTATGATAACATTGCCAAAATAAATCACCAAGAACTGCAATCCAGTATCATCAGTGATTAAGAAATCACTCATACTGTCTAAATGAGGATGTTTACCCCCCAAAGAATTCCTAATTCACAGGACAAGAAGACACTGCCTAATCTCCCCGAGAAACAAATAATACAATAATCCAAGCTGTCCCGTTGCCTCTGTTTTACAAAGTGATGAAACTGAATGCTGCAAGACATCCAGTACACAACTGAGTTAACAATTTCCATAAAGGTGGTCAAGACCAGTACCAATGAGCTCCATAAACTTACAGATTTGGAAGTAAAAGGGAAGAAAAATACAATATATCTACACAGTTATGTTTAAAGAGTTATTTAAACTCAATCATCAGTGTTAGATCTGTTCCTGTGAAATATCCATTGGGCCTTAACTCTTACTCAGGCCTACTGAATTGGTAAAAGTAATGCTACTGTAAAAGCAGAGATAGTATTATACTATAGAAGCATAAAGAAGATCAGATTCTTCTCACAATGATTAGTAAGAGACTTTCAACCTTTCTGCAAAAATCTGATGTCGGCTAGACTTTTTTTGTGTTTGAAACAAGACCCTATATCGCAGACTTTCCTTTGTTTATGCTTTTATTAAATTGAATTACTTGATCAAACATCACCTGTAATGACTAACCCTCCTATCCTACCCAATACTTATTCTTTATGAGGCCAAGTATAAAGTTGTATTACTTCAAATTGATTCAGGTGTTATTTGGTGAAATAGCTGGTCAGCTATCATGTCTAGGAATAACTAGATCTTATCAATTTAGGGATATTTGTACTATACTTCTGAAACACAAATTTACATCTCCTGTGGTGACAATCACTGCTAGTACTCCTACCTCGATAATGAGATTACAGTGATGCTACTTATGCTTTTTCAAAAAGCCTGAGTTTTATTACAATAGAGTATTTTTATTATCCTCAAGAAAGCATCTTCAACCCAAAGTTTCTATTTGACTCCTAGTTCTCCTTTCTTTTAGGGTTTTGTTATCAGTAGTGTAGAATGTTGCTCCCTGCCTGGCTTTTGTGATACCAAACCTGCTTTTTTTCCATATAATTATAGCAGTACATATCCTAATAACAGTTGTCCATTACTGACTTTCTGTTGCATTACTCTTATTCCCAGTAAGCCATACCTAGCATCAACAATTAAAGTTTCTCGATTTTGTTGCCTGTGTTCTTTCCATTAGATTATAAACATTTCTCTGGTGTGTCTTTCTTGCTCATTTTTATTGAAGCTCATTACTTCAAGGACGGCTGTCTTTTCTATACACAATGCCTTCATCTTACAAATGTATATATAACTTTGTGGCAGAAGCTTCTTTCAACCTGGAAGAAAATATTCCATTTGAATACAGTGGATTAAATTGTGAAGGTGTGATTGAATCACATTCTAGATGGGGAAAATAATAAACTAGCTGAGACAGACACAGACACTAAAATACTTCTTTTGCTAGTGTTTTCAGTAAAACTTTTTTCCAAAAATATGAATTAAAAATGTTGTATTCCCCTCATATAAAAACTAAATAACTTATTCTATCTTTGCAACCTCAAATTGTATAGTAAAGAAAAATCCCATGGCTGAGTATTGTTGCTGGCTGTGACTCAGACATGGATTCTGGTATGAAAAAATCACATTCCCACAGTACTTCTCATTTATTCCAATAGATGCTCAAAGTAGTATTAAGTCTACATTGACATAAGCACTGTGAAAAGCCCACAGTAGAAACTATTTCTCTCTAAAGGGTTTTGCCTTGGCTACTGGTCATGAGGCATCTTTAAACCCTTACTCTTTCCCTTCTGCTTTATGGGTCTTCTTGACCTATATTGTTATGTTACATAAAAGCTCTGTGTCTGTAAGTTTTTCTACATTTTTCCTGGCCTTCTGCCTGCCATGCTTGTTCTAGCTGGAAGTTAGGTATATGAAGTCTGATTCAAAAACTGTTTATCCCTTCCAGAAGGGAGTGATTTTGCTAAGCAGTTGGAAAGCACAACTTTCTGACAGTGTTATTTTGGTAGGACTGGGGCAAAACCCAAGCAGTACAGTAAATGTTTCTCAAACAAGTTTAAAAAAACCCCCAAAACCAACAGTCCAAATCAATCATATGCTCAAATGAAAGATGCAGGATAAAAGAATTACAATTTTCTGCATACCAAAAGGCTGAATGCATGCCTGGAAGGTTCATCAACACATTGATTTTTAGAACATTGAAACAGAAGGACTTGACTTCTTTGTGACTCAGCTTTTTAACTTTCAGTATCACCTTCTAGAGATAGCAAAAACAGGAAGAGCTGAAAACTTCTCAAACATAAAAATGTAAACATATGAAAGGAATCCTTTGTTAAGTGTCAACTTGTTCTATTACTTTGTATTTCACTGCTCTTGATTTCCCCTGTTTGTGATTCTGTTTAGCATATACAGGGTATGTTGTTCTGATAAAAGTACTGAGCTGAAGACTTTATCAGGAAGATGTATTCTAACAGAGTAGGCACTGGTCATTGGGACAGGAAGAAAATTTAAGTCCTAATGTCCTGGAAAGAATCTACATAGAGACGGAAAAGCAATACATGCAAGAGTGCTGAGCTGTAAGCAGTTATTGTACACATGGGAGAAAACTTTCAGTGAATGCATCCACAAGCTTCTGGAAAATATTCCCCAGGATCAACACAATCATGGCTGCAAAGAAGGATGTGCACCTGCAGAAACAGGATATTGTGGTTAAACATAAAACAGGAAAAATGTGTGAGGCATGGAAAGATTTCACTAATCGTATCTGATATGGGGAGTGGGAAAGGGAGATAGGTGACAGTAAGGAAGTTGCTTGTAGCACTAGATCATTTAGTTGTGCTTAGCTGACATGTGAGGCAGGAAACTCCTTACACTGTGGCAACAGTTTCACATAAGCTCAATATAAGACAATTCCTTATCTTTATCCTTTCATTACTCTCTACTGTCATGCTCCACAAGTATTTTTGCAACCATATGGTCAACCTAATCGGGGAACTGATGATCTAGGTTAAATTGAACCTTTTTAATTACCTGAGAGGATGGATAAAGAGAGAAGAAAGGAGGGTAAGATGGCAAATGGACAAATGTGACTATCTTTTGACAATTTAACCACAATTTAGGTTTAGACCAGCTTATAGTGTGCAAAGAATTGATCCTTGAACACTGAAGGTGAGAACAATGCCCAGTAATCCTAATTGCTGATAGATAAAGAAAGATTTTTTTTTTCTGTCCTTGGAGAAGTTAAAGGAGTACTGGAAGTTGTGGTTGTTCAGTTGGTCTAGGCCCACCAGTACAGGGATGAAATGGGAGGGCTGAGGACTATTTTTCTCACATTTACTACACTACCAGATGATCTGCATTCCCCTTGATTTTCTATAACCTGTGACACAATTTTAAAAATGTCATGAAATGTCACATCTTTCTCTCATATTCTAGAAGAAAAATGATTTGTTACTACTGGTTGAGAAAAATCCTCCCTGACTGTTCCATACTTGAAATAAAGCTGGTCAGCTTGTGATTACTAGATTCCTTCACTTTTTCCTTTTTTCATAAGTGGCCCCAATGCTTGTCCATTTTTAGCATTTCAGAGCTTTCTTTACCTTTCACAAAGATTACTACTAATGTTATTGTGATTGCATCCGTCCAATGGTTATTTCAGACAGGCCTAGGCAACTTGAAAGCATCCAGATTTCCTGAGTACTTCCTAACCATTTTTTCCCCTAGTGGCTTCAATTCCTATCTCCTTGTCACTGTGTTAACCACCTTAACTATTTGATCCTGTTCTGACCTTTCATGAGGACTGGAGTACTTCACACACTTATATAACACTGTATATTATTTTTCTTCCTGGTAATAGAGCCTTATGTATGCGTGCATGCACACACACTTACAAAAAATGAGGTTGTCTAAAGAGAAACACTGTTTCTAAAGCCCTTCCCTAGACAACATTTTTAAAAGATTTAGGTTAAAAGAAGCTTCAACTTCCCAAAACAAAAGCATGCCTTAGTGGTGCTCCAAGAGCTTTCAGCAAGCTACCTAACCTACAGTTAAAATGTCAGGGTGTAGTGAGGGCCAGCTGCTCAGCCAGGGAAGAGAGATGAGCTGTGCACACACCAGCCAGGGTCCTGTCTCAGAGCACCCCAGCAAGGCAAGCATGGTGGCTTTGCTGACAGCACCTAGAGTTGACCAGCAGTGATCACCATGTTTGGGTCAAGCCAGGATATCAAGTCAGCAAGGCAAGGTCCACCTCAGCAAGATGTATGGCTGCATGTAGTCATATACCAACTCTGACAGAGCTAGGCTCAAGCACAGGTAGCTCAGATCCTAAGGGTGCAGAAGAAGGGGTGGAAGAGCCTCCTGGTGCTTTTGGGGCCCTGGCTGGAACCAAGAAGGACCTGGCTTCAAAAGGAGTTGGTCAGATTTAGTGAAGCATTAGAAATGCAAACTATACACGTCAGCAGGGCAGCAGTAGCTGCTTCACAATCATGAAGTGATTAGGGAACTTTGCTGCTATCAATTTTTAAAGTATAAGCTCCTGTGAAGTTAATCAAATCCAAGTTAATTTCTAACATAATTTGCTTTTCTTTGTCAGCTCATTTAACTTCCTTTCATTAATCAAGGACAAAATCCTGTCTCAAGCTTTACTTCAGGCCCAAAATATGTCTATAATGACCTTTCCCTATATCTCTCTCCAGAAGACACCTGCTTGGACCTGACAAGAGATTTCTCCTCTTGTACTTAAGAAGAAAGATCAGCCTTAGCTGATGTAGTCCATTCCCTGGGACAAACAGCTGCAAACGGAGCAGAGAAGGCCAACAGAGTTCCGGCTTGTGTGTCCTGTATGAGTAATTCAAGCTGAAAGACCTTTGTGTGGAAATTCGAGTACTGCCTGGACTATATCACCATTTTCACCCTGGCTGCTGGGGAAGAACATGTGTCAATACTTGAGGAAAAAACTAAGGCCCTGAAGAAGAAGAGGGGCTCTCACAGTAGAAAGCACATACTCTTCTTGGATAATATGCCAAAGACAACTTTCTCTGAGCACAATGTATTGCAGCAAATCTTCTGTTAGGCTGTTCTTGTGTCAGTGTAACTTATTTTATTGAAAAAGTCCTATTTCCTTCCCTTTTATAAACACCTCAGGTGACATCCCTTATCTGTAACACATTCTTTTCTGATGTCAAATAATATTAAGCCTAACTAGATCATACAAAGGGTACTGGTCCTGGATATTATTTTAATAGTAGCTCCACATTCATTAACATTTTTTATGCCACAGACCAAGTTACTCTATACAGCAAATAAACTTGGCTTGACTTAATAAAAATGTATCTTATGGCTAGCAAGGACAGAGCATTTAAAATAATTTGCCAGGACACAGGCTCTGTTCTTAGATACTCTTGAAAAAAGTTCAACTTTCACAGTTCACAAAACATGAAAGTTATCTGGCTGTTCATTGGAGAGAGCTCACAGCCTCCTGTGGAAGGCTTCCAAGGAGGGACTGCCAAGGAGGCTATAGAGGCAGCTGTCATCAAAGAATAGTCAGTCAGCTATCACCTTTGCTGAGTTTTTAGAGTCTAGAGACCTGGAGTTTGCTATCCTCCCACCGGGCTTCATCTACAGTAAGGAAACTTTTAGAAAGAAATGTCATGAAACACTGAGATATCAAACACGCTTCCCCTATTCTCCCCCATTTCAACCCCACTCCTTTTTCTCCAGAGCCATTCACCCTTAAAATAAAGCAGCTCTCTCTTCCTTTCTATGTTTTTTTTATTTACTGCTTTGGATCTGAAAAGCAGTAAGTTTGTAAGTGCTTTTTCTTCAGCTGAAAATGAGTCCCCATTCTTGCAGCTGCCACAGCTGTTACAAACTACATTTTATTATAAGCAAAATCAATATAGCAGTATTACAACATTTCTATCAGTGAAATAAACAGAATTAGGTTAAATGATAATCTCATTGCTGCTATAGAAGCTTCAATAAATGGAAACTTTTCCTGTTAATATATAAACAGCCAAAATAAGACAAAACAAAACAAAAAAATTGCCCAATTAAAGAACAATATGTCCATAAAACAACTGAAAGATCAATACCTCTTCAAATGTACAGAGAGGCAATTGCCCTTGTCTGCCTGCATAAAGAGTTCATTCATCAAAACTCTACCTCATAGCAGGGTTTTCAGGTACGATTAACCTATCATGATACTTTCATGCTAAGACTCCACCTCTCAGTGCCAGGCCTGTTCTTGAAAAGAAGGCCTAAATAATATAACGTTTTTCTTTATGCATTAATATGGCCAATCTTATTCTTGCAATATTCAGAACTAATTAATTAAAACCCATAGTAATACTACTTTTATGTTAAGTCTCCATTTGAAATACCCTATGATGTTGTGATACAGTCAGTGTGGTAACAGCTATTTACTTTTTCTCTCATTTCTCCATAGCTTTCTATTATGCTTAGGATTTTTGTTATATAAATTTTCATTGATGTTTTTTCTTATTGCAAGACTTTCATGATTAACACTGCTGAGGGCCGAATCCAAGAATTGCAAGTGAGGAGATGCAAATTTTCTGAAGGCAGATACTAAACCTTTGGAGATGTCAGGGATTGTACTCAGCTTTGCGAGTAGTCACTCTGAAAAATCTTTCTTTAAAGACCTTTAAAGCCCACAGGGTTCTATTACAGGGAAAAGGACTTCAAGACTCTCTCTGTACTATCTGTAGCCAACATACATGGAGAAAAAAGAACAGTTCAATATTCATAACAGTATAAGCCTCTCCACCATATGTGTTACAGAAGGCATTACTAAGTATGATATACTCTGTCAAGATCATGTCTCCAGATAATTTCAGAAATCACAGGGACCTAAAATTTGAGACTAAGCCTCAGCTTTTCCCTTCTGAGCATCCTAATTCCTTAAGAATTTCTTTTAACCACTTGCAGTAACACATGTCTTATTATTTTGTTAGCTGTTCCCAGACAGACACACCTATTCCTTATGAGAGGACACATGATTAAAGTTGGGTACTTTTTTGAACAGATTGGAGAAATCAGTGGAAAACTGAATGATGCCAAAGCCATAATTGTTGAGAAACTGAAGGAAGATGCAGCAAATAGTATTGGTTGAAGGAAACGGGTGGGAAATGTTTGAAAAAGCTAAAATATTTCCTTTTAATTTTGGGTGGAGAAGGGCACTATTAAAAGCATTTTGAAGTGTCATTTCTCATTTAGAAGTCAACCTTAATGTGAAAAACTGAATGAAAAAGCAAATTTCTTCTGAATTAATGGAAAACTTCTAGGATAAATCAAAATAAAATTATGGATTTTGTTTCATAAAACTTTCTCTTTCCCTCATCACTCTGAGCAATTTCTGTTTGGGTTCTATAAGAACTAATAAATTTTCCCTTATTTTTTCATCTTGACCAACAACCGAAAAACCACCCCAAAACCTGTCCAACTATACTTGTTTTACCACAAATGGGACTCAAATCTTTTTCGTCTGTGATCAAGGGAACTGCACCCACCAATTATTTTTAAAATCCAGCCCAGTAACTTCTCTGAATCAGTCAAATACTCTTGTTACTCACTTACCAGCATCCAGAAGGGAACTGTAAATGGAAAATGTGCATCTCTTTGGCTTTCCAAAGTTAATGAATTTTTATTACTCTTAAATTGATTAATATATTTTTGCTGGCAATATGTCATATTCATTTTCTGCCATTATTAAAATACTTTAAAATATTTTGTATCCAAAGAAATACAAGAAACTTGCCTGAACTGGCAAGTCAGGGTGGGGCATGTAGGGAGGAAATATATGGAAAGCCCACCCTTGCAGAAGACAAGGCGTGGCTATAATTCACAGAAGCACAGCCTGTTCAGCTCTTTCTCCCATAGGAAGAAAGTGACCCAGTTGAGCCAGGGTGAGTGCAAGGTTGGCTCTCCCTCCCTCATTGCAGCAGTCATGGGAGCAGGCCTGGCAGACCAAACCATAGCCCAGTTTGTGTTCACAGTGAGTCCCAAGTGGCAGCCTTTCCTGAGGGCTGTTTTCCTGGGTGCAAGGCTCACTGAGAGAGCTGAGCAGTCTCTAGCCTAGTAAAAGTTCAAGTATTATGTTTATTTTGCAACAGTTGAAGGAATGGGGTGTACTCTCAGCACATTTGCTGATGATACTAAACTGGGAGGAGTCGCTGACACAACAGGTGGTGTGCTGCCATTCAGTCAGACCTGGACAGGCTGGAGAGCTGGGCAGAGGGAACTTAATGAAGTTCAACAAGGCCAACTGTAGAGTCTTGCACCTGGGAAGGAATGCACCAGCACAGATTAGAGCGTTAGACACAGCGTTCTTGTGTGCACTATAGATATGTGGCTGGAATACAAAGCAAGTCTGATCACTACCAGAAAGACAGATTCTGCAACCAACCTAGTGTCAAAGTTGAATTTTACTGTGCTTTCAAAACTGGGGAATAGTTCTAAAACCCAAAGATGGTTGGACTTGATGATCTTAAATGTCTTTTCCAACCATAGTAACTCTATGATTGTCTGCATGTGACCTATATTCCCCCCAAATGATTTTTTATTGCTAAGTTCTAAAAGCTAATGCTGAAAACCACAGGTATTTAAAGTGTGTATGTAAAGACAAGGTCTTGAATTCTAAAATGGGCAGATCCTTTAGCTGCACTTCCATTCTTCTTCCTCACTTTTTTATTCTCATTTGATTTTATTTTAAAAGGAAGAGACTACATTCAGAAACTTTCACCCCATTTGAACTGAAAACATTGCCTATATGTGAAAACATAGCACAAATGTTAAAAACAGAAACAAAGAGTCAGGCTTTCAGAAATGTAAATTCTGAATGGTCAAAATTAGTATGTCCATGTTGTGCTGGTTCAGCCATCATCGTTCTATGCTTTCATCAGTTGCCTGATCACACAGGCCAATACCGAACTTAGTAACATCCCCTCAGAAGTCCTCCCCCAGACAGTCCCACTACAGACCCCTGTAGGTCCAGCTCCACCACCCACCATGGTGCCAGCATCACCCGCTGGGCACAACAGACAGAGATGGCCACCTCAGTCGCCCTCCACATAGAAGGACACCACCAAGAGAGCTCAGCAAGATACAACCAGCCCCAACAGAAGCCACACCCAACAGGAAGCCCCTCCAACTAATCGGCTCCTAGTTAATATAATCCTGGCCTCATCCACCACCCCTACCATGACCACCTGGGTGGGGGCAGAGCCATAGAGACACAGGCGGACCAGGTTCTGCCTCTGGAATATGAAGCCGACAGGGAAACCAAAATATTCTGCTAGGTTGTGACTCATTTACAGGTCAACTCTAACTTAAGGCCCACAACTCAGGCCCCAGCATTTCAGTCCATTCCCCCATACATGATATATTGATTGAAGAAATTGATTTCTGAACCATTTTCTACTCAGCCTTGAATATTAGAAAGCAGGGAAAAGGTGAATAAAGAAACAAGATTAAGTTATTTCTTGTTTCCAGAAATAAAGGAGTGAGGAAATGTTGTTATTAACTTAAGGTTTACAGTCAGGTCAGAAGATCTGGCATACGAGAGTTCTCATAGTAGGATAACCGTTTGATCCTACACACATTGGAGTATTAATCTTTGCCAGCAAATTCATTTCTGCACATGCCCTGGGCATCCAAAGTAGGTTTACAGTTTTGTTGGAATCATAGCATTCTCCCAATCCGTTTCAATGTGCAATTTTGTTATCAAAATTTTTCACTCTGCTTAATATTACTTAGTTTTGGGTTCACTGACTGATGGACTTGCAACTCTACACATGTGATTCTAGAAGTACTTAAAGTTCACAAATACATATACAATCAAATGGAAATGATAGAATCATAGAATCATTTAGGTTGGAAAAGACCTCTAGGATCATCAAGTCCAACCTTCATCCCAACATCTCCCTGACCACTAGGCCACATCCCAAAGCGCCACATCTACTCGTCTTTTTTAACACCTCCAGGGATGGTGACTCTACTGCTTCCCTGGGCAGCCTGTTCCAATGCCCAACCACTCTTTCAGTAAAGAATTTCTTCCTAATATCCAATCTAAACCTCCCCCTGGCAAAACCTGAGGCCATTACCTCTTGTCCTGTTGTTAGTTACTTTGGAGAAGAGACCAGCACCAGCCTCACTACAACCTCCTTTTAGGTAGTTGTAGAGAGCATTGAGGTCTCCTTTCAGCCTGCTCTTCTCCTAGCTAAACAAACCTGATTCCCTCAGGTGCTCCTCATAAGACCTGTTTTCCACACCCCTCACCAGCTTCGTTGCCCTTCTCTGGACCTGCTCCAGCACCTCAATGTCCTTCTTGTACTGTGGTCCCCACAACTGGACACAGTACTCAAGGTGCTGTGAGTGGCGAGTACAGGGGCACAATCACTTCCCTACTCCTGCTGGTCACAAAAAAATGAAATTTGATTTTATATTTATATTTGTCTTGTTCCTTGCACTCAAGCCTGGCATGAACCCAAGGCTACATTTCCTTGAATAAACATATGTGTTTCATTATGTCCAAGATAATCATAGATAGCAATGTCATTTCTAAATCCTGATATGACACGGGTATTTATGTTGGTTATTGTTTTGCAGCATTCACTTAAGTTAAAATGCAGTGCTCTCACACATATGTTAAGATTATGAGTGTATCTTGTCCTGCCTTCCTTGCAGACAAACTTCCAAAGAATGTGAAATAAAAAAACAAACAACTCTAGAACATTATGCACAGATTATCTGTATTAAGTCTGATTTGAACTTTTGTCTCTTATTTGCATGTTGATCTCAGTATTGCCCTGTCTGCCTGGTACTTGGCATTTTCTTTTCCTCCAGGCAATTGCAGGTCTATTTCTAGAGGTCTGTAGAAATTTGCTTCTGGAGAGAATGCCTTTGAAATAAGATTATATTGTGTTGTATACAACACTGTTCATAAAGTAGGTCAATGCAAGGCTGTGTTAAACTTGTTTCAGTGCAAACAAGTCAAGAAAATCTCACCTACAGAGAAAAGAATTTATGCCATTAATACATGATCTGATGATCTGAGGCCACCAAGGAAGCACAGAGCCCACAACAAATCATTCATTAATGGCTATAAAGCTAATGAAAAGCAATACTATTCTATTAATATGGATTAGAAATGAAGTCTGAAATGGGAATCCTTGCCAATTGAAACCTTTACTATAGCGACATGAATAAAGGAATCCACAGACATCTTCCTGACTCAGAGGTACTAAATCATCCTAAAATCAATATAAGTGCCTTGGTTTAGTCATCTCTACTAAGAGTTGAAGAAGGTTCACATTTGTCTGCCAAGTCTGTGGCAGGCTAAGAGACACAGCTTAAATAAAGTGGAACGGAAACTACTCCAGCTGCCCCCACATACATTTTTTAAATCCTGACAAGAGTCAGTCTGGGAATGTGAGGATTATGCCAGGCTGAATGAATGAAAAAGAGCACTGCTTCTGGAGCATATGTTTCTTCTCAGTCTAGAGGTGGTCTCCTAGTGGGCCTGAATTTCTTTGCACTTTATATTTGGCACCAACATGCAGAACCCAAAGGTATTTTTAACACACAAAAAGAAAGCGCCAGGGCAAAATGCCTCCCACACAGGACACTCATACTGGGTGAATTCACTCCTAGTGAATCCCTAGGAAAAATCCCTAGGGAAAAAAACCTCCTAGTAAATTCACTCCTAATGAGTTTCCAGTCTTGCTTTGTATTTATAAATTAGATGATTTCACAAACAGTGGTTTTCATTTTTAATTTCTACAAGCATAAAAATAATTTTATAAATTTCATAAGAAACAAAGAACAATAGAAACACAATGATACTGTTATTGGGAATAATTATTTTTTCCTTACGTCCTACTTCAAGAAAACTTAGCTTCCTTTCTGTATCTTATATTTTGCAGGAAAAATCCTGGACATACACATTTCCAGAAGCTTAAATACTAGGAGGCCAAAAAAAAAAAAAAAGGAGCAGGGAGGCAGAATTTACAGGTTTTATGAATAGGAATGTAGAAGAAAAACATTATCAGTATGAACACATACTTCTATTCAGCTGAAATGCAAAAATTTCCATTTTCATAAATAACATAATAGACAGTGCCAAACTAAAAAAACTATACATCATAATACCAGTTCCAAGTATCTGACACCACTTGGCATTGCCTTTTGATTCTACATTAACATATGTATTTGGTATCAGTAAAATGTTAGATTTCTAGAGATCTACTTCAAACTGATCAACTACTGAAAACAGAGAAATTAGCACTTAATATGAAAGTCAGCTCAACTTTCTTACTGTAGGGTAACTCACAACAATACAGACATATCCTGTGCCCCACACCCTTGGATTGAGGCCATATGATGACACTCAAGCTGGTGTCCTAGAGTCTAGAGGTCTTGGAGTCCAACATACTCTTAATTTTTAGAGGCAATAACTTGCCACAGCCAAAAAACTCTGAAACAGGTATGTAGAGGTCCACAGGCCCTTTATTTTGGGATATTCAGCTCAGTGAAACCACACCAGACAAAGTACAGAGAAACATTCTCATCTAAGAGTTTAGTAGGTAAACCAAAAGAAAATCACATCTAAACATTCCCCACTGATTAGAAGTTGAGAAGGTATATTTCTCTCTCCACCCCACCCCCAAAGCTGCAAGTTCTCATGTGGTCTTGCCGTACCTCTTTTCAGAAAGATTTCAAGAAATCCCTAGGTTTCCAAGCTTAGAGAGGTGGTATAGGGAGTTGTAATAGACAAACTCTGTCAAAGAACATTAGCACGTGTAATAAAGACTGCAATCCTTTGCACACATAAAGGCACAAAAAAAGCCTTTGAGCCTCTCTCCAGTCCCAATACCACCCTGATGACAAGCACACCAAAGGTTTCCTGAAGGATTCATGAATGCTTGGATTTCAGACCCAGCTCTCTGAAGGAAAACTGGAGACACTCAAAGCTCAGCAGCAGTCATATAACTGAGAGTAATTTTCTAAATTCTAGTAGAGACAGGGAGAAATACTGAAGTTAATAGGTTTAAACTGGTATAAAAACCAGTAAGATATATGGTGAGGTGTAGTATACCCAGAACTTCTGAAAGGTAAAACTGGAAATTTCTCAAGTATTCCCTCTGCTGACTAAAGCCTTCTTCACATTAGTTTTGATTTTACATGCCCTTCAAAAACACCAAACTTGGATTAAAGGTTTGGAGAGAGGGAGAATTTGCCACAGCCTTTAAAAAAAAATTACTTTGTGTTTAATTAATCTCTCTCATTGCTTTTTCTTTTCTTCTGGAAGTCCCTAACATCACATCTAAATCTACCGTTTAGGACGTTAGTCAAATAAAACAGCATCATGCTTACATTCTATGCAGCACACTGGGTTTTGGAATAATCCCTTAGTTTTGAAAGCAGAGTAAAATACATCTTTGACACTAGGTTGGTTACTGAATCTGTTTTTCTGATAGTGATCAGACTTGCTGTATTCCAGCCACATATTTACAGTGCACTCAAGAATACTGCATGTGAACACAGCTTTAACAAACACTTCATCTTCAATGGGTCTCATAGTTCAGCTGTGGTGTTTTTTAATGTTGTCCATATTCAGGTTAATGGGCACAGCAAAAGGATTGTTTGCCCTAATGAATAATGGTATTTCAAACAGTAATTTGAGTTGAGAGTTTTCCATCATTTGCACTCAGTCACAGGCAGGTCTTTGAGCAATTTCGATGTTTTTTTAGTTTCTTTCACTGGTAGATTATTGATTCCTAGAGATAACATGACTTGAAAGATCAGTAAAGGTTAGCTAGTAAAAGAAACATCCATCATTTAAAATGCCTCTGTGCACTGGGGAATTCAACACTACCTTTTAGAGTTACTTAAAAGTTACAAGAAGCAAATACTTTTAGGATGTTTTTTAATCCAGGCTTTTTTCCTGTAAAGCAAATTTTTGAGTATTGGCTACCTTTTCATATGAAGACTTGGAAGGCAACTTGGACACGAAGTAACAGCACATATATCTGTTCAAACTTAAGTACCAATCTTGGTATTTTACCAAGATGGTCTGGGGTCTTCAATATGGGCTCTCTCCAGTGCTTAAATTAAGTGGAAAAGGAATACTAAATCCCTGGTACCCACCCTGTTTCTGCCACTGTTTAAATTAAAGTATGACTTTGTTTCCACTGGCAACAATGGTTCCTGCCCTAGATGCCATCAGCATGTCACAAACATCCCCTTGTCCCAGAGGTTTTTTTCAGGCATGCTTCTTGCTCATGTGGGCCAGGATGGTGAGGCCAACTCTGTGTTAGCCACAGGCTCTCCAGCTCCTTGGAGCAGCCAATGGCCAGACCTGCAGAATTAGCTCCTCAGATGCAAGCAAAACACACCAAGAACTTCTTAGAAGAAAAGCAAAGGGAGCTCGCTGCCTTATGGTGGGGGCTCTCTGCAGAAGCTGCTAGTTAAGACTTATTTTTTTTCTTTGCAGCTGTGGAAGGACCCTGGCTTTTCTTTTCATAACCCAGCAAGGTGCTGCTAAGTTCCCTCCCCCTGTACTGAGTTTTAATTTTATTTACTCACTCCACCTGTGAGGGTGGAAATAATAATTCACATTACTGAGTTGTTAATTGTAAGACACAGTGATTAGGTCTAAAGAAAACAAAGTCCCTGATGGGTCAACAATCTTACATCAAAGAGCAGCACTTCTCTTTCTTGCAGTTCTTGACTGAGCTTTTAGGAAAACGATTTACAGATCGAGCATGGACAAAAAAATTCAGTTTGTCAGAAAACTCTTTTTCTGTTTTAAAAAAGCAAATTACTTCATTTAGAAATCTGTACTGATGCTCTGGCCTTCTATGAGGAGGAGGTTTTAATATTTTCCTTCCCACTAGGAAGATAAATCTATTAAACTAATTAAAGAGAACACAGGAGAAATTGAAAAGATGTTTCATTTGTACAATCTTCAGTCAAAGCTGAGTTACATTCACAACTAACAAGAAGTATTCTGTGTTTGGAAAAGCAGTACTTTTAAATCACAGGTATACAAGGAAGATTTTGAATATTATTCTTCTTGAGTCTGAACTCACACTCTAATACCAGTATAAAGGCTCTGTCCCTTTCCTTATCTTCACCACACTTTGTGCAAGCCCCTGCAATAATCCAGTGTGAAAGTCAAACAGCTTACATCTGTCTAAAATAGGCTTTTCAGCTGTGATTTAGCCATTTTCTACCAGAAATGAGAAATGATGCTTTTATGAATTCAACTTACAAACATATCTAAGATGGTAATTTAGAAAATTCTACAATACCTAAAGGTTAAAAATGCTCTCTTTACAAACATTAAACATTCAATGTTTTGCTAATGAGCTCACTTCTATTATCTGTCAACCTATAGCCACCTTTGTAGTGCTATAATACCAGAAATAATTAGTACAGGCTTGTCAATTTGATTTTGGTTAACTTTATGGCCTCTTTATTTTCTGATCCCTATGGGAGCTTGTAGCTTGCTCACTGACCAAGCAAAAAATGCATTTATTCTGGGCTAAACAATAGCACTGTTTAATTAAGAGGTGTCATGCTATTTATTGTATGTCACGTGCTGTACCTTTGATGAGGGGCTATAAACACAGAAGGTTCATCAGATTCAATTTCTTTGCTGTAATTTCCTACCGGAGAAAATGTGACACAAGGCAGAGATCCAATTTCCCATTTCTATTTAGCATTTATATTGACAGAATTAATGATTTTATCATCATTTTTGGCCTGCTGCTAAATGGAAGACATATATTGCCTGCTGCAATAATAACTCTTCCTCTATATTATTTATATATATGTGTGTGTACACACACTTCAATACCTTTATACATATATGTATTTCCTCCCTTTTCTGTGGGGATATTTTACCTTTTTATTACGCTCATATTCAGTGAGGAAGAGTAGGTGACGGGAAAGGTAATTAGAAAGAGTAATAAGAGTGATTTTGGACAATGTTTCTAAGCAGGGGTAATGATGAAAGAGTCCTTTGCACATTTGCCATGAAAAAAGGAAGGCCCAAGCTGATGAACTCATGGCGTGTTGACGGAACTAATTTTATTCCTGAAGTTCTCCCATGAGAATGCTATACAATATATATGCTGCACATTTGTCAAAGTTGCCATGTAAGAAGTTTCAATTTCCTTCTCTGAAAATAATTGACCAAAGGATCATGAAGTTCAAAAGACTAGGGGGAAATGAATAAATATTATATAGAGATATAAAGTATTGTAATCATACTATATATGCTATTTTAATAGAAATCTGGAGACCCCTGTTACAATTCTTGAACCTCTTAATGGAGCCAGAGAGAACTATTTTCTAGCTTTAGCATGCTGAAATAGTGCTGAATTCCTTCCCTAGTAATCTAACCATCTTTATAATTTTGTTACAGGTCACTAGCATTAATTTACTGCTAAAATAATCTGAAATGGATGATATTTTAAATCCCTTTTCATGAATATTTTATGCTCTGGATAACTCCTGTTAGACTCTTCTGTAAGAGTCAAGAGCAGCCTCTTTGCTGTGGTCTTGAGATGCCATTCTCCCTTAATTAGGGCACTTAAGGTGTTCCTTCTCCTCTACCCAACCACACTAACATGAGTGAAAAAGCTGCCTGCCAGAGCTAGACTGGAGCCTTAGGTCACTATCCCTGGCCAAGCTAGACATGCAGAGCTGGTGCAGAAATAAGAGAGAAATAGCTAATTAGAGTTTCCAGCCATCTACTTGTGACTAGGTAAATACAGCCACTCATCTCCAAAGTTCTATGAACAGACAAGTGAGCTGATTTGACATGGATTTTTTTTCCCGTAGTAGAGAGATGGCACTACAGGAACGTAATCTGACCTGAAATTAAAATATTTTATTCAAAATAATTGCCTCCAGTTGCTTCACAGGCCAAATGAATCAGGGTTCTCCACAGATACTACAGAGCTGAACTTCCAGCTTGCTAAATACCATCAATTTCTCGGTGAGCATCTGTGGAAGTGCTTTGCTTAGCATTACAATACTATTCTGATACTTTCACATCTTCCAGTTAGTCTATTGTAGGAGAGTCTTCCTTAATCTCCTGTATATAAGTTCACTGGAAATAAACATTGAACTAAAACATTTCTGGCCTTTTGGGGTTTTTTTAAACGGCTTTTTCAAACTCCAAGTCTGCTTGGGAAAGCTACCAAAAGTAAATCCCTTTTAATATGGGCCAGCACATTAGTCTGCAGAGTTATAGGATGCAGATGTGTTCTGAGTAAAAGCACTTAACTGGTGGTAAGCATTTTAACTTAGATATTTGGCATGAAAAAATTAGCCGAGGTTAAGCATATTCTTACGGGAAGTGGTTATAGGGAAATATCTCTTTATACAAGACTATTTTAAATATAGATTTATAAAAATTAATATTGCATATAATTCATCCGGCAACCATATATATCAACAACAGGTTAGAAGGCATTAGAGAGGTATTGCTGGTTGTACCACAATGCTTTGGTCTGCAGAAGACCAAATTCACTAGTGCTAGAGCTTACAGGATTTGGGTTGGTTTGTTTTCTTCTTTTTTTTTTTTTTTCCTAAATCAGAGAAAGTAAAAGTGGCTTGAATTCCTCTGAAACATGAGACTACTTTTCTTTGGTTTTAAAAACTACCTGTGCACAGCTCTCTGGTGTTACTCTTTGTGCATGCTGGCACCAGCCAGTTGGCACAAAAAATGTGGCATGGCACAAAAAATGTGGCATGCCATTAAGTTGATTTTTCCACTTTCTTTTTAAAATAAATAGATATTTTATCAATCTTAATATTTACAACAAACAAGAAAACCAAAATGCAACCCCTAGGATAGTTCTATATATAACCTACTGTCTTTTACCCAGAAGTGGTAGAAAATGATCATGCAGAAATCAGGTGCTCATCTTAACAACCAAACAACCCTTTTTGTACACAACAAAATGCATGGAGCCTGTGCAGCTGCTGCCAGTGTGTGAGGTGGTAGCCATGATCTGCAAATTACTCCAACTGGCAAGGCAGATATGAAAGCTAGGGTAAGCATAAAGTATTGACCTTACATGGTGCACAAATAGGCCAGTGGTACTACAGAAACTTTAGTTATAAAATTGTTGTGTATATTTTCTACCCATATACTACAGAAAGTTGAAATGAGAGAAGAAGAGTTACCTTGCCTTAAAGATGGTGTTACAATATTCACTTCAAAATGCAAATGAGGACATTTTATTTTCAGAAGCAACACAATTCCACTAAGTTCTGTAATGGTGGGCTTCCATCAGGCTTCTCCCAGATTGCAGTTTCCAGCGGATTTTGAAAAAATACTGCAAAATAAAAAGTCATAATATTAGTACCTGCAACTATTTTTTCTTTTAATCTTTTAGTCACTTCTATCAGGGAAGCAAGCAGCATACTTAAAATACAATTAAAGGGAATTAACATTGTTAGAGCAAATGTTAAAATGAGAGCTTTGTACAGAAATAATATATTATATATGATGAACGAAATAAAAAGATGCAAAGCTGAGACAACAGAAGTTACATTATTTTTATAAACCTTTAAAACTTCATCCTGTACAAATTATACAGGAATTCTATTTCTGCATAAACTGTGTTTAATTTATTACTGTAAGAAGAACATTAGTAACCTTAGAGGACATGCAGAATTCTCAGAAAAGTAATAACAGCAACAGTACTGGATTCTGCTGTCTGCAAAGTTGTCTACAAAAGTAAGACAAAGATGCAGTGTTTTCTGCCTATCCAATAAGGCCTGTAACAGTAATGTGATCACTTTGATTATTTACTATTGAAATTAACCATATGAAATAAGCTTTCAGAGATGTAATTATGTATGTTAGGGGATCTGGATATATTCTTCATCTGGAAGGGCTCTCAGCTGTATTGTAAGCAGGAACATGTAGATACGTTCATGACATCACCTTTCCTTTCTTTTTAGTATCACCTCTAAAAAGTTGTGAGAAAGAGAAAAAAAAAAAAAATCAGTGGAAGTTGTGTCCGGGTTACAGGCTGAGGACAAAAAGTTCCTGCCTCTGTAGAGATGTTCTGGTTAATTTAAAGAGTTCCCAGTGCTCTAATTTGAAAAGTAGAACCCAGGATAACTCACAAACCTCCAGCTCCTCTGGCCATGGAAGAGGCTTCCACAAGACCAGAACCCACGGGAGCATTCCTAGCATCAGCTTTTATTGGGCATCTTCAGCTCTGTCATTGTTTGTGAAGAACTCAAAAAAGTTAACGTAAATTAGTCCAATCCAGATAAGAAGTAAAATCAAATACTCATTTAAAAACTATTGACTGCTAAAGTCATTTTGTGAGCTTTGAAAGCTTATAATTAGCGGTGTTATACATGCTGCAATCTGCATCTACTTTTCCAGTCACTTCTCCTGGGACAGCTTCCACCTTAACAAACACTAAGACGTTCCTGGATTCCTTCAGGAATCCACATGCCAGTGAATGAGAACAATTTATCATGATCCTTGCAAAGAGGAAACTCTTGTACCTCATGATTACATGGTTTCAATGGGAAGGTCTACCAAAGAAAGTTGTTTCCAGAAGGTCTTGCCATGCAAAAAGTGTGATATGTATTATTTCTGTGTACTAAAAAATGGATCATGTCAATTTGTCTTTAACAAACAACATGTAGTGCAAACAGCAACAATCTTAGCAAACAGAGCAAACCAGATGCAAAATCAAACCTATTACATGGAGCTAACCAGCTAATTTTTCCAAGGTATGAAAGTGCATAGTTCTGTTGACTCCTTTAGCTATTTCTTTTAAAATATACTAGGAAATCATTAGAAATTTGGCAGATCTTTCCATGAATAGGAACACAAACAGCTACACTCAGCACTTTATCCATACCTCCATCTTCTTCTGGGAACCAAAAAAAAAAGAAGATGCCCTATACAAATGAAGAAAAGAGTAGAGCTGGTGATATTTTCTATGGAGAGGGAACCACTTAAGGGGATAAAAAGGAGACTGCAACCATGTGCTCCCATGCTGGCAGTCTTTCCCAAGAAATTATTTTGTCTTTGTCCTTGTTGCCACAAGATTCAGCTGTGCCTGCCCTGCTATGAAGTCTTCAGAAAACTCTTTAAGCAACTGTGATGCTTTGCATGAACTGGTCTCTGCTTAGAGTGGGTAACAGATTAGAAAAACTGAAGGCAGGAGGTGATGGAGGAAAGGAGAAGGACAATGGGATTATTCTTACATACAACTATACAAAAACCCAGAAATCTGGATCTTTTCAGGGTTGTTTGGAAAATGGTATGTTTATAGTGTTAAAAGGAAAGCATTTGACAAAATAATTATGGAATTCTAACTATTGGCCACTGATTCATACCCTCTAAATACCTCTCAATAGTGGAAGGTATTATATAGGTGTCGTGCATGAGGGTTAATGACAATTTTGTTATACACTACATGTATCTGGCCTCTTGCAAGAGAATTTATTGTAACAAACTAATTCATAAAGGAAAAAGTAACCAGTGCATTCTGCTTCTTTTCCTGCTCTGTAATCAGACTGCAATTTCCTAGAATGTTTTCATTATCAGAAATTGCTCAATTAATTCCTTCAACACTGCAGATGAAGCGTGAATTACTCTCCTCAAATATTCACTCTTGGAGGTGTATTGATTGGTTCACATTAGCTAGATAAGTAAATAGCAGCATTTCTGCTCTCCATCAGGCTAATACTGAAGGACTTTTGGCTCAAATACTTGTTCATGGATCCAGAAATGGGGGTCATGAATACTCCAGCATATGAATTTGGTATTTGCTTTGCACAAACATACATCATGATCCCAATCACTTTGATTTTTAAAATGGCACCATTTTGTTGGACTTCTGGCAAAAATCAAAGTCAGTGTAGCGAGCTTACAACACCTGACATTTTACCTCCTGGAATCAAAATGACAAAGGGAGGTTTTGTTTTACATCTTTTCTTTTTTTTTTTTTTTTTAATTCCTGTTTCAAGATGGAACTTAAGAGCCACTGAAAAGCTCTATGAGATTTAAAGCCTCAGGAGAAAGCAGAAACTAGTCTGATGCTTGATTTTAATCTTCACCTTTTAGTCATTTTTATAGACTCGACATTGTAGTTATCCCAGTGGTAGGATGTCTGCATGCACTTCTCAGCATCTGGGGAGTGCAGTGCACTCCGAGAAGCATGCTGGTGGGGCCTCAATATATCAGAGGGTGGGTGGCAGCAAAAGCCACCCCTGCACTAACCTTGCCAAAGGTACTCTATTGTGAGGGTGGGGGGGGGAAACAGGCAACTCTCTCTTCAAGTTGCCAAAGATGTATGAATTACTACCCTACGTACATAACACAAGAATTGCCTTAATGCACTGAACAAGACCTCACAGAGCAGCTAAACCAGCCATAAAAACTGCACATAATTACCCCCAGTGAGTGCAAATGAACTTTTATACTGTGAGATTAAGGACAGACATAAACCCACTTCCAAGACACTTTCTGTGCTACTGGCTTCTAGGTGACAGTGGTCAAGCCATTTCACCTCCACTCTTCTTATTTTTATCTTTTGTAGGAGGATAGCTGGACCCAGGTGTCCCTACTGAAAATATCTTGAGACTTTCAGATAGAAAACCTGGTCCAGGTCAGACATTGGTGCTGCTGTGTGCTCTCAAATTTGAGAATCTGGTACCCTGCTTCTGTATGCTGAATAAACACACATTAACATCACCAAGGGAGCAGATGAGTGCCGCTGTCCTTATCAGTAAATGGGAAAATCTTATCCTGAAACCCTTACAAGTGGGAACTGCCAACTCCCAATGACTCTGACAGGCACTGAAGAGCAGACTCATCTCACAGCATGTCCCAGGTGGCCTCCATAGTACTTGGACACATGGGTAAATATATTAATAAACAGAGACTTGTCTTATCAGTGGAATAGGAAGCGTCAAAACATCCTAAAAATTATTTCAGCACAGGATTTTTTTTTAGCCAGAAACAAAGTATAGGATTTTCCTGTAAGAAAGCCTTTGGCAGAAATGTTGTCCTTCATTTTACAGGGTGATGATCTTCTCACATACATCAAGGTGCCTCTCAAACCAAGCTTGTAGCATTATACAATACTTACTAACCAAATCAGGTATATTCAAAATGTAAAGTAAATGCACAGAGTTACAAACTAAGGAAGTTCTTCTCTGTACCTGTCCTGGTTCGGCCAGGACAGGGTTAATTTGGTGCAGCCAGGCTATTCTATACCATGCTGACATCATGCCCCGGGGCCAGTTCCGGTGGGGGAACAAGTTCCAGGTTCTGCAGTTCGGAGCACGCGTGTGCTCGGTCTGTCACTTTGTCCCCAGTATTGTCTTTTTTTTGTGTACTGCTTCTTTCTCACTGTTGTCATTGCTTTTGTTACTGCAATTGCTTCTTACATGTTTCTGTATTAAACCTTCCTTATCTCAACTCAAAAGGGCATTTTAAAACTTTTTTTTCTTTCCATTGTTCTCAGCCCTTCGCTGGGGGGGGGGGGGGGGGGGGGGCACAGACAGGAAGNAGGAAGCAGCGGTGGCGGCCACGCAGTTTGGCTACTGCAGAGAGCCGCCGCGGCTTTACTAAACTGCCACAGTACCATATGGTTTGTTACCATCATGCTAGCTCTTTGGAGAAATCTCTTCAACCAAATTAATGATGATGATAGAAATCCTTTTAATTACCTGACAAAACCCATCTAAGATTTCCCAGGCAATGTGTTTGCTGTTATCTACTTTTCTAAACCTCTAAGCACCACACTATAAATGCTTTTTCATAGCACACAAAACTTGAAAAAAAGGGGTTTTTTGCTGGGTAGGGGTGGTAGCTATTTTTATTGCAGGAAACAGTAGCATACGCCTACCAGAGGCCCATTCCTCTTAAAAGCACATGTATGATAACATGGTGCAGTGTATTGTCCCAGACTCCTACTCCTTTCTCATGCACAAAACATGCTAGAGTGATCCAGCAGTTAAAGGTGCTAAAATTAAGGAAACTACACCTACATAATTTATTTTTAAAATATTCTATATTCCAGATTCATCATCTTGGCAAAGTGGTAAACTATTCCTTGCTATTTTGAGATATGGCAAACCCAAAAATATTTTTTGAGGGATTAATATAGAAAACACTTTTTATCAAAGGAACTCTGGACCAAGGTAGAGTTTGTTTTTCCTCCAGATGCAAGTTATTCTCTGACTTGCTGCTAGTTACAAGGAAGTGGCACGCCAATAGGGTACTGAAAAGCAAACATATTAATTTCATATGCCAATATTTCACATGGTGTTTGACAAAAAGTGTTGTGAACACCACCTTAAACAACAGACAGGAAAATGCTAGCTGTTTTCCAACAGTGACAGGTGCAAGAAGACTTGAAGAAAGTATTCATTATGGGCAAGGCTCAAATTAGGTACTTAAAAACTATGGCTTAATTTAGGTCATTTATCATTCTCCTCAAAGGCCCTTTTGTACAATTGAATTCTGAAGTGCTTCATTTGCTATTAGATCATCACAGCTGCTGTAGTATCACTCAAAGCAGGTGTTTTACAGACAGAGAGTGCCCAGATCATTTTCAGAAACATGGCAACTGCAAGTCCCTGCCTGGCACTTCGGCCCATGGATATGGATTTGACCATGCAGGTGCCACTATGCTCAGCCACTCAAAGGGGATCTGCATGGACCTAGTGTCAGTGGTTGCAGACCCCAAACTGATTCTACTCTGGGACGTTTTAATAAAAACAGAGCTACACACCCTGAATTTTCAGCTGCCATTTCCCTTTTGAAACAAGTGGGTAACAAATTAGCTTAGACAACTATTGATCAATTTCAGCTCTCTGCTATATACTAAAAATATGAGGCAAATGGCTCTCCTTGATATTGCAATATTAGAATTATTCCCCGTGTGGTACCTGTGCAAAGTGTAGACCCGTTTCACAAGCTAACAAATCATTCCTCTGAAACAGAGACATTGATCATCTGCACATGGCTCCTTCACCTATGTGGTAGTGTGCTATTGCACAACCTACAAGCAGGGATGCAGTGCTGAGGGAACACAGACAAGTCAGTAAAGATATTATTTTCATTTTTCCAGTGACCAAACAAATTTCCAAGAACTTGCCTTTTCTGCTTTAGCAGCATTGAAATTCTTTGGCAAAAGAACCTGTCTGAAAATAATGTGTCTGTAATTCTATTTTGTGGCAGGGGAAATGGTTGATATGGTTAGGAGATGTAGAGGTAATGGGAGAAATACTTGCTTGAAATGAGCAAATGCAATGCAGGTCAAATGGCTCTTGTAAAACCACTTATTAATGGGAATTCTAGACTGTGAGGCACCTAAAATTAGTAAAATGCAGAATGAGCTCAAAACTGGCAGATGAGCTCTATCTTGTATGACATCTATTTAGTTCCAATAAGAACTAGGGCAGAGACATTTAACAGATATTACAGTTCTCTAGTTAGAAGGAACTAGGATGACATAATCATATCCTTTGCAGACAATCAAGTGCTTTCCAGTCCATCAGTAACTGAGAACGATGTCATTAGACAATATCCGCTAAGGAATTAGGCATTAAAAGAAGTTTAACTGCAGGAGCAATGATAACCTTCCTCAAAACCTTAGAAACTTTGTCTGAAGAGAGCTCTGGCTTGCTATTATTTCTAAAAATTGCAAAACCAAGGATATTTCAAAAGAAAGGAGAATGAGTACTTATAGCTTGCTCATAAGAAAGGCTCACAAGATAATAAAGGCAATGGTAAGGCCAATAAATCAATTTGAGAAAAAAAAAGAAGCAATGAAAAATTTAGTAGGGATTTAAACTGAGGAACAAGTCAT
Organism: Eurystomus gularis; assembly: GCA_013400335.1. Lineage (NCBI taxonomy): Eukaryota > Metazoa > Chordata > Aves > Coraciiformes > Coraciidae > Eurystomus > Eurystomus gularis. The sequence continues at coordinate 169,759 of VZZY01015880.1, forward strand.
GCTTTTAAGGAATACAGTGCCCAGTAATCACAATGTAATCTTTAATAAGGTAACAAGTTTGGTCAATAAAAGTAACTGATCTGTTAAAATTGGACTTTTATGAGATTTTTGACCTTGCTCTGCAGACTTCCAAATTAATAGTGCATAATAACAAAACAAATGTTAAATAGTTTCAGACCTATCTAATTCTCTAAACCCAAAAAGAAGGCTAGTATTTGAACACTCCTCAGCAGCTTATTTTATTGGGAATTTTTAGGGATCACTTCGGGGCAACTATCTATTCAACTGTTTTATCTTTGTGGTTTAAATGTGACCACTGCTGATAACATTGTTGTAGTTTATACAATAAGCAGTGGTCTGAATTATTGATAAAGTCTTTTGAAGAAAGACAAAAAGCTTAAAATACATTGCAATCTTAGAATAAAAATTGAGATCTACAAAATTACTTGAGAGTTATTAGCCATGCCATACAGCAAGACACTTAAAGATGTCAGCTTGGTTATCGTTGCAAAAACTTAAGAGGACAGTATCAAAGAAACTTAACATTAAGGATTGTTTAAATCTAGTTAACAAAGGTAAAATAGAGACAATAGCTGGCAATTAAACCAATTTTGGTTAAAACAAATACCAATGAGATCAACATATTTGAAAGTACATCAGGTCAACCACTAGAATACACCACTGAGGGACATAGTGCAATAACCTCAAGTCACAGCTTTATACCGTTCTAGAAATTATGTGTTATGCCAACACAGGTTACTAGGCTCAACACACAGTTAACTGTGTTAAGTGTAATGGCCTGTGGAAAACAGGAGTTCAATCAAATTGATGTAATAGTCCCTTTTGGATTGAAACTCTAGGAATTTAAATCTGCACCTGAAAAATGTTAGGAAGAAAAAAACACCCTCCATAACTACTTAAAATAAACCCACCTAATATCCTCACCACCACTGCATACTATAATCTGCCACTTGAAACTATGAACATCTCTGGAGTCCAGTTTGTTAAATAAGGGGGAAGAAATGCTGGCTTTGTGCCTAGAAACCCTCAGTTCTTCACAATGGCATCTCAGCCAATAACAGTTTTAGTTGCCATAAACTTTAACCACAGCCTGTCCTTTAACCCCACTTTCCAGAGTTAAGTAGGGATGACGCTGATATCCAGCAGAAAATTTGAATTTCCGGTCGGCATGGTCTCTTGCACTAGCTGTCAGTTGTGGGTGAGGCACAGAATTTATCCCCATCCTTATGAAGTCCTAAAACAATCATGAAAATCATTTCCTCAGCTTTCTAAATCCTCAAGGAACAGTTTCTTGAAAAGCACTTCCATATGGTAATAGGTACAGGAGAAGACTCATTTGGCCAGAGCCTATCTCTCTCACAGACAGCATAAAGGTCCAAGACGATTATTACTAGGACTTGAAGATTAAGGTATACCAAGATACTGCTTTTCTCCTTTTTGCATAGATACTCCCACTTCAGGAAGTTCCCCAATAATGACCAGAAAAAGAGATGTGATTCATTAAGGTTGAAACTTTTCAACTTTTTTTTGTCTGTTCACTCATTAAAGAAAGAAAAAAAGGATATTAAATAGATAAAATTTTCATTCTTCAGACACATACATACAAATTCCTCATCATCTGCAGTAGAAATGGAAGAATGCAACAAAGTACCTCAGTTTACTCAGTGCTGTGAGGTAGACATAAAGAGGTTTTGACCTGTCCAGTGTAGGCAGAAGTTACTGATCACCCCACACAGTTACAGCATTTCACTTGCTCTATGTAACTATGTTCACTAACATATGAAGACCCAAAGACATACTGTTCATTGCCCTGAAACACATTTTTGAAGTTTATACTCAATATATGAATGAAATTTCCCTACATGATACCACACAGTGAAGTTAGAAGATTTTATAAAATAGAAATCACGGTAAAATTTGGAATTTTTTTTTTAAAGATAAAAGGACATTGCCTTGTTTGCAAGAGACTGCTTATATCACCTTGAAAAATAACAGCCTTTGAGCGCTTTTATCACTGATCATTTCAAACTGAAAATGGATGAAGAGACATTTCATTCAAAGACTTACGTGTAGTGTGAATCCATTTATGAATGATGGAGAAAACGATGAGTTTCCCTTTCTCATTTACCTGATCTCCAAATCCTATTCATTTCACAGCAGGGGTAAAACCTTGGCCCTGCATAAGTTATTTGGCAGTCTGACATCAATCTGCTTGGGGTCAGCCTGCTGTTCAGCACTTCATCAGGTGCTTTATGGTGCCAAAACTAAGGATACCCAGGCAGGTGGGAAAAAAAGACAGATTTTCTAACAGGCAAATGGCAAAAGGGTGACTTGGGTTCAGCTGGAATTCAGCACAGCAACAGGAGGAGGCCTGGAGGTGACTCTGAAAAGTCTGGTATGGGCTAGGAGGATTAACCACATCTTAGGGGGCTCTGAGTAAAGCAAGGGATCTCAAAAGGGCATTGGGACTTTATTTCAGGCACGAATCATTCCCTCTCACAGCACTCTTTAATATTCTCTAATGTACTCTTGGATGCTTAGGAAAGGGAAGCAGGAGAAAAAAAAAAAAAAAAAAAAAGGGAAAAAAAAAAAANAAAAAAAGGAGAAAGAAAGAAAAGAACAAATAGCCAGGATCAATTTATGCATCCTACAGGGTCAAGGAAAGGAGAACAGGACCTGGTTCTAGAAGCTGCACTGGAGAAGAGCCCCAGAAGCCACCTCCCTCCCTATTCTTTGCATTGAAGAAACAGGTTTGCACTCACTTTCCAATATTTGTAAATTTAGTTGGTCTCAGTGTCATGGAGATAAATGGGAGAAGGGACTAAAAGTCTCCATCTTTTCTCTGTAACTTCAATGATGCATAATCTCAAAGAATAAAGTACAGGGTGATCATGTCATTAAGGCTAAAAATGTAATGGATACATAACAGAAATCAAAGAAATAATAAAAACATATATTGTTTGAACATTTTCACATTTTTAAATACTGCTTTGCAGCTGTTTCAAACTTCACCTCCAGTGAATGCAAAATAATTCTCTCTTCTGACCCTGCTAACTGGGAATATAATATATAACTTGCGAGGCAGAACTATTACATAGACCTTGTGTCAAGTTATACACACACTCAAGAAAAGGCACAGATGGAACCAGCTATGACAAGATGTCCTCAGAATGGGGACTCTGAATTCTATGTAAAAAAAAAACCTCAAAATAAATGGGTACAGTGTCCATTTAAGGCTTTTAGCATTTACAAGACTGGAGAATGTATTCTTCCTTCAGCATACCTAAGCTTATTGCAGCCTATTGCAGAATTTTTGACTCTGCAATTAATCAGAGTTAGAAACTTTGATTTCCTTTGTAAAGCAGAATGCATTTAAATGGAATCACTAGGGAGAGGTAGGAAGAAGATCATAATAAGATGAGAATTTTTGCCTGAAAGGTTCTTCCAGCAAGTTGTATGATCCTGATCAGCAAGGGGTGACTCATACAATTTGGCTAGCGGAGTTGAAAATAAAATCACAACAACATCTGGCTGATATTTAAATGTCAGCAGTGCATGTAATGTGACTGTGATTGCAGAGAATAAAAACACGCAATTTCAGGTACCTAATGCCATACCAAGGATTTGATGCTCATGCACTGGTTGAAAGGAGCAATGGGAAGAATTAAGTCTATGGTCTAAGAGTACTGATGCGCTAAATTCTGCCTCAAATTGGTGATTATATCAACAAACAATTATCTACTACTGAAAATTGGTTTTGGGTGGAATAGGAACAATATAATACAAAATTTTTGTATTCAAGGAAGCTCACACAGGCAGTGCAGCTATCTCAAAACACGTTTTTTTTCCATTAATGCCCACATTCCTTTCTAATCTATGGATTAGAGTAGACCATCCATTTAATCTATGGGACAGGCAGTAAACTTGGATATTTAGTGTGATAAAAGTATGTCAAGAGCTTAATTTTCTCAGTCCTGAGAAGTTAGAGGAGTTTCTCTCTGATGGCTACTATCTACTTTGCTGAGGCTAAACTAATAATCGATTACTTCTGTAACAGTGTAAGGCCTGACCATTTATTTTTGGACAAGACTAATCTGCTGCCTGAGTTCACATAACTAAAGTTCAGAAATATCTACTTTCTGGTACCAGTTTCTGTCTTTCCTCTTTTTGCTCTTTACCTCTGTAAGAGTAAACTGTGCTATGGTCATGAGAACAGGGAAGTGAAACCATTTACAGAATTTCAGAAAGTAGAGATGTAATGGCTGCTCTTATCAAATCTGGGGACAACAAAGCAGCATACACCATTGTAAAATCCAGCTATTGAGCAAACTGTGATGCGGCAACTTGGGAAATCCAGGAGTTGAGTGAAATAAGAGGGTTAGTAGGTTAGGCAAAATTATACAAAAAGAACACAGGTACAGGTCTTGCTAAAATACTATGAAAATTTATCTTGAAGAATCATTACAGAGCAAAAACTCAGGCTCACACTTCAGAAAATGCTGCTGCACAATCAGTTAGCTACAGTAGGACAAATCTCTGTGACCAGTAGAACAATCTTAGGCTAATTCCCTTGTTCCAATCCATTGTTTCATGTCATTCCAGGTACGGAAAATTTATTTAGGGGATGATGAGATCATTGAACCAACTACGACTGGCAGTCAAACAGATTAAATTTAAACATACCAAAAGGAAAAAAAAAAAAGGATGGCCTACGCATCAAATCTTCTTGAGTGACCCAAAGCAAAGATCACCCCTCACTATCAATTAAAGGAAGAAAGATGAAAATACAGAAGCACATCACTGAAAGAACTCAGCATAGGTTTTCTATACCTTGCTACCATGTTGAAAGTAATTGCTGATTTCAGCAGAATAATTGCACTTCATGCAACAAAGGCGGAATTGATAACAAATGAACTAAAAATTCTCTTTTTCTTCAAATGCGTATTATACTGAAAGAAAATGCAGACTAACATCTCAGATTGAGGTTGTCCAATATGCTGACCCAGCTGAAGCTACTGCAGGTTTTTTTAAAGATTTGGGTGCAAGGGAGAGGCAAGAGAAAAGATAGAAAAGTTCATTTTTCAAGCTTGTGTTTCCAAAGCTATATTTGTTATTTCAAAAAACTTGTTTATTCCAACTATTTTACATTTTAAGCTATTTACAGAATTAGTTGAGAGTCATAAACAATTCTGTTTGGGATACAACAGCCTTTTCTAAGGCTGAAATTTGTAAACATGTTGTAGTATAGATATTCAAGTAACTTGCAGAAATATTTCAGCCTTATATTGCTACTTACTCTAGTACTTGACACTCTTATACTATTTTCAGTAAAGACTAATCTGGACAGCATTTTCCAGAGCAAGTTTTATATGTTAAAACAGTACTTTGCCTGTATTTGCTGTCTTCTTCTAGTTTTGACTTAGAATTTTTTAATCTTGACTTTATACTTTTTCATTAAGACCCTCTTAGCAACCTCTTTGCAGCTCAGGCAATACAATTCTCCTTATTCTTAAAAAGAGCCAAAAAAAGGTTAAAACCAAGCCAATTGAGACATGGTGTAAGATACTAACATGCAGTTTCTGACTCTGATTTTTTTAATTCCAGGGGGTACCCACAGTCCTCTTGACTCCCAAGATATACCAAAACAGGAGTCATTTTAACATTTAGTGTCTGTGTAGCTCCACAGAAGAGGTACTCCTAAATGTGATTCTAGTTTGTTGATTTGCTACTTTTATCTCCTTGGCTTGAGTACCTCTGTGGCTGAATATGCAATTTCAGTTTAAAGTTATGTGATTGTTCTTATACATCCAAATCAATTTTAACCTTAAAGACCTAAAAAGCTTTAAGATCATTAATGTTTACCATGCTTGCCCCCCTGCCCCAAGACTGAGTTTAAGAACCAATGCCAAACAATTATGGGGAAGGAGGGAAGGGAAAGAAGACTTAAAAGTCAATAGCAGCTGCATGCCCTATGATTTTACCTTCATTACACCCACAGGAACAAGATTTTGATGTAAAGGACAAAAGAAATCTAAAAAATACATTGATATATCTGATGAAATTCACACGCTTAATGCATAGCCTAATCAATTTGTCAAAGTTTCACAATAAAATATGGGTGTGTTTTTATAGCTAAGTCTTCAGAGCATCTTAGTGATACTGGGCACTCCAGTTCTTTTGATAGAGTACCTAATGCAATATCCTCCACCTTTCAGTTACTTCTGTTAAATTTAGATAGTGATGCTGAGGTGGATTCAGGTGAGATTTTTAATGCTAAAAATACACTTCTTTTACAATAATAATAAATTCTCTCAGCAGTCCCGGCATGTTTACATACGTAGCACAGATATATTAGTAAAGAGACAGTACAACATATTTAGAACTAAAAATAACCCCAACTTTTAAAATGCTATATGCTTTAACTATCATTCTTAGCATTCTGGAATATCATTTGAAGGATAAATTGGATAGAGTGTTTGGTAGATATTACAAAATCTAAAAACTGCTAAATGTTCATTCCAAAGACTAAAACTAGTAATCAAGGTTTTGCATTCCATATTTTGTTTGGGGTTTTGTTGTCTGGGTTTTGTTTTTTTGTTTTCAGAGTGTTAACAAATATCTCTCCAATGACAGCAGTTTTACCTTATGTTTGGTTGCACATTTGTTTATTTTGTGATCAAAACCAGGACACGTTCTAATTGATTTGTTGAATAAGGTAAACAAGAAACATAAAGCCTGAAACTTCTAGTAATGCTATGCAAATCTCTGTGAATAAACTTATGGAAATTAAACAAAAATCACTTAAGACTCAAATGCTCTTCTCACTCTCAAGTCCCAAACAGGGATACAACAAACAGAAGTATTCTTATTTTGAATATTTTTGCGCTTTCAGAACCATTCATTGGGCAGATTTTTTCAGGTTTCCACAATAAACTTGAGTCTCACGCATACTGGAACAGCTAGCATCATATAGGTTTCCTGTTCTGTTATCCTCTCACGTCTAAAATCAACATTTTCCCTGGAATGATGCAAGATATTTTGGGATTGGTCTCTGGGGTTTCTCTATTTTTGACTAAAAGGATACTTTTCTGATAGTAGTTTGTCCATACTAACAGGTTCCATTAAAAGCATGAGCTTTAAAATTATTACCTGACCTTATTCCTTATTCATGTTTATTTTCCCATTGGTACACCCTTGCGTCATGCGTTTTGTTGTTTTCCCATTTCTTCATCCTCTAGCAGTGAGGGTTCTCGTATTTTTTATGAGTCCTCCTGCTTTTTACATGACTAAGTGATTGAATCTTACTGCTCAGGCTTTTTTTGCTGTCTCTAGTTGATGACTCTCAGCACAGCTTCTCCACTACTATTTTCCTTTTTTCAGCATCTCCTTGCTTCCTTTTAAAAGGGCCAGAAGTCCTCCACTCTGCCCCCTCTGTTGCTGCAGGACTAGTCACTCTCTGTCACTAAACACACAGTATAAAATCTTTTCTCCTCTTTCCTCTCAGATTCATCCAAGACCAAGTTATTATCACCGCACCTGTCTTAGTTGAGCTAAATATCCCCTTTCCGTGCAGGCAATGAAATCTTTCATTCCTGTTTTCATTTTCTTACCTTATCTTCTCTTTTCCAGTGCTCGTATTGTCCCAGTTCATACTACTGTATCTGCTTGTTTTTAAATGAAGTGTCTTTCAATAACCTAAGGCACAAAGAAATATAGATTGCTTACTACGTTTGGGCAAGTTATGTACGGTTCCCCAACAAGTTTCTCCAAAACCAGAGGATGCACACGAAGATCAGTTCTTTTGGATTTAGAGTGTATGCTGGAAATTGTGGTGTATCAGTGGCCCTATAAATTTTACTTGAAAAGAAGTGACACAAACATTGATTTTTCCCCATCTCTGTACTCTATTTCCTATTTCTTAGGAATTGTAACACATTATTTTCAAGGCTATCAAGTACTGTAAAATTTGAAAATCATTTCCTTTGCAAAAAAAAAGTTGTTGAAATATCACAAAGAAAGATTGCTTCATCTCTCAAGAAAAACTTGCTGACGTCTCATGGGTAGTTTTGGCAAAACCATCTAGCTAGATTAATATCAACTGCTTACTTCCTCCTTGCCTTCCCCCTTCCCCAGCTGACTACTTAGTAGCAGGGAGAGAGGCATAAGAAAATTCTTGTTTTCTTGAGTTTGCCTGTTTCTGAAATTACATCTTGCCATTGGAGACCAATAAAACTGCAAAATTTTGTGTAAATTGTTCTTGGATTTGAAAATGACTGCTTTTGCAAGTGAAGGATGTGACTTTATATGGTAAACAATCATTATCCATACTGGTCTAATATAGAAATAATGCAAACCTTCAGAGAAGAAAGAAATAAAAAACCAAATCAAAAACCAAATCAAGAAAAGAAATCCAGGTTTCCAGAAAAAAAAAAAAAAGAAAAAAACCCCAAAAACCAAGAAAAAACCCCAAGAGTCAACTGCATATCATAGTATACAATTTAGTACCAATTACCTTTCCTGAGGCCACACAGGGACCCGTAGGCAGTGATTTGGTTGCAGACTCAACGCTATGCATAGCTACATACACACACATTTTGGCTTCCTAAAGGCAGTCAGCTCAGGAGCCCTGTGTCTGAGGATGATCCAGCTCCAGGCACCCTGACAGTTGCCTTAGATCTGCACCCACACTCAGCTATCACTGCAGGAAATCGCATATCCCGGACTTCAAAAGCATCACTAAAAAGAAGTCTTTAGGCACCACACTCTCAAATGCACTGCAGAAGTAATTTTGTATTTAAACTTCCAGTGTAGCTTGATTTGGTTTAGAGGAAGGATGATAAATAATTTGTTCTGCATTTGTGTACATTGATTAATAAGTTCCAGTCAAAGCATTCAGGTTTTCTCCTATTGTGCTTATGTTAATTTATTTTAATAAAGTTTTCCTTACAATATTACATATATATATATAACAACAGCATTCACTGTAGTTTATGTGATTTATTATCAACTTCAGCTTGGGCTATAACTTGTACAGAGATGAGAGTAATAAACCAAGTAATTCTTTATCTCTCTCTCTGAGAATAAAATTTTTGACCTCTTTCTAAAGTGTTAATTTTTGAAAATGAAACAGAGTCAGCAATGAAAATGTTCTCTAGTTGCCAAAGAAATAAATTTTCATGTAAGATTTGGGGGTTTGTGGCTTTTAACTTAGTTGCAAAATCACATTCATCAAGCCACCTAAATTATTGTAGATAGGTAATTCAATTAGTTAATAAAGACTTTTGTTGCTAGAAACTCCTAGAGTTCTAGCACATCCATTATGTTTCTGTGAGTGATGCCTCTTTAACAGCTACTTGGATTTTCTCTTGGAAAACACTTTGCTTCTTGGTCCATGCAGACATGAATTCCCAGGGATGAGCTAACTGTTGTGAGAAAACAGAAGAAAATATACCTTCATGGGTATCAGTCGTATTGTCAAATTCATCACCAGACAAATTAACATTCAAATATTCCTGCTGAGTGGAATGATCAATTTCTTGCCCAGAAATTCCTTGGTTTAGAGTCTAAGCAGCTGCACTGGTTTCTGCATTTGCCTCCTTACCAGTTGGAACAAAATCTGTTACTGTTGTGGTTTAAAACTTGTAGCTTTTTCTCTAGTTTTTCACTAACACCCTTTTGCTTCTCAATCTCTGTTCTGTTCCTTCCCTTTCATTCATCCCTTCAGAGTTACCTAGTCTAAAGTCTACTGAGGCACTAAAGGCAGTAATATGCTAATACACTAGACACACAAAAACATTTGCCATGAGTAAGCTATTGCTATAAAGCAGATATACAAATACCGCCAAGTTTTTATCCTGTGATGAACTGATCACAAGGGATGAAAGGCAGAAAAGGTCTTAATATTTAATGTAGCACAGGAAATTGAGAGATCTTCTCTTTAGAAAATTGCCATCCATTTTCCTTAATTCATTGAGATATTATTTATTTTGGTGATTTCTCACATATAGGTAGAGAAAGAAAATTTTCCAACTAAGGGAGAAAAGAAGAGATGGGAGAAAAAGCCTCAGGGCATATGGCAACCTGTCAACACATGAAATGAACAGTGACATAAACTGAACACATGGTCCAAACTCTTCCCATCACAGATAATGCATTAACAAGGCAAAGTTTGAATGGCTCTTCATGTCAGGAAGGTCATAACAGCAAAATGGGACTAAGCCCTCTTGATAGGAGCACCCACACTAGTTAGATTTCAGTTTTGCACCTGCTGTTTCCAGCCTCTGCTCCTAAGCTGCTGTCAATGTTCTCCTGTGAATAGGAAAAAGTCAAACCTTTCTCACTGCTATTAAAGGTCTGTTGTATTTCTTCTCCTTGCTTTTGTTTTTAGAGAGTCTGATTCGCTACCTGTTCACTCCCCACACTCAAAATGCTCTGCTTTGATCTCCTTCTACCTTCATCCATTCCTGACTGTCTGTTGGACACATCATCTAACCTTTACTGCCTTCTCCTTCAGGGTGACTAATATTCCTCTTCTGTATGAGGACAAAGACTAATTCTCCTTTTCTTTTTACTTTTCTTAATTTTTAAAATATATATCTATTTTGCTCACCTGAGTTATTTGATGTAAAATTTACAAACCAAGATTTTAAAGTGCTGCTTGAAACAATCAGTTTGGGTTGCTGATCTTGAAGAATTTTTAATTTTTGAAAGTATTGTGTCTTCATCTGTGAGGAATGTTCTCTTTTTTCTTCCAGATGAGGTACACAAAACATTCAGACAAACAAAAACAACTAAAAAAACCCCCATGGTCTCTGAAGTTTACAAATGCAAAGTTAAATGAAATTAAAAGGAGCTTTTAGGCTTAAGTCTAATAAAACTCTTTTCCAAAGCTCTCATTCTGTTTTTGCAGTATCACGTATCCTTTCACTGGCAGCCTGTAACCCTATGAACTGATGAGTCTTTCGCATGTACATAAAAATTTTCTAACCAAGTCCTCAATGTACTTTACATATAGCCATAGGTTTTTGTTACTGTGAATCAGAAAATAATCCTCATTTTACAGATGAGCCAAATAAGAACAGATGAACAGTCACAATGTTGTGAAGGTGGCCTCCAGTTTTGATTTCTGAGTCCCATCAGCTGGGCTAGCAACAAGTACAAAAGTTAATGTCTCCCAAAATATACAGGGAGCTTCTAATACATGTTAGTAATCAAAATGTTAATGTTAAAAAATAAAGGATAAGGTGAGCAAATAGTAAGGCCTCTTGAGAACTCTGAGAGGGTTAGTAAAGAAGGCTAACCAGAAAGCCCAGCTCCCAATTTTGTGACTTTAAAAACATGGCAACCTTTTGCTATCTCCATGATTTTCAGAAGTGCCTATGAGATGAAATTGATCAAGTAATGTTTTCTTTTATTGTTTTGCCTAGGAAGAAGATTACTCTATGATTATAAATTATCGAAGGAAATTTCTAGTTCAATTGCCTCTGCTGATTTGACAAAGTGAATGCCGGGAAAAGCCACCTCTATTCAGATCCCATTTGAAAAGGACATAGTGGTAAATGTAAAATAATTTTTAAACTAAATTAAAAAAACTTTAACATCCAAGACAAAGTTGTCATGAAAGTCAGTCAAGGAAATGGTAAATCATTAAAATGATCAAATAAAATGAAATGGAAGTATCTGGCTGAGATTCTTACTGCTTAATGGTTTCTCCCACTCCTGGTCAAAAGGGTTCCTGACACTGCAATTTCTAGAATTTTTATTCAACTTATTCTGAAATTACATAATCAGCAGGAGTCACATAGAGCAGCTCAGTGTCCCCTGCAGTAATACTTAAAAGGAACAACTTGTTGACGTCTCTGTAAACTTGAACTAAAACGGTGGCAGCTACCCGCATGTGGCCTGTTCCCTCTAAGCCACAATCTGAAGACCAGAGGACTAGCATGCCTTACTGCTCAGGACATTTTTTCCTGCTAGTTAGTGCATCTTTTCAAAGGCAGGCCTGCATATTTTAACAACTTATGACATGGATTGTGCTAGCACAATGCAAGTTCTTAAAGTTAGCATCTCACTTTCACTATTTCACAGTGCCCATTTCAGCCTTTGTACAAAGCCATAACATGAACAATCAAAAAAGCATGATGTGGGACCAACCACTACAGCACATAGTAATTTACAGGTAGAGGAAAATCCAGAATGTTTCTTCTTTCTCAAGCAACAGATTCTTCTCTCTTCCATAAACATAATTCTACCATTAAGTGGAAATATCCCCAGGGATATTACATCTTAGACCTCCTAAATCCTGAGAACTTTTACAGAAACTTGAGAAGAAACTCAGAAAGTGTAGCTTGTGCAGTAATGTCTTCTACAACACTGTTCTGTAAACTGAAGACATAATTTGTGAAGTGTTTGGCTTTTCACATTCCCCTGGGGTTAAAGAGCTGCCTGACCACACACACCCCTATACCTCAGGGTTATGGGTGCCAAAAAGCTCACATGATCCACACAGAAACACAGACTAAGAGAAAAAGACTGTCTTTATAATACCATTAAAGTTCTGTCATATCAGTTCAAAACGTTCATTGAGATATAGATGTGGTGTAGTTTTCAAATAAAGATTCTTGTTTAGGATTGTCTTTTTCTTGTTTGTTTCACTCTAAATGTAACCATTTAAAAATTTCTAGTAGTATATTTTTGCTGACAGACAAATCCAGTGACACCGCTTCCTTCCATACACCTCAGTGACCTTTGTTAAGTCTGTGAAAATCAAAGATCATGTAGACTGTTTCACTATACTCTTCTGAAGAAAGAGTTTAACATTCAAAAACTGAAGTAATAATTTTTCTTGTTTGTGTAAGTGTCAAATGTGAATTAGTGAGATGCAGGCCCACAGGGGGGTTTTCTGCTGAGCCTCACTAACATCCTTAAGACAAACTGTCCCGCACTGGCCAGTTAGCCTCTACAGAGCTAGGTCAGACACAGGATGCCTTCAGTGCTAGCAGGTTTCATAGCCCAAGTTAAAACTTCAGTTAAAAACATATGGACAGCCATGGAAAGCACACCCTGATGTGGGCTCTTCTCTTTGCCTGATCACAAGGCTGGACACGTGACCCTGTCATATTGCCACTGTTCCTCTCCATATTTCCCTTTCCCATCCTTCCCTGTGAAAAGGAGAGAGAAAAGAAAGAGGATTCTGCTGCTTTTGGCCTGCCAAGTACCTACAGACTCCAGCAGAGAGGAGAAAAAAGCCCAGTGCTTCACTCTAGGCTAGCAGAAGTAGCTGCTGCTTAATTTCCAAGATGATCTCTCCCCCAGATGCCTAAATCTCCCGTATTACATCATGACCCTATGGACCGAATTTGAGGTTGCAGAGTTGAAGTGTGAGAGAAAACAGGTTGATTATTCAGAAGGACTTAGATATCTGGGCCTTATCCCAGAGGTTTCTGCAAGTACTCAGTGAGCTATACTGGCTTCTCTAGGTAGTAGATGAAGCTGGTTATAAACCAAAAAAGGAATTTTCATTTAAGTCTTCTTTAGCAGTCAAAATTTGATATTTTTAAGGAAAGATCTAAGATGTGACTTGCTTCTACTTTATTGCTTTGAACAAGGATATGTCAGATAATCACTTATGATACACATTCCTCACAGGGTCCCAACAAATCACAAATTATTTAGTCAAATAAAGTAGGTCATAAATGCTCACTTAAAATGAAATCACATTTTGAGTTAGTCTCCTACATGAAATAGATATGCTATAGGTGTATTCATATACTGAACCTAAGAGGGGCTTTGGACATCTCTACTGAAGGTACTTAAAACTGCCACATACGGAATACAAAGAAAAATACATTTGAAATAATAAGCTGCAATTAAACCACTTACATGCAGATAAGCCATTTAAAATAAAAGAATGTGGCCAATCCACAGAAGAAAACACAAAGAATCTGAACTGAATGTCTCTGCAGTTAAAATTTTGACTTTTGAATTTGAATGTTTTCACTCCTTTAACACAGTTTGCTAATTGCTTGAAATACACTAAGGAAGACTTTTTTTTTTAACCTATGTTTCTATTTCTTAGAGCTGAGGAATTTGGATGTGGCTCACCATTTCCAGAAGCATTCACTGAGCAAAATCATTGAATATTACATGCTTATTCTATTACTACTGTTGGCATTGGTACTGATGGGGTTTTGTAGGTATGAGGTCCTTAAGGGACTCCTAGTCCCTCCAATGTATTTATCTTAAACTGAGGCACAAGTACATGGCAAAACGTAGCCTATACCATGTCCTAAAAAGAAAATGTCTTCACAGACTCCTTCATTCACACCAAAACTGTGGGAATGTATTTCTATTTTGACAGGTTATCTGAGAAGTTTAAAGCAAGGAGATGCCCTTGAAAGCCATAAACCAGAAGGCAGGCAGGCACTGCCAGCGGAGCCATAATTGTAGCATAAAGTCCGGAATATGGCTGCTTAGCAGTGAATAGTACACTATTCCCTTTAAAATGGGATATAATCAGACAACTCGTGATTCTGTGCATGATTAGCCTGTAGCTGTGATCAGCTCTTTCACTTCGTGTCTTGTTAATCTTGGCAATGGCATACACACCACCAGGTGGCTGTCAGAATCAGTTGAGATTTTTATTTGCTTGAATAGCTTTACTTGATAAATGAGTACCACTGTGCTGTAGAGTGATGCCATTCTGGATGCAACCCTACATGAGTAGGTCCATTGCCTTCTGCTCTGTCAAATATGGATTCACATCTGGAGCTGGGGAATTGCTTTATGTTCTTTTAATCAGTTAAATTCTTAAAGAAAGCCAACAGAATTGCCTCAACAATGACACAGGCAGGGAGCCCACTCCTGAGGATTCTAGAGAACAGGGGATCCAAGGGCATTCTGTTCTCCTGCGGCCCCAGAAATTCATCACTGGTTGTGTCATACATATTATAGCTTCAGGGAATGAAGAGATGTCCTTTCTGAAGGACATTATCAACTGTTGCTCTTAATTTAACATGACTAAAGGACAGAGGTGTCCTCATAATCCTTGGCTATCATTTCCCTGACTGTAGGTCAATGCATGTTTTAGATTATCTCCTGCCTTTTACCTACACATTTCCAAAATCTATGGAATTATAAATACAGTGGTCCTTAAACTGTCTCTCCTTTCGACTATCATTTAACGATTGAACAACTATCATTATCTCTTTTTTTCCTGAATACTATTTTCTGAAATAAGCATGAAATTACAAAATCGTACATCTAACTGCATAAAATAGAATTTTAGCAGGCTAGAAAACTAGCATACTGAGAAATGTTTGCAATTGCTAGCCTGAACATCCTTAGGAAGAGCTGCATGAACACCAAAAAGAAGTGATGAAAGCATATTTCTTTCACTCTGTGTTTTGCTGAGAGAGAGTACTTGTTCATTCAGTGAACAAGTATTAAGTTTTCTAAACTTAGTGTGTGTCCACAAGTGTGTTCAGAACAGGAACTACTAACAGTAGTTATATATAATAATATTGTTTTGTAGGTATACATGTCAAGAGAAAAAACTTTGTTCTCAGATTTGAAACATGACTGTGTCATAACCTGGGAGAAGGGGGTGCTAAAAAAAAAAAAAAACGAAACCAAAAGTTGAACTTTCAGAAGATTTGACATTATCCTAAGTTATGGAGCTGTTTACAGCTTCAATATATGCTTGGAACTTATAACTATCTTTCTTGAATTTACTCCTCACCATAGAGAAACATACAGGCATTTTTTTCCTCCATGACTTTCCCTGACATCTGTCATCTTAATGTTACAATCACTTTAGCAATCTTAGCAAACCTATCCCTCAGCTGAGTCCCTATTTTACCTTTTAAAGATGTCTGTTACCTGGTTTGTGGACACACACTTTTCTTACCCAGAGATGATCCCAGGGGCAGACAGGAGGAAGAGGAAAGAGGTGGGGATGAGGGGAACATCCAAAGACTGGTACTGTGTAAGTACTGTGATACAACATACTCCACAAACACATACAACTCTTTTCTACCATCTATTGCAAGTGCACCACACATGAACTAAACAGCAGATCATTCTTCTTGCTGTGCTTGTGTATGACATGTACCTGACATTGTCTGAAAAATCCCATCTTTGTGTTTGACATTTGAATAACACACCTGGAGAACCGTTCTTGGTGCAAAAGGAGAAGAAACAGCAATACTGCCCTTTAGTAAGAGAGGAACTTGTAACATGGTCATTTTTGAAATAGCATGTGTACTCTGTCTCTTTGCAAGAAATTGAGGATGAAGATGTTAAAAGGAAAAAGAAGCTGCCAATAAAATCTAGGCCACAGTGAGGAACATACTCTGCAAAACACCTCATAGCATAGTGCTCACCTCAGCATCCTCTAATTTAGATAAGTTGCCACCTGGATACAGACAGGTAAAAAGTTTTCCTGCCAGCACAGACACTTAGAAGAAAAGCCCTAGTTGCTCTCACTGTGCTAACAGAAACATTTCTTATCAGTTTCCTGAGGCTGTAGGAGAGAAGTAAAAATATGTCCAAAACAACACCATCAGAAGAGGAGGAGGACAGGAGAACAAGGAGACCTGGGGCTCACTAGATCCACCAATGTTTCACTGAAAGTGTGCACATTTCTCAGTCCAAGCTGAAGGGCTCTAGGGCATCAGAGCTTTGTCTCTTGCCTTGGAAGGAAAGCAAAAATCATTCCCCAAAGCAAGGGCTCTGCTGAAAATTCTGCACTGAGAATTTAATATTTTTCCTTCCCCCACTTGTCTGCTCCCTTGGGAGGGTGGCTAGCCCCCAGGAAGCTCTGTGATGGAAAGAAAAACCCAAGGTACCTGAGCAGGTCAAACTGTGCATATATTTATATCTGGTTTTAATGAAAATTAGCTACCTTTAAGCTACAAATTAAGACCAGCTTAATGAGCTTGAGTGGCTGCATTCTCAATTAAAATTCTTGTCTTGCTGACATGAAATTGATTGCTCCTCCTGCCAAGCTGCCAGACAACAGGACATGAAAGTGGCCCTCTTACCTGTTCCACACCATGCTAAGCACCTTCTTTTGTCAGCTGCAGCCTAGTGGAGTACCACTCCTGAACAGCAGGCACCCAGCCTGTGCCCACGAGAAGCCATTCTCGCATCCGCTGTCATTAGCAGTTCTTCCAAATGCCAGCATGCAAAAAGCCAAATACATGGGTATTGCTCAGGAGGGAGACAGGGGAGAAAGCATCGTGGACATTTATGAAGCAGATGTGAAAGTAAGTGGGCAACACCAACACCTTACCAGCAGCATTTACTGGGTGAAGGGTTGTTGATAAATGACAATTGATTTTTTTTTTTTTATTGATTGACAGACAGCTTGGTTGCCAGTAACTGAGCCATGATATACATTGGCTGCCATCCTAACAAACTGCAGTTGGACTAGGCGTTGAGGTGATGCCATTACAAATTATCATCTGCTAGATCAAAGTGCACAGGGAAGAACTGCAGGTGTGCTACGTTACTACCTACATCTATCTTTGAAGTCATTTAGTAATCAAATCTAATGTGGCTTCCATATCAATATGCCCTCTTGGACCTTCAAACACTTTGATGAAGCTTAATACATCACATATTGGCAGAATTCACATGCTGGATGCACAGTGCTCATTTTTCCTTCTTAATACTCATGTCACATGTGAGTGGGGAAATACATAAATTGATATTGTGTGTGGAGGCCCGGGGAACAATATCCAGGCTCACTGATCTCGTGAAATCTGAGGTTGTTTTGTCCTTCTCTTGCCCCCAAAATGTGAAGAGATATATCTAAATGGGGTTACACATTCACTAGTGGAGGCTCGACCAGGCTTACATTAAGTTACCTGGCTTTGGCAGCTTATTCTTACTGTTTATAGTAACCTAGGCATTTCCAGCCCTCCATGCTTTATCCCCCAAAGTGAAATACAAAACTGTCATTTGTCATCCTTTTCATATAACATGAAATGGAGGCAAAGACAACCAGTGATACACCTTTCTACCACAAAAGTCTATAGCAAAGGAGACGACTGAACCTATCAGCCCTGAAGCAGTCTTATGCTTTCAGACTGTCTCCTCTTTGTGGATTTCATTAGCTCCAAAGTAGCAGGCAAATGATACTCTGTGTGTATGTGACTGAGGTTCTCAATTAAGTTTCATTCATTCATAGCTTAACAAATTACCAGAAGTCAACTGAACATCCGGTGTCCATGTGCACACTCTCAGCAAACATAAGCTAATGCTGGTTAGCTTAATCCTTTTTCTTTTGGGTTTAAAAGAGAATGTATTGCTTTGTATCAGCTTTGAGCTGAAAGCATGCATACCGACAGCTGGTGGGACTACTGAAACAAAGTAATAGGTGGAGCTGCCATAATTTGGGAATCAGAGCCACGAGAGAGAGAGCACAAACATTTGAGTGTTTAGTTGTCAGCATAATCTGAATACGGCAATGCAATTATTTGCTTTTTGGAAAATCAGCATTTTCATACATTCCCACAAGCCTTAAAAATATTTTATGGTCTTTCAGTTTTCTCAACAGTCTACTTAATGTTTATCTTTGCAGACAAAAAACCCCAACAAAACCAAAAAACCCCCCCAAACAACTAAAAAGCAACTGAATAAGACTGAAGTCAGAATAAATTCACAATATCTTCAGAGACACGAGGGGACTGTAGATTCAGAAGTCACAGTGTTTCTGTGCTTTAAGCTACTTTATCTCCTGGCAGCCTCAAGATGCACTCAACCATCTTCTCTCCAAGGCTCACAGCTGCTGCAGGCACCAGAGCTTAGGGGCTGTGCTGCAGGGGAACATGAATGGTTCCCTGCGAGGCATTTCCCAGGGCCTGCCACGCACCTGCTCAACCCATGCAGAGACCAGCGGTCTCCAAGCACAGTGGCCAGGGTGGGCTGTCTCTTGCCAGCTCTGCTGGGAGGGAATGTGCTGTTTGGCATGAAAATGGTGAATCAGCAGCCGTGGCTTTCTCCCCAGAGTCACCTGAAACAACTGTGTCTCCTTCCTGAGGGGAGAGGAGGGGAGCACGCAGCCCATTACTCCCAGAAACCCTCCTTGCCAAGCAGCTGTATTTACCAAATGCGAGGATCATAGTTGTTTTTTTTTTCTTTTAAAAACCTCTGAGAGCATTTCAGCTCTAGCACTTCTCCACTGTCAGGATGCTATGTGTTCCTCTGGCCAGCACACCCTGGGTATCCTTGTTCTGCTCATCCCCTCTCCCAGCCATGGGTACCCCAGGGTGGTGTCTCTCCTTCCCACAAAGGGCTGCGTAGGCTGGCAGCTGGCTCACAGCCCTGCTGCAGGCACCCACAGCAATGGTCTGCAGCTTTGCACGGCCAGCCCACCACTCACAGCTGCAGCAGATGTTCCTGCTTTTTGTGGTCAAAGGAAACTTTATAAGGTTTTTCCTCCCTTTCAGGGAGGAGTGCCAAAGCAGTTAAGAAATGGGAAACATAGAACTTTATTCACCTTTCCAAAGCAGGAGGGCAGTACTGCAGTTTGATAGCTTGAAAGTGCATAGGGGGCCAAACTCTCGCATTGAAAAAAGTGAATGGGAATCACCTCTGTGTAACTCAAACATCTGTATCTGCATAAGGGGGAAAACCTCTCCATTTCAAAAGATAACATATAATTATTCAAAAGCTTCTTCAGACAAGGATAAAGTAACCATTAAAAAAGAAATCCAAGGTGGAACAGGGAACATTTTGCTACACACATCTGCTACATAATCTTATCACGCAGTATCTTACTTGACTTTGAAACACATGCAGCCTAAGCTTCTTAGCCAGTTGTTTGAATAAGACTTTATAATGAACTACTGCAACCTTTTTGTCAGACCAAAATCTCACTTACATTTTGAAAATCTAATCAAAGTAAATAAACAAAACACCCCCCCAAAAAAGGGAAAAAATTTTATCTGTTGAATATTCCACTTGTAATTTTTCCTGTCTTGATAGTGTAACAAAGATGTTTTCTTGTGGGAATAATCTCAATTTTTAAATATAAAACTTGTAAGGATTACAAAGAGCTTGCACATTTATGTTTCTGCAGGCACCTTGCTTGTAGACCTTTGCACTGCTAACTTAGTAGAGAGATTCATCAGAGTAATTAATTAGTTCAGTGAGCAACTGAGCCGTCCAATTTGAGAGCCTTCCTGTTCAGCTCTTTTATTCTCCCTTGCCCCTCTTCATTATCATAATATATACTATACTAATTTATATCTGTCCCAGGAGCAGCATCCTTTCAAACAGCTAATGAACACAGGGATGGAGCTCTTCGTGACAAAGGGAGAGTCCTTCACCCTTAAAAAACAATGCAGAAGAGAGACTGTCTTTAGCATGAATAACTTTTGGCATCCTGCAGGTACACATAGAAAGCACTGCTCTCCTCAGCCAACATGGTTTTTTACCTTCAGCAGCAGCAGGCTGAGAGCACAACGCACACTCCAGCCATTTAGTTTTGAAGAACAACCAATACTGCAAGGAACCTTAAATTTGTGTACGTGGTTAACTGCAGAAAAGTGAGCTCCAATTGCACACAAATTTAAGCGAGCCAGCGAACCTCTGCAAACCAAACTAACACATTCAACTCACACTTTTGCTGGAGATTCACAGTGAGTTTCAGTTGTGAGAACAGCAACTTCCTTTCCAAATTCCTGTTCTTCTAAATCTCTGGGTGCTGGAATGCACTCAGTGTTCTATGAAGGCTTGGTGATATGAGCTTGGAGCTCTTCATGTTGCTCTGATAGTAATGTTTTCTAATAACTACCACACTATGTAAGGAAATAGTCAAATTCATGGAAATAAGGTCCTGAAGACAAAGCTTTTGTTAAAATAAGAAGTAAAGACTTAACATTGCATCTTAGATTTAAAACTGAATCAAAAGAAAACAAATCCCCTTCGGGTGAACATACACAACCATTCATTTAAGGTACAAATTTCAAGGAAATGATCAAGCTGAGCACCAAAAAAGTCACACTGAAACGGTGCTGCTTATCAACTGACAACGCTGAAATACAAGCTGCATCCTAACAGACTTCTCTGTATTTGCCCTCCACACTCTGACATGCAGCTTGGACCTCTTCCATTTGCACTTTTGTCTTTAAAGGAACTTGGAGCAGTATAGCAATCATACTGGGGCCTGAGAGAGAAACACAAAGATGCAGCAGCAGGTGCAGGCTATAAGAGGATGGAGGCTGGATCTGAAAAGATGGAAAAAAGTCTGAAATACAGTCAGAAGCAATCTGCTTTGCCTTGGAAGAGGTGGTTGCCTGACAATCTGTCTCCTTCTTCTATGTTGAATAATCTCAGAGAACAAAACTCAACTTCCTTTTTCCACATATGTGACTACCTGCATTATCAATCTGCATCTAAGTCAGCACAGTTCTGTCTCTCATACACTTATGTCCATGCCTTTTAATTTCTCAAGCTGCTGTTAGGTCAAGGTATGACTTTGCTACAATTACACACTGGAATTTTGCACTTCATTCTCAAGAATCTGACACATGTCCAATTCCAGTATGTGCCTAACCCTACCAAAGGAAAAAAGATGCACAGCCAACTAACTGTCCAAAAAAACCATATAAACCACATACAGGTTCTTCAACACATGCTGTGTGGGATGAGAAGCAAAGCTGAGAGTGCCAAGGCACAATTGCAGTCAGTAAGCTATTTCAAGAACCTGTTCTTTCTCACATTGTTCTTAAATGCGTGCAATATCTACAAGACTAAGAAAGGTACCTAACCACATCAATGGAGTCAGCAAGTAGCTCAGGAGAAGCCAAATTATTTTATTTTGCAAATTGATCTCTTTACCTTCAATGAATCATGAATTAACTGAAGATTTGTGTCAAGTTTGCTCTTCTACTAAAAATTTGGGTACTGTGGGTGCAAATGTATGTCACGTTGTTCTTGAATTATTTGTTACATTCTTAACTTCATACTTTGGAGGCTTGCCAGTTAGAAATAAGAGTCTGCCCAAATTACATGCTTGTTTCTGATCTGAGACTAAATTGTAATTTATTAACAGGAGGGAAATTGAAGGTTATAAAACCTAAGGAAACACTTTTCAGGAGATTTTTTTAGACATTTGCATAGTCTGAGACACTCTCATTCTCACTAACCACCACCGCTCTACCTCCCATTAACAGAGTTAAAAACACTAATGTTCAAGGGGTTTATTTGAATAAACATACACAAGAATGTACACAAATATTTACTGAAAATCTGTGAACATGCACATTCAGGTCAGGAATTCTGTAAGAATTGCAGCTCTGATCATTTTGGGAGCAGCTCTAAGAAGGCTGAACCCTTCCTTAACTCACAAGGCTTGCTGCTCTTCAAGAAATCATTCACTAGAAACTATTGCTACAGTCAGGGGAGGAAGCTGTTTCTTTTCCGTTATGCTCATGATGCAAAGAAAAGTAGAGTGCAGTTTCAGAAGTGTATGTCTGTCTGAAACAGAAGAACAAAGGTCTGGGATAATGAAAACTGGTATATTTCAATGCACAAGTATAGTTTTTATGTTTATGTCAACAAAACAGAATTTTTGTTAATGGATCATCCCAGTCTCACCAAAACATCTGGTCACCTTTTTCCATCTGGTCTGTTTTTTCTTTACTTTTTATTTGGCTTTGCTCATCTTGGGGCTGGTGAAGGTTAAGAAAGTGCTGGCAATGAAAACCAGTGAAAAAGGTTTGATGGTTTGGGGCATAGCCAAAAGAACATTGTGCAAGCTGCTCCACGTTGACCCCCAAGTTCCTGAAGTCTCCATCAAAAGATAAAAGCCTCCCATGAGACAAGAAGCAATTCAGTATTTTTCTAGCTGGCTCAAGTCTTCTCTTTGAAAGCTATAAGGTCATCATGACCTTAAATGAATGAACTCAAACTATCTAATTCATAACCCTTGGAACATCACCTGCAGCTTTAACTCTCACTTAGACCTGAAGTACCTCTTTCCAATTATTTCCATTTTAGAAAATCCTCTGTACGTTAAAAAAAAAAAGTAATGCCAAAGTATTACTTAGCCCTAAATAAATTGCTGTTATCAGTTTAGAAGGATTAGCACTTGACCTCTTAATAAACAAACCTCACCCCACTTTGTGTGCACACTAGAAGGGTCCTCTTAAAACTTGATTCTACACCAAAGTGAACCAGATGGCTGAGGTGACTGATGCAGACTCAGCCATTTTTATGGGTTCACTGCTGCCTAATATTTAGTTTGACAGCAGTGGGTATGATTTTGGTGTCCTGTTTTTTCACTTTCCCCCAAGGATAAACTGTTATTAAAAACACCAAAGTTACTCTACTTTGGTAAACAAAGTAGAACAACAAAGCAGTTAATCTATCACAGGTCTTCTCTCCATCAATCTTTTTCAGAGCAGAACTGATACATGTTTTCAAAAAATTAGTGTTTTAACTACCAATTCTTCATCTATTTTGACAGAATAAATCCTTTTAAATTCTACACCATTAAAGACTTTTCGTAAATCTTGTATTCATAGTTCTGTTGAGTTTTTCATTTCAGTTTTATTTTTCCTTCTTCCTTATCTTCATCCAGGTCCTATCTGGATCAGACACTCCATGATCTTGGGAGTAATTAGTGAAAGTTAACAAAACCCCTCAGACAGTTTTTAATCTGTTGTGAGTGGAAATGTACCAGAGAAGATGTTAGACTCACTAAAAAATTGCAAAGGAGTCTATACCATCTCCTAGGTACATTACAACTTGAAAGGAAAAGTGTGAAATGTGAAAGGATCAACAGCACCCTGAGCTGTTTGAGCAAAAGCATAGGCAGAAGATGAAGGGATATCCTCTACTCAACACTTTTGAGGTTGTATGTAGGATACTGCATCCAATCCCTCTTCCCCAAGATAGGAGAGACTTTGACAAACCAGGGCAAGTTCAGTGGAGGGGCACCAAGATGATCAGGGACTGGAGCACATACCCTAGGAGGAAAGGTTGAGGGACAGGAGCTTGTTCAGTCTGGAGAATGGATGGTTTAAGGGGACAAAACAGGTGCTCCCATTGCCTGTGGGGAAGCCATCAAGAGAGAGAACCAGTCTCTTCACAGTGGTGCACAACGGGATAATGGCAGACAACAGGCAAAAGTTGAAACAAGAGCAGTTCAGACTGGACATAAGGAAAAAACCTTTTCCTCATGAAGACTGAGTCAATGAAGCAGTTGTCACCCAGTGCAGTCTCCAGCAAGACTGCAACCTGATCTGATCCCACAGCTGACCCTGCTCTGATCAGGAGGTTGGACTAGAGGTTTCTCAATCTCCCTTGCAAACTCAGTTGCCTTATGATCCTATGAAAATTCATGTTTTCCCCACAGGTGTTTCTCCCACGACTTTTTAAAGCTTCACAGAGCATTTAAAAGAGCATTATAAATATTACAGTAGACTCTAGCTGGTTCGCCTATGATCCTGAAGTCCTGCTGTCACCACTTAGCAATGCAAAAGAGATCATCAGCTATCTTGTAAGAGTTTCACATACACCTTGCAGCGAAAAAGTATCAAGGTACAAATCCTGTGTTAATATGCCTGCAGGGATAATCAAAGAAAGGAACAAGTGAACACTTAAAAAGAGATAAGAAAAAGGTAAGTCTTCATATGATAATGTTCAGTCATTCTTAATAAACATACAGAAAATACAGCAGCCACAGTACTGTGAATAGCTATGATAAAAAGAATAAATATTGCAGAACGGGGTGCACAAGACATGCTTTCTAGTTGGTGTAGTATTTTGAGCCTTTAAGGCATCTGCAAGCCCTAATTTACCTGAGTGGGCTCCACCCAGGACCCATATCCAGGTCCCTGCCCACACTAAGCCCATTTCTACTCAGGCTAGATCCACACAACAGCCTTGTCTCCAGCTCCTAGAGGGGACCTGTCCCTGATTCATCCCCTCACTGTGCCAGATGATGTTGCTGGACCCCATCACCAGCACCTCACTCTGTCTACTCATCCTGGTTGAGGAAGGCACAGGTTGTCCTGGGTCTCTCCAGCTTCTGGCTTGTGCCCCCTCACAGGACAGGCCCATTCCTGCTGTACACTGGCATAGAATTTGGGATGCAGATTTAGGAAATCTTCTGTATTTTTCTGAAGTCAAAGTGTCTGACCACCTATAATTTTCATTATGTTTTTTGGTTTTTTAGGTGGCAAACTCTACTTCAAATCCCAGTGCCAGGACTGACAGCCTGAAAGCACCTAGCACAGCATGCACAGAACTGGCATTTGAAGGTCTTTGGAGGTCTTTGGTTCTGCTGCAGCAATTGTTTAGGAACAGAGGATAGGTTTGAAAAGCTCTTAACACCACTGCACAGTAAGCAGTAGAGACTACATTTTCAGTACTGATCTGTTAACATTTGCTTAACTGTCTGTAACAGGTACTAATTGTCTCTTTCTGTTCAGAAATGGCCCAGGATACAAATGCAATTTAAATGTAAGCACCCAACATATCTGTATAAACTGAGAAATGTTTATTTTCCACCCTGAACAATCTTTTATATAAAGTTCCTTCTCTAAAACAGCTTAAAGGGAGAATACTAAGGAGAATAACATGCTATCTTTAGCAGAAATATCACACGTGAACTCTGAACCTGCATCTTCAGCTATGTGTCAGAACGTGAAACATCAACCATGCTTATAGCCACTCAATTCAGTAAAAGCAGAATTTAAAAAATAGAAGAGTGTTATTGTCCAAGCACTGGGTCAATCTCACCAACAAGACAAAGTGTCCTCTGTCAAACTTCAAAAAGGTAATTCAAAGCATTACTAGAGAAGTACATTTTCTGAGGTGCTACTATTTCCTCGGAAGACACTATTTATATGTTCTCACATAGCAATCCTTTAACAACTCCAGCAACTGCTATTAATAGAAAAATAAATTAGGAAGATAATGCATTTGCACAGTCTTTTAGGACATTTTAACGTGTCATTGCAGAAGGGTGGCAAGACTACCAGACCATCTAGCTCACCATCTACTGATACTACTGAGAAGAGAAATATTTTCCAGACCTCATCTGGAGAAGCAAAGCAGTAAAGTTCATCTCTCAGCAAGCAACCAATCAAGTATCAATATTGTGTTTTCAAGTTTATGGGGTTTTGGTCTTTCTTAGCTGAGTGCAAGCACTCCATTATTGATCTGTAATCTAGGCCATTTCACAGACTCCTGTAGACTGGCAGGAAAGGTAAGGGTCTCTGACAAGTAGTAATTCTTTTCCATCTTTATTTTTGATTTCTATCTCCAGCCATCATCCATCCAAAGATACCTGTAATAAAATGAAACTCAGATCCCCTCCAGAAGCCAGAGCTAATACATCACCACAAAAATACTTCTGAGGATTTATAGTCCAAAAAGAATATATATTGACTGCACAGAGAGCATTTTATGGCTATATCTCTGGGAGAAAGAAGTGGGAAAATCCATCCCTGTATAGTATTTGTACTTTTCCTTTTGTTCAGAATTTCTTAAATCAAGAGAAGCTTGTTCAAAATTCAACAAAGCCAGTGACATAAAAGAAATAAAGGCTACATTTTTCTGATTACAACATCAGAAGCATTCTGTGCTACAGAATAGAGTTGTCAAATGTACAAATCCTTGTTTAAGTAATCTTAATTAAAACAGTGCTTTAGTACAGCAAAAGCACAGCACTGCCACAGTGTAAACACAGAGACAGAAAGCAGCAAAAATCATTCACAGTACCTCAGTGACATATTAACAATGCAGTGCTCCCAACATTAAAATAAAAATGCCTACAGACTATTCATTTTTGGCTGTTAAAAGTCTACAAATTTCACCTTGATGCTCAGCTACCTCTTACACTTCTTTCTTGGTGACCAGACAGCAGCCATGAGCTAGCTCCAAAGGAAGAGGGCTGTTGGGATGGCAATCAGTATAACACTTAGCAAACAAACTTTCTACATCTTGGGGTAAGAAACTGAGAATGAGGAGGCACTCTCTCAATTACGCTTGCACGGCAGCAGCTGCCTTTGGAAGCCTAAGTCATGGGCTGCCTGGAGTCTATAAGAGTTGAACTGTTTCTGCACTGTGTAAACTCATGAATAAGATGCTCCTGTCATGTTTCCAGTTGCATGTTCCATTCAAAGCCTAGAGGATTTTTTTCTTTGAGAGGAGAAGGGAAAGGAAAAAAAAAAAAAGCAGCTACATAGTTGACGTACTTCAGTTATGCCTCTGCTACACACAGCAACGTTATTACTTTGGTTAAAGCATGAATCAAAGAAGAATTAAGTAAAATAAATACTTCCCTTTTGATTTGAGTATCTCTACAGATTTTTAGGCATGAGGATTTGTAGTGTTCCTCAGTCCAGTCTCTTTGCATTTCCCAGTTATCAATTAGGAATCCAGTGAAGGCATGAGTATTATATGCTGCAGAACACAGTCTAATGGTCATGGCAGTGTTGGGTTGACACTTGGACTTGATGATCTTACAAGTCTTTTCCAACCTTAATGATTCTATAGTTCTATTTTAAATGTTTTGCTTGTACAAGAACACTGGTAAGGTCTCAGATAAGCTTTCCTCAAATACATTTTTAGAGGCATCACTGAAAATCCTCATAAAATTATCCTTAAACTACATATAAGAGGCTTGATTAATCAAGAAATATATTAGCTGATGTTGGTGGTTGCTAGACATCTAAATGTTCTCATATACAAGAATTTAAGTAAGGAAGCCTTGGAGGAAAATCAGGCTTTAAGGAGGAATTTAAAAAAACCCTAACAGACAAAACAGGTTTCTTTTACACGTCATCTGAACACATCATGGTTAACATAGCAGTGGAAAAATCAAGATCACATTGACAACTTTTGACTACAGGCATGCTTACTAGAAAATACTTTTATTTATTACTGTTGCTTTGTTCAACATCCCAATGAACATATAGGCATACAAATTGAAGTAAAATAGCTCTCATTAAGTCCTGTTTCAGTCTGTGTCTGTGGGGATTGATCCAAGCCCCATGTCAGTGACACAGAGCAACACAGAAATGCAGCAGAGATAGTCCAGCACCATGCAGGTCAGCGATCTTGAACGGCTTCAGCCAAGGTACTAGTTGGTAAGGAGAAGGCGGTGCAGAGAATATTGGCTTTAGAGCAAAGGCTTGCCGATTGACTGTGAGTAAGTTTAACACATAAAATCAGGGGCTAACAACCTAGGAAGATCCTAGGAGCACAGGAAAAAAGAAAACTTTACTACTTGGAAGAGAAAGCTTGATGCGTATTCTTATTAAAAAAATAGGACAGTAAGCACCTGGATTCAAAGGCCCAGGAGATATCTTAAGTCCTAATGGGGAACCCTACCTTCCTGCCTGCTTGGGCCTGTGGTTGAAATATTGAGGTATTGTGAAAGCCAACACACGTTATTGCAATTCAGAGCAGTCAACAGTCCCAAGGAAAATGTTTGCCTATATAAATTCAACTTAATTGATGCTAACCTTTAGGCTTATAGTCCTTAAAAATGGTTTATTACTTTTTTGTCTCTAAACAACCTGTGTTACCTTAAGCTGATTAGAAAAATCAGGCTCATCTTAGAGAGATAAAAAAGTATTCACATAAAATAAGCAAACTGTTCTGATATTATGGTTGAAGGCAAGGACAGCAACTGGCTATAGACAAGCCCTCAACTGCTTAACATCTATTCTGTTGAACATCAAAACCTGCCTTGGCATGTTTGGAAGCTGAGACAGCAAAGAACCTGCACACTTTGACAGAACACCAGTGTAGACCCAGGGTCAGGGACACAGACTGGGAGAGTGCTGTTGGCACTTGCTGGTGAGTCCCAGCTCTTCATATGACTGAGGTACACTCTTGCAGAGCTGCAGCCAGAAAACTCTGGGATGCTGCATTTTCTCATGACACTTTCATACTATCAACATAAAAACTTCTTTGAAATCAATGCAATAGATCACTGCAACATGATGCAAGTCATCACTTCTGGATACAAACGTGTCAACTAAATGGAGGCACATCAATTCCTACACTGATCTACATCCTAAAATTTATTTTTGTGTGAGATTCACTAGATCATCAAATGAGATCTATCTCATCATGTTTTCTCTACAGAAAGGCAAAATGCTGCAGTTAGGAGGTTCTCTAAACTCCATATGCAACTATTCAGTCTTTGTTAATACAAGTGCAAATAATGTGGCTTTTAATATAATGAATGAAAACAATCAAACCCAAGACAATCCTTTTAACCAAGATGATTCTTAAGTATATGAGGAAGGTAGAACCAAAATTATTTTTTTATATACTGATGCAGCAATAGGAGAATTTATCCCAGTCCTATTGATTTTAAGTGCGACAAACAAAATCCTTGCCCAAAGCAAATGTTACCTTCGTTTCTCTTGTGTGCCTAGTCCAGTCTCTAAGATTTCCAGCATGTTTCTAGAGATTTAGTAGCTTTAGCACTCTGAGCAAAATAGCACTATCTTGCCCCAAACTTATATCTTTAAGTCTAAAGTTGAAAGTAGCTATTCACAGGGGAACAAGATGATCTCAGAAATTTAACGCTGGGGATTAGTTCAAGGAAAATTCTAGCTGTATGGCACATATATTCAATTATATCTTCCAAAACCAGGAAATCCTCACAGTATCTTGCTTCTGATTACTGTTGATAAAATATTGTCAGTGTTATAAGAATCACACACACTGTATTAAGAAATAAAACTAAATCCAGGAACCTGGATATCTTTTTAGAAAAGTTGATATCTGCTGACAGTGCAGCAATTCCAAGAAATTTCTTTTCCCTCCCAAGGGAAACAATCTGTACTCTCAAAACTTGCTAGAAAAATTGCTTTCAGGAAGGAAAAGTTGCAGAACTGAGTAAGACATAGAAAGCATTCTTGGTAAGAGAGCAAAACTGGTTGGTTGTATTTCAGAAAGGACATCGTAGAGGCACAATGTAGACGGTAACATGAAGAGCAAACAACCCCAGAGCAGATGATGTGACATTTTCACAGGAGATTTGGTTGCAGAACTGTTACCAGAATAAACCCATTCACTGCTTTACAGTAAACAATGCAAACTTTTCCCCATTTGATGGATCTACAGTTTGGCTGACAGTTTGTCTCTTACATAAGAAGCAAGCTGCAGAATTAAGACCCCAACCCATATTCATCAGAAGAACATTTTCAAATACACCTCTGTGATTTTAAGAAGTTATTCAAGAGCCTTTTATGACTTTACATCACACTTTGGCTTTTAGTGTCTCAGTTGATTTGTAAAATGAGAATAGAGATGCTAAATCTGCTTTGATTCTGATGAAAACTGGCTCATACAAGTCCAAAGCAGATGCAGCTCATCTTGTAATAGTTTTCTATACACTGTGTTATACTGGTCTAGTACTTGGGAGAAAATTCTTAGAAGTTCTCAGATAGAAGGAAACTGAAAACTTCATGCTGACTGATGTTGGGCACCAAAGACTGCAAAGCTTTTAAAAGCAGAGCTGTCAGTCTAGATAAACTGATAAAATTTTTAACCCATGTAACTACATATTTACATGTGCAAATCAGCAAGGTGTTACTCCTTTTTTAAAGCACTGTTCCTCTTTATTGCATGTAATCTAAAAACCTACAGAACTGACTATATTTATTGGTGGAGAGCAGCTGGGGAGAGGATAATTCCCACACAGTACCTTGCCATGTAGAAACACAAGGCATTATTTTTATTAATTGTTAAGCAATTTGTCTGCTCCACCACCAAACAACTTTCCCTCATGTAATCTGCAGCCCTGCCAAGAGAACATTGCCAAATCACCACTCCCTCCACCTGAAAGTCATTTTCCTAAGTTCTTGTTTAAAGTAGAAACCAAATGGTTTTTGTGTTTTTTGCTAAAGTAATGCAGCTATATTATAACAACCTGTGGAAGATACACAGGACCTGGACATCCATGCTAACAGATGTTTGAGAAGGGAACAATTCTTTGTTTGGTTTGTTTATATGACAGCAGATGTTGTGCAGAATCTATATAAAAACTACCTTCCTCCCGCCTGAAAATATATATTAGAGACTATTTTAATCCCTAGTGTAAATCCACTGAAGTCACCAGTGTTACATCAGTAATGAATTTGACCCTTTGTGGATAGTTTACATTTACTTAAAAGCACAGTCATGAATCTGTCTTCCCTCTGTCTGCCTACCTTCCTTAAGGGATAATAGGCTGCACCAGATAATGAAGTGGATTAGTTGTGGTGGCTTTTCGCGTATGTAATGAACTTCTTCAGTTAACTAAGGATAGGTGGTTTTATATGTGTAACTTTCACATTTGGATAAAGGGATTACGCCATCACTAATGTCTAACAATGGCTGCGTATAATTTATTTGCTTTACAACATCTGCTGAAGATCAAATCTAATTTAAAAAATTTTAAAAGTTACTAAAGTCTCAACAACATAACAAATTAGGGAGCCTGTGCTTTTGCTTGAAGACAAATGTTCTCATGTCCATAAGCATGTGAAATGGTCCTGCTCCAAACATATCCACTAATTTGCATCACTGGTGCCAGGAGGAAATACAGCAGTGAAAAGAAAAATAAACAGCTGAAGAACAACTAAGAGTAGAAAAATTAGCGCAGGACTGAGCAGAAATGGAATTTCCATAACAATGCCAAATAATATTGGGAGAGAATTGAAACAGCAGAGGAAAAGTTTTGCTGGTGAAGTAATAACACAATAGGGAGAAATTGAAAAGTACTCTTGTGCATGGGACTGTTGTCTTGGACCTGCTCTAGGTTTCTTCAAACAAGTCTTCTATTTGCAAAGGACCTGGGTGGCCTGGCAATCTCCTTCCTTATTTTTCCTGTGAACACTGACATGTGGAACATGTCTTTGAGGGTCCATGAGGAAAGTGACTGCATAACAGATGGATTTCCTTGTTTATTGGCAGGTACGAGTTAATGACAAACAGCATTGTGGCTATTACCTTTTGCTTAAATTATTTCCTTAACAAAAACACCAGTGCATTTAATGATTCCAAGGAAACAGAGCAAGAATACCTTTCTAACTTTACTTCATTTGAAGAAAAAGGCACCTACCATATGTTTTTCAGCTGTGCTACTCCCCATGTTTTACTTTCTCCCTTCTCCTTTTTTTAAGTGTTTAATAGCATCTCTAATCCTTAAATCCCAAAATGGAAATTATTGACCATTGCTGTTAGAGAGTAGAGTAGAACAAAAAAATCTTTGTTAAATCTTTGTCTTAACACAAAAAAGGAATTTGGAATTTAGTCTTCTTGAAAAGGGATGCTTTCAGTGCTATCAGTGTTTTTATACATATCCTTCTTTAGTATAAGTAGGAAAAGAAACAAATGGGAAAGAAAAAGATTTTATTGATGCTAAGTGGTTGATGTGGTTCAAGGATGATTAGAATATGGAACAGAAAGTTGGACTATGAATGAGTGGTCATTTTTGATAAAAAAAAAAGAGGGAGCAGCTGAAAAATAGAAAATTATTGTGGCTGCTTCAAACCTTTAAGTTTCTGACATGATTTAGGGAGAAACTGTCTGAGCAATGCTTGCTAGTTCTCCTCCATTTTTCCCTGTATGAGGGCCCTAAACTTATGTAGACTCAAAAGAAGCATGCTTAGACCATGGGAAATACCTGGATTTGTTACCCAAGCACAGCAGTTTTATCTGTGTCATTTTGAAAGTTGTCCCTCCTGTCAGCAATTCTCTGAAGTGCAAAATGAATACCCTACCTCACCTCAACAATCCTTATTTATAGCCCCTACTTTTCAGCTCAACATGGGAGGTGAAATTTACCTTCATCTTCTAAGATATCGAACACAAAGACATAATTTTTTTTTAAAAAAAAAAAAAGAAAACCCCAACAGCTATCTTGACTCTGTGGTAAATTCCAAGTTAACAGAAAAAAATCCAAACTGAAAAGATTTAGTCTTAAATACCATTAAAGTGGTATTTACTGTAACAACCACTGAACAGTTTGCTGTTCAGTTCCAAAGCAACCATCAACTTAAGCAAATGAGAGAATCGAGTTATTTGGGGAATGTACACCTCTCATTAGCTGGAATTATTTGTGCAGTTAATTCATTTATGGATAGATTTCTCAGCAAGCCCAGGGCTTCCACTGCTCTTGTACTGCTGTACCAGGCTTAATTGCCATTCCGTTTCTCTTAAAAACCTTAATGCATAATTGAGTACTATAGGGAAATGCAGGTGGTAAGAGTTAAATCTGTAACGGACAGGTTGTCTTCAGTCAAAGGGCTGGAAAAGACAATCTGCGAGCCCCCTTTCTTCCTCGCCAGTGACTCTGACCACTATTATTGCCTAACCAGTACTTCTGCTTGTTGGTGCAAGTGTTCAAGTTACACAGCAGTGCAGTAATTGCATGTAGTAATTGTGTCTGGCCAGAGTGGAAATATATAGCTTGCACTTCATCTAGAATGAGACTGCTCTTAGCAAGACCTCCTCAATGCTTTAAAGCAACCTGTCTTCTCCTAAAAGCTATAAAGTAATGACTCCTATCAAATAATGGAAAGATGTCTGAACAGAGTTGTTATTAAAAACCCTACCATTGCAAATAGCCACATCACAGACACATTTTAGCACGAAGCCTGTAAAACACATCTGTTTGCTTGTTAAATTAACTGCAAATGATGGTCACCAGTTTGAGGGAGAGCACAAGCACAGCTGATTTTAGGAAAATATATACAAATAGTTAAAAAAAAAAATCATCAAATGCTGGTCCCAGAAGACTCTGCTGTCTGACTCCATAAGGGAAGGATAGGGAAGAATCTTACATCTTAAAACTTATTTTTACAGCAAGGCTGTCAAGATAGATTTTTTTTTTCTTTTTAATGACTTATTGCATTTTAAATGCTGAATGAACATGGTTCTATTTCTTTAAATTAGCAGGTAGGCAGCTGACCAAATCGCTCATCACTAGAGCTATCCAAAAACATATATGTGCCTTCTGAGGGGACTGTTATCTTCAATTAATTAGAACACAGAGATCTTTTATCAAACTAAAGCACTTAACTGTTTAAAAATTACAAGAACAGAATTGTAACTATTGAGTGGAGATATGATTTTAGTATATGTTATTGTCTTGTGGCAGCTAAAAAAAAACCTCAACCACTGCTAGAAATATTGAGACAGAAACACCCTCTTCCTACCACCCCTTATAGGCAACAGTATCTGCCCGTTACAGACATGAACCATTGCTGCATTTCTACTAAGATACTATTTCTGGCTTAGCATAAACAATAGATAGGACCATTAAAAGAAAGCAAAATCCTGGATGTTAAACTGGAATATGATGCCAAATTTCAGAGGTGTACCTGACACACTTATGAACAGAATAAACACTCACTTGCCAGCAGCACATACTATGTTTCACCGATGGCCTGCTCTGCTTCCACTAGCCTCTCCCTAGTGAACTGCAAGTTTACCCCATGGTAATTGGTAAATGTTTTCATAAAGCCAAAGTAGAAATCATTGTCCGGTGGCTGAAATTTAAGAACTTCCTGGTGAAGTTACTCAGCCTCCTGAGGCCTTGTCTTGTATATGTCACTTCAACACTCTTCCATCCTCTTTTGACTCCTGGTTGCACCTATTTAGGTTGCAAGACATACAAATCAAGGGACGGTCACTGGCTGCCTGTTGCAACACCATTGCTCTGACCCCAGCAAAGGTTGCAAAGTGCAATTACAACACAAATCAGGATACAGTACTTGGCAGCTGCCCGAAATTAATGGACTGTATGGGAACTCAGGGACTTCACTTCAGTTTCAAGGATATTTGAGAAACCTTAAGGCCAGTCATTTCCCCATTCTAGATCCCAGCTTTTCCATCTGCAGAAGCTGAGATCAAGATACTGACTTCATTTGAAATTGCTTGGAAGCCTCCACAAAAGCCAAACAGTAAAACCCTGTCCCTTTGTCAAAAGCTACTACCCAATCATTTTAGTAATACTGGACAATGTGTATTACATTTAAAGAAAGAACAACACCACCTTTAAATATATAAAATTCACATGCTGTTACACTTGCTGATGATGCAAGGAATAAGGAAGAGGGTGGAGCTCATTTGTTCAATTTACACTTCTACATAGAATAGATAATGCCTTGCTATTAACATTATCAGAGGAAAGATTATTTATGCTCTGGAGATTAAACCTGGATATTTTGGAAGGAAATAAATACAGGTATGGCTTGTCTAATTTAAAAAAAAAATAAAAAAATCAATCAAACATTTTAAGATATATTTATTTTAACTGACTTCAGGGATAGATTATTAATTATTGCCACATCAGATTATACTAGAAACTGGAGGCACAGAATTCATTTGCCAAACTCATTGCAGACAGTAAGGTGGATAGACAAGTCTCAGCCAGCAATAGAGGGAGTTTTAAGGGAAAGCTTTTGATGGCAAAGCCATCCCAAAGAGAAAACCTAGGGGAATCACAATTTAAACTGCAAAAGTAATTTAAGTAATATGACAACATGGAGCCCACATGGATGAAAACAGATTACATGACAGCCTTGAGGAAGCTAGGCACAGAGCAGCACTTCCAGGCTAAAGCCTGCAGCCCACAAGCATCTGCACTCATCACCCAACCTCCCCTGCCCAAAAGGCCTCTCAGATTACAGGTCCCCGACCTCAGAGGTTCCCATTCCCTTCAAACCCTTTTATACCACTCCTCACAGCCCAATATCTTCTGGAAACCTGTCTTTTCTTAGGGCCTTACACTTTGTGGCAGCAGCAGCACCAGCATCAAACATAAAGGGGCTGTGAGCCAGTGTGCCCAGTGCAGATGAGAGATTAAACGCTCTGGCCTTCTTCCTGGGAAAATCAACCCAGGGAGAAGTCATGAGTAAGAAGGCTTTGAACCACAGAGTAGTCTCTTTCTCTCTAAATACCAGATGGATTTGCTTTGCTCAGAGGTGTGCAGAGTGGAAATAGAGAAGACTGTTTCCAGACATCTATCACAGAAAAAAAAAAAAAAAAAGTTGCCTCTTTTGTCTGACTCTCATGAGACTGAGCACAAGATATGAATCCTAAAATCCCCTTGGATCTGACTTTGTGGCCAAAAAGGGCATGTTTGTGAAAACAACCTCTTACCTCTTTCCCTCCGCTATTCCCCAGGCACCAAATACTATTGTTAGATAAGTAGCTCTCCAAGCAGTGTCCCTGGTAATTCATCACTGAGTATATCAGAGTCCACCATCTAGGCATAAATCTCGGCTTCAAATGGTGCAGAAGCACCCTGGATGCAAGGGGAACACACTGTGCCCAGGCTGCAGCAGTGCATCTGCGGGCTGGGAGCTGCAGGACATGGCTGGCAGGGAAGCAGATGCAGCAGCAGTCATCTGCTTCTGCTACCCATTCTGCCTCCCTCTTCCCTTTTCCCAAAGGAAAAATCTCTTCGGAGATTTCCATGGAGGTAAAAAGCATACCTCAGGCCAGGTAGGAAATGAAGGGAGATCAGCAAATTTGTCAGGGATCACAAAGAATACTGAGAGAAAAGAGACAAGAGAGAGAAAAGACAAGGAAAAAAAAAAAAAAAAAGAAAAAAAAAGGAAGAAAAAAAAGGTCACATGTGGAGGAGTCCAGCCATTTATACTTCTCCACAGAAGAGAGTAGCTGAAGACTGAAGGTGAAATGCCCTGTAGCAGAAAAGAAATCAGCTAATTGTCTAATCAAGTCAATACATCTCAGAAGTGAGAGCTAATACATCTGTCATTGTTTACAAGGCGCTTTGACTATGTATATCCAATGAAAACTGTTTAGGTGTTCTGCACTGACAAGTTATTGGCATGTTTTCTTATCCATGCACTTGCACTTCTTATCTGAAATAAGGAAAAGGCTAAAATTTATAACTATCACAGGCACTTCCAAGTAGTATAATCTTTCAGTAACACACAAAAATACCCAAATACCCACAAAAAAAGCAAGAGAAGTACTTAGTACAGCTAGTCCAAAATTCCCTTCAGCTGAGGAGAAGCTCCCACCCCTTCGTAAAAACAAACCAATCAGCCAACCAGCAAAACCCATAAATCAAAAATTACAGCTGGTTTTGTTGAAAACGAATAGATGAAGAATCCGCTTCACAGCAAATAAGAGCAATTACACAGTCCAGTATTTACAAAAAAAACCCCAACACAATCACCAGTCTGACACTCTCCTCTTCATGTGACCAAATGCTTCAGAGCTCAAGTCTCTGCTAAGAACTCAGTCTCAGCGTGTGCATGTGAGGGACTTGCTGAGGATTCCCTCCCTCCACTGAGAAAAAAAAAATTCTGCTGATCACGAAGATACACACAGGGCTTGGAAACAGTTCAATTTCTTTTCAGACTAACAGTGTTTTCAAAGTTATTTCAGAAGAGTCTCTGACAGACACTAAATATTACATTTATACAAAAGAATAAATAAAAAGTATTGTAGGTCAGCAAGTCAAAAGTTTACCATACTTACCGCCATCACAGTAATCACATTTTTGCTAGCCTTTTCTTTCTCACTCTTAACAATCATACATTTGCATCAGTTTCAGCACAAATAAAGCAAACATGCAGTGTTCAAAACAAAGCATCACCACTAGCATGTTTAAGAAACAGTTGTCTAGGCAGGACACTAAACTTCTAACTGGCAGTCTCTGAAATCAAGGAGGAGGGAAAAAAAAGAACCAAATCTCCAACTAAAAGTACAGTCTGCAGCCTTCCTTATCTTTATTGCACAGGTATTTTTCAATTCAAAACCATCTAATTACCTACTGAGGATCTGCCTCTAACCGGAGCCACTTAATGTTCTAGCACAAAAACTATTCCACTGTCTCTTCTTCCATACAGCACCAAAACAGCTGTAGGTAATGGCAAAATTATTAGAAATAACTCCTATATGTTCCCCTGTATGAAATCATACCATGATTATTTTGGGGTGTTGCTTTCCAGAGGTTCTCTTGCCTGTCCAGTTGTGCTACAGTTCTCTTCACCACCTACAGCATCACCCATGCTAACGTGCCTTCCTTTTCTGCAGTGTATCTGTTTTTTCCTGAAGGAATCTAAAAGAACATATCAGATATTCTGGAGGATCATGGCTCTTTTTCAAGCTTATGATAAGTTTGTTTTGCTACCATTTGGGCTAGGGCTGGAAGACCTGGGAAATCTGAGCTTCCACAGACTCATATCTGCTAATTTCCATCAGTGACTTACATTTTCTGATTCTTGATTATTTTCTTTCAGTTTTGGGGGTTGTTTCATTTTTTTGGTGTGTTGTTTGGTTGGTTGTGTTTTTTTTTTTCAAGGTAGTCATTAGAGAATTTGCATTGTCATTTATTAAAACAAGGGAAATAAGTATTTCTTAAAATAATTCACAATATTTTCTTCAAGTCTTGACTGCCTTGAGAATTTCTAAATCTAACACTTCTCACTCTCAAACACAGCAGTAGTTACAGTCTGGCAAGATCATTGTCCAAAGTGATGTAACACATGGGACCAAGCTGGAGCAATACTGTATGCCTCTTGCAGATGAAAATAGAGTAATGTATTTGTGGGTCCATCTAATCCTTTCTTCGCTTTTTACAGGCCCAAAGTCCTCTGGGGATCATCACAAAATAACAAAAATGTTCTCAAGTGCTGCACTTCACATTTAGGGGTTGACTTTACTGACAGATGTGAAAACACCTAGCCAGACGTTCTTCAGCAAATGCACAAGAGGATGCTGAGAGTGTAAGTAGTCACAGCTAAATCTAAGGATAACACTCATTTAAGATTTAGAGTATTTTATTCTAAGCTGACTTTTTTTTTTGGTGATGGGTTTATTGTTTGCTGCTCTGATTAGAACACAGAATTGTTATTTTCTTGCTGCAGAAGAACACCAGATAAGACAAAATTCAAAATGCAGCAAATTTCCATTGTCTGTGTAAAATCTAAGTTATGTCAGAGTCACAAAACCAGATATCTTGGATCTCACTGGTATCATTTAAAGTCCTAAATATTTTCACTTAACATCAGTATATAATTGCCTCTAATCATTTTGCCTTATCCTATGCCCCTCCTCTCTCTCCTTCCTAGTTTCATTTGTTGCACAGACACTGAAGTTCACAGTTTTTCCTATAGTCATAATTTCATTCTTTCTAGCTCTTATTTCTTTGCTATCACTTATCTTCATGTCCTATAGTCATGCAGCCCAGTGCTTGTTTTTAACATGTACTTCCAAGTTTGAAACACAGCACAGAATGTCACTGTGCATAAACCTTATCAGCATTGCTGTTCCTGAATAATTTAGAAAGCTAGTCACATACTGATGGCATTTCTTCATTGCGCTAAGAAACTTATGATATAGCTCAGAAAAGCATCTGCACTGTAACAGAAATACCAATGCATGTGCAAATTTTAAAAGTATGATTGTCATAACTTCCAGTCAATGACATTTTTTGCTTCTCTAAATATAATAATAATTGTTTTCTTTAAGGACTATAGCTTTTCATGCCTGTTAGTCTTATAGCAATAATTCTCTTTTCTGGGTGCAAAGCCATCATTCACATCCCAGTTAAGAGAGGTAGTAAGTTAGCGAACATCCCAAAGATCCTGCCATTGAAAACGCAAACGCATAATAAGGTATCAGAACATCAACATTCTGTTAATCCTTTTTAAAGAATGCACAACTCCAGTATAAAGTGGACATTCTGCTTAATAATGAGGTGTTTAGTTAGCTTTTCTTTTCTGCTGACAGTTCCCACAAACAATAATACTTAGCTGAGCCTTCCCGTATGTCCCACTCAACCTTGTTAATATTTGTTTTAGATCTGCATAATGCCCCTTCTCCAGTGGAGTGCACAGTCAGAGCTGCATGGGAAGGAAGCTGGAACGGAGATGTAGAAGCCATTGCTATGTCATTTTCTCTTGCAAACAGAAACTGAAAACAAAGAGTCATTGTTTAATTAAAACTGCCTTTCAGAGGGAGTATACTAAAGAACAAGACAAAGGAGTTTCTAAGCTAAGAGACCTGGCATTTTTTAGTGGATGAAATCTGAAAGCCTTTTTTTTTAAAAAAAAAATAAAATTAAAAGATATTTTTTAAATATTAAAATCATAGCAGAAAATGTTTATGAACCTTAAGTCTGACTTCTGTATGCCATATTCTTTTAGCCCCCTCAGCTGCCTTGGCAATAAATAACGCCAAACTCTTTAAAATCTTTTCAGATACCTGTTCCATTTTGTCATGTTTCATTTCAACTTCATTTTGTGAAGATGATTTATATTTTGAGTCCTTGGAAATAACGGGCTGAAGAATGGTTCACTACCCTACTTCGTTGCTTACTTGTGTTTTCTGTTGCTTTGGAAGCTGTGCTGGATCAAAAGATGGTGATGAGAGGTGAATGCCCTTCAGCCAACAAGGCACTTCCAGCCAGAGTGGTGGTCAAGGCATTGCCCTTTGCTAATCACTGAGGACTTGCTTAGGGAGGACCCTTCTTCCTTTATCCATATGAAGTCTGGTTAGAAGGCAAAGGCGCTTTTGCCACATGAACCACTGCCTCAGACAGCCACGGCCATCCAACAACTCTCAAACATCAGCCCTTTAGTCAGCATCAGAGCTGCAGTACTAAGTCAGAACAAGGGTTCAGCCACCATTCTTGTCTCCCAAAATATTTGTGTAGCTTCCAGCTGTTTGCTACTCAGACTTTCTGAGCCTGATTTGATAACACTGCCTTTAATATCAATTTCCTAGAGCCTTTTTAACAAATGCAAACATTTAGCTTCTACAGCACCCTGAAGTAAGGCCTGTGCTTGTGTGAAGACTGGATATTCCAAGCAGTGCAGCAGTGATGAGAGAGGTGAAGTTTTCATTATCTTCAGAGCCACTCAGATGACAATGTGCACTAGTATTATGAGGGGAATAATGTTAACTGGTTTGGAAAGATACACAAAGTACTTCAATGCTATTCAGCTCTGATTTTTATACTTTTTAAAAAATCACATCTGTTCAACTTAGAGACCACAAATCAAAGAACATAATCACTGCTGCAACGGTGCTCCATCATTTCTCTACTGTTATTTATTTATTGCCTTGGCCTTATAAGCTTACATGTGCCCAACCTGATTTTTTCATCTGTTCTCAGTCTCCCACTGAAAGTTTGTCAGAAATCTATTTGCCAATAGCAGATTCAGCAACAGAGCGTAGCTTGACTTGCTTATTATGGAAAGGCAAAAATTCATTTTTTCCTTTGCTTCACTGTTTTGAAAGCTTTGATACATTAAAGTATGAAAAAAAAGTCAGTTCTACTTGCTGTTATTTATTCAGGTGATTGAAGTCTGATCTCAGACTTGAAAAAACACTGAGCTATCAAAAACACCTTATTTAAAAGCTCTCTTAAAAATCTATTCTTAACACACACTGCACATCTCTTCTTTGCATAGTATTACTGAATGAGGTAAGAAGTGAGAAGACTGACTACATACTATTGTTTTTGGTAAGTCACCACCCAGAGATATTCCTTCTGTATAGGGCAAACTCACACTAGGCTTTCTCAATATGAAACTACTAAAAACCACACAAAACACAAATGGGCCAAAACCACAAACAAGTTTCCAACCCACAGTATACAAGTTCACATTCCCTTTCCCAAATAAAAATTCCCAATGATGTCAGACGGGCCAGAACAGCACCTTAAATTCAACATCTACGTATGAATTTTTGATCCCAGCACTAGAGAAAAGCATAAGGGCAGAAAAAACACAGTTGCAATTTGAAACAAATTAGAGTAGCATGCCTGCATAAAGCACATGGGGAACTGAGTATATTTATTCAGCCCCCAACTCAAGGTGCTGAATTACTTTCTTAAGCCAGAGTTTGTGAATCAATCACTATTTGTCCCTCTGGGCAGCTACCCCCAGGAGCCGTATGACAGGTATTATCCATACCAGGTTGTAGTGTAACATGGCCAGCACTAGCAAGGGAGCACCTGGTGCAACTGAAGCATCAGGGAAAAGGCAGATGCAATTATTACTGACATCAGACCACCTCGCTCTACCTTGAGGGTGGCAGGATCACACCATGGGATCATGACTCCTGCAAGGAGCAGAGAATTGGACTTTATGATCTTTATGGGTCCCATCCAACTTGAGACATTCTAAGAGTTGCCTAAAAAAGCTGAATCTCCACTTTGCACATCAAAAAATAAACCAGCAAGCTTCCAGCAACATAAGGCATCATGCATCGCTGTGTCAGTGTTATCTGTTCCTAAATGATATGTACCACAGCAAAGAGCAGCAAAATTCTCCTTTCACATTAATGGGAAAAATGGGAGTGGAGTAAACAGTAGATAGGTTAAAAGTTTGTTTGATTTTGATTGAATGATCAAGCTCAAATTTCAGAGCATGAAAATTTCTATGTCAGAAAATGTAAAAGGTATGAGGAAAACAACACAAAGGAAGTATTTTAATCTCTTTGTAGTTCTCAGGTGAAGATACTGATTTTAAACACAGAATTGACTATTTCTAAACAGATCAGATGGTTCACTGAGTGCCATGAGATTTCATCTCCAGTTTTCTAAAAATTGCTCTACTTACAATACCTTACTGTAGTTACCTCGTTTTTCCTGCTCAAGAGTAGGATTGACCTGGTCACTCTTTTGTGGAAGGGAAAGCGCTCATTAGTAGTTAATATGTGCTTGTCATCCCACTTCTCTCCTGAACCCTGGTGATTTTATCACCACGACTACTGTTGGTTTTAGTGGTATTAAATGCCACTTGCAGAAGAGTTTCAAACCTAACATTTAGCACTATATGTGTGCCCTTTCATGTGCCAGGAGGGCCCAAAAGTTGTTTTGCAGTCCAGATGACCAGGAAAGTTATGCTCTGTCCTGACCAGATGAAGAACTAGCACAGATTCCATATAAAGTCACAGTCCTGTCAGAGAACTAGAGCTCTTTTTTTCCTCAGACTAAGGCCCTGCCTGAAGTTGAGGTTGTAGGTTGTTCAATTATTCAGGTGCCTTTTCTGCAAACGTTCAGATTTTTTTCCTGAAGCTTTTTTTTTTTCTAGGAATGTAATATTTTTTTCCAGTTATGGTGATTGTTTTGGGTTTTTTGTTTTTCTTTTGAGGAATTTTCTTCTTTTTTGGTGATATCTGTTGAGACTACACAAGGTAGAAATGGTTATTTTGCTCATCTCATGCTCTGCATGATGTAAAGGGAATTGCTTATCACAGGCAATGTCAAACACCCGATAGTCATCTGAAGATAACACTGCAAGCAAAGACAATGAGTAATGGTTGTAATATGGTTAAAGCCTAGGAGTGAAAGCAGTAAAAAAAAAAAAAAAAAAGGGGACAGAATAAAGCTAGAAAATCTTGCATATATAATTTATGTGCTAAGGAGAGAACCTTGAAACCTGAGAAGTATGGTCAAAAAATCAAGAGTTCAGAAAGAAGTAGCATTCAGTGAGAAAACCAAGGGTAAAATGCTATGCAAGGTATTGCTGGGAGATGATCCAGGTGGGAGACTGGGAAGGACTGTAAATTTCCTTTCAAGAAACGTTCACAGAAGAAATAAAGTATTTTTCACCTACTCTCATTAAAGAAACAAAACCAAAAAGAAAACAACAACAAACCCCAAACAACAACCTCCTATTCTGCAATTCTATATGTGTGTGAAAAAATCCACAAGAAACAAAAAACAATCCCAACAAACCCCAACCACCAAACAAAAAAACCTTACTCCCTTCAGCAGTCTCCTTTATAGCTCAAGACTTTTCATGCTTATTCTATATTTCAGCTGTAGTTTTATCACAAGCTAGGTAGAAAAAAAAAAAGACTAACAGTACACCAGACTTTTTACTCCTTCTATACTTACTCTATTAATTTGATGACAAAGATGAGGTGGGAGGTGAAAAAAAAAAATAA
The DNA here is from genome assembly GCA_013400335.1 of Eurystomus gularis. Classification (NCBI taxonomy): domain Eukaryota; kingdom Metazoa; phylum Chordata; class Aves; order Coraciiformes; family Coraciidae; genus Eurystomus; species Eurystomus gularis. The sequence goes on from VZZY01015880.1 coordinate 213,694, forward strand.
AATTGACTCTAGTTTTATCAGTTCCTAAAGCAGTCAGTATCATTAATTAAATACAGAAAAGTTCATGCATCTGGAAAGGCCTAGTGTATATACATGCCATTACAATTTAGAAAAAGCCAAACAAAAGTCAAACCAAAAACCAAGCGCAGTCCAGTTTCAAAATCTACCATGCAAGCTACATAATATGACTCCATCTGACATGCAATAACAGCAGAAATACTTTAAAATGAAGTAATTGTAATGTTTTGGCCCCTTTTAACTCTTACTTGTCCCTGAGGAATTTTTCTTTTGTGAAATGAATGACAGTCTTAAGATATCCAGGCAGAAAGACACCAAGGTGAAATTCAAAGCATGTCACTGTACTCAAAGTGGGTTTTTTTTCCCCTCCCTAACTTTCAGTTTTGTATCTGTTTTCAGTTATGGTCACCACTCTGTCTGCAAAGTAGTACAGAAGTAGAAACCCAAATAATTTACATTACAGTAGACACTGGCATCTGTAAAAGATGAAACTTCACCAAGTTGAAGACTGAAAACCAATTACAACCTCAGCTATAATGGGCAAACCTGCCACACAAGTCTTGCTGTGGTCTCCTCAGGCCATGATTTTTTTTGTTATCTTCCTCATATAACGGAGAGTCAGAACACAGACATTGTACAACGTAGAAGGAACATGGAAAAATACTGTGAAAGTTTATGAAAGTTTTGTAACTCACCACCTTGACAGGTTTGAAGAAGAATATATTAATTTCCTGACACTCTGGCAGCAACTACTGTGATAAAAAGATGACAATAAAAAGAAAAGTAGGTGTCACTTCTCTGCATTAATTCATAATATCATTTCACATTCTTTAAATCCCTTCCTCTCCCATGAAGTCACCAATGTAGGGAAATGGAGCAATAATGAAATTCTGCTCTAGTGAAGAAGGAACAAAGAAGCCTTTCAGTCTGTGCACAGCTATGTGAAAACTGCAATTTATATCTAAGTTGCTCACTGAGAAGTGTTCCTTCTGAAAAAGATTTGCACACTACCTGTCCGAAGAACTGCAACTGCTGCATTTTCAAATTATTCCCTCAAGAGGGGGCATTAAGTTATCCTCAACCAACTCATACTCCTCTGAAATCTGTATTTCAGGAGTGGGGTTTCTTGTACTCACCAAGACTGAGGGATCAATGACTATGTGCATCCATAGTGTAGCAACAATTCATTAATCTTGAATTTATTTCCTGCAACAGAACATTAAGTGCCTTAAAACATACAAGGCACAGATTCCCTTATGGAGCCGATACAGAGTGAAAAGCTGTACAAGGAAGGTACTAGCACAAGACAGATACACACTAAACAAATGTTATTACGGAAAAATGGCAATTAAGATTCTCTTAATTAGCCTGTCATTTTGTATTTATCATCATAATGTTTGTTTTACAATGCTTTATTAAATCTGGCTTTATGACAAACAGTCTGCTGGCAATGCATCCTGCTGTGCAACATATGGTGTTACACCTAATGAATATTAATGCTGTGAAGTACAAATGGCCTTCTGGGACAAAGGCTGATGGCTGGGAAACTCCTGCAGATGGCATTATTAATCAAAGAGGTTAACCTCACGTGTTTCTCATCAGGTCTCTTCCATAGCTACCTAGGGTTCTGCCTATAGGCTTTCAAGAGAATGCTGTAACACTAAAAAAATCTCACAGTCCCATTCCCAGCTATCAGGGGGAGAGGGAAGGATGTCTTTAACAAAAAGTTATAGTTTAGCTTCATATTTTAAGTTCTTCTAGTCTTTGAGAAAACAAATACAGCCATCTTTCCAAGCTGAAGCCAATCCTCATTTGGGATTTCTTATCTTGCTGGACAATATCTACTTTTAGTTGTTCTGCTCATATTTGTGTTACATGCTCCTTATAATAGATGTGATGAAGAGAGACATCACCCCTAAGATAGAGGAGGAGAGGAGCCTTTGCCTGGCCATTTAGTTGGACCTTTGAGGCCAGCAGTGTCACAGGTCACAGATGGATACAAAGTGATGATGGTAAGGTACAGTGAGCAGGTATCTAAGCCTCAGAGGCCATAGAAAAAAAAAAAATTAAAATCTCTGAGCTACCACATTCTCTGAAACTCAGTCATCAAGCATTTGTAACTGAACTTGTAGAAAAGGATCCATCTGCAAGAACACAGTGGCACAGTAGTACACAATCCTTTCTACTTCTGTTCTGACTTACCTCTTCACTTCTGAGTTTTCTACAAAGTGTTAAGCCTCATATTCAATTTTGAAAGCCTTTCACTTCCCTTGGGGAGCTCACAGTAAGACAGCAGCCAGGCATGTTCATCTAACAGACCTCACTTACACAAAAAAATGAACCTTTATAAATTGGACACTCTTGAATGGGCCACAGAAACAAGATTACACTGACTTCAAGTCTCACAGCAGTCTTCATTGAGAAAGCCTATTGATTACTTTAAGATGAGCTACTCCTATCCAACGCTGGTTCCTACACTGCTTGCTTGACAACTTTCCTTGAGGAATAAAGCCCTTCAGATAGACCTTGTCCTTCTTTCTGTCACCTTCATCTTCCTCTCCAGCCTTGCCTTCTCCAGTGTAATCCAACCAACTGGCAACTCAGTGAAGGCAGAAGTGGCTGTACTACCCCCAGATTCCATTGCACAGATGTTTTAGTGGTACTCGACTTAGTATTGTCTTTATTGAAGATAGAAGGTCCCTCATACCAATAACTGAATAGGCAGAGCCCCCCTCCACCCATTCCTTGGTGTGGGAAGGTTCTATCAAAATGCTCTCTCCTTTTTCTCTGGCTGGAAAATCACGATAGCAGGAGATGTAGCCCTTTATGATTTCTAGAGCGTATCCATTTCTGGAACTACTGCAATTGGAGAGATTCCCACTCTGAACAAGTTTCTTATTACTTCACAGCTTCAGGAAAATAGCTCAGATCTGGCAATTATATGATCCAATAAGTTATTTACTGGTCTTTTCAGCACATTAAGTTTTTAAGATTTGATTACTGAATATGGTCTATTTTTAAACAAAAGCTACATGTTTGTTTTAAAAATCATCCTCTATCCTCATTAAAAAAACCAAACAAAAACAAAAAAAAACACAAAAACCCCCCAAACAACCACTCAAAAACAACAACAAAACACTAAAGTTTTTTCAAAATCCCTTATTAAGTTTGGGTTGATTACTTCCCTTTGCACACACAAAGCTAACAGTTGCTAGAAATTAATTTTGGACAGTAGAAATAAGAGTCTGAAGGAAACAGTGTTGTATCTCACTGAGGAAAGTGATTATGGTTTTCCCTGCGCAAGAGACAAGTACATGAGGTTTGTTTGAAAAATATGCTAGGTTCTTCTGGAAGCTTACAAATTAAGAATGACAAAACAGACCCACCAGATTTCCATAACAAGTTACTCCTAGACTTTTCATCAATTTTGAGTATAAAAATGACAGCTGTGCTCACCAATAGTCACTTTGTTTATGCTACACCAACTATGCAGCATATTCTCCTAAACAGCTGGGCAAAACATGCTTATTTGATGCCATAAATGCTTCAGCCTTTCACAGAATCACCCCAATACATACTTTTGGCTTCCTCCTGCTGAGAGCAGAAAAATGTCACTGTTTGACTCAGAGAAAAGAAAAATAAACACAACACTTACTGCCAAAATGCTGAAGATAGGCTGTTGATTTTCCCTAGATTAATTTTGAGAGTATTACATCTATCTTAGCCTTTCAATTGCCTGTTGCTGCAACAAATAGAAGATACTCACAGGTCATTTATATCCAAATATTTCTGGATAAGCACCACAGAGCTAGCACTAGCTGCAACAGAAGAGGCAAATCAGCAGTTTATTATAGGCACTATGGAGCTTTACGGCTTTTGCAACAATTCCCAGCTCAAAATCTTCAAGTATCAGACAGAGATGGCCCAATAGAACAGGGACACACAGTGCAGTGCTAAGTCAACCCCACACCTTCACAGCAAACAAGCTCCTTACAAAGACATGGACCTGCAGACTAACCCTCACAAGGTCAGGCATTTACTTCTCAGATGCAATCAGACTAACCTAGATTTTTTCATTCGGTTTTGGTTTTTATGGTCTATAGGTAGAGAAGCAGCCAGGTCCTCACTTGCCGTAGGAGGGCCGTGTTGAAGCTTGAACCCAGACTTTTGTTTACGATACTGTTAATGGGAGTTTCAGGTTTAGGCTTAATCATACAACCACCTAAAAACAGAAGCCATCATGAGGTCTGTGGTTTAACAAGGCAGAGTTAGAGTCACCATTGCCCTAAGTCTCTACCTGGAGTACAGTAACTGCAAGCAGACCATACTGTTTCATTATCTTTCTCAAGACCTAGATACTTAGATTAATATTATTTTATTATGTGTATATTACCAAGGTTCAAGATTGTGATTTTTTTTTCCAGGAATAGCAATGACTGTGCCTGCTGCTCTCAAAGCCAGAACAGCTTGGTTGTTTGAAATGAGAACCAAGTCCCCTACACACAGCATAAGGTGTTTGATGACACTACATGAACAGACAAAGCTTGTTTTCTGCTGTTGGGAAGAGCTCTCCATGAGCCCAAATCCCAGATCACTTCTCTGCTCAATACCTCATTCCCAAACAATGTTAATCTCCAGCAGACATCTGAAGAACTAATTAGATTGACAAATTAGCACAATACACAGTTGCAGAAGAGCTGGTAAAGTTAGCTATGTTAAGTCCTGAGGATGAGAAGGGTATGAAACTGAATATGACAGTGAATGAATCGGCACAGAGGTTTCCCTGTCAGCAGATAGCTCTCCTCCAGTGCTTAAGAGAAATCACCTGCAAGCTACCATGAGTCTGATGTGGAGTAACAGCAAAGGGAATGAACAGGAATCACAGTGTATTTAAAAACTATTCCATTTATCAACAAAAAAAGTTGTAAAGTTTTGGCAGTCTTTGGACACAAGGTCAGAAGCAGTCCTGCCAATGTCCTCCTTCATCCCTTTGTTTTGACGCACACCTCTGTTTGGCTGTCACTTTTCCCTACTGCATGTTGAGATCAAAGTGGAGGCTAGACTGCTGCCCCCTTACTTGTTTTCCTGTTTGTTAAAGGCACCATCAATAATGTAGGCAGATCTCCAGAAATAAAGTTTATTATTTAACTTGTGACATTTTTTTTGCAACTGGATCCAAAAATTGTAGATCATAGATGTTTCCGTGCAAGCGAATAAACAGTAGCTACTGCTTTATGGATATTTTGGCTTAGGAAGGAAGCAGTTTCTAAAGAAGCAAATCCTTCATTTTTCATATGGGAGCTAGGGAATATATCACACTAGATTAGGCTGAATTTTAAGGTAAGCAAAGATATAACAGGCCAAACTGTTTATAGTCTTGATATAATAGATCAGATAAACTCAGAAGGAAAAAAAAGAAAAGTGGTAGTGGATTACGCTATTACATTGCTCAACACAACAGATGGTGTTAGCTCTCTCATAATTTTTTTCTTCCCTTACTTGCTTTTAAGTTAAAAGGAAAAAGGTTTTAGAGACATGGAAGAAGACAGAAAACTTACATTTTAACCTGATGATAATAAGTCAAATTATCTATGATTTCAAGTAACAATTTGCTGTCAAGGAGGAGAGTCTCTCGAGATATTTGTAGATTAAGGACATAGAAGTTAGGTCTTTGTACCCTTCAGCTACAGAACAGAATAGTCACCCAGTTGCAGGGCTTTTACAAATGCAGTATAAAGGAGCACAGCCAGCATCACCCTGCCAGGCTCAGAAAAAGCCTTCTAGCATTTGGTTCCAAAACCAACCTAGCTCTCAGGATATGGTTTTGATTTTTTTTTGTTATTTCATACCCAGTAAAGAACTATGAAAGGGCATATCAAAGAGTTACAATTATTTTGTTTCATTTAGTCTTGACCACTTTGTTTGCTGATATCTACCAGATGACTTGCTGGGTGGTGACTTCCAAAACTTCAGGTCTGTACTGAGGTATGAGCATATGCACCTTTAATGAGAGGACGTGCCTGGACTGCGTCTCCCTGGGGTACCTACATGCACATCACAGCAGCCCCAACCCATCTCGGCACCCCCTGCTCCAGTGCCCACTACCCCTGTGGATGTGACAGGGAGGAGGAAGTTGATGAGGAGGAACAGCAAAATCACTTACTCATCTCCCCTTTCCTTGCTCAGGGGGATGGCTCACTACCCACACGTTACCTCAGGGCAGGCCAGTCCATGGCTCGTAAAATACCCTGGATGGCATGGCACCGGCCTGCCAGGGAAGAGGATGCCCAAGAGACACTCTTTCACCACTGCCGAATCCAAAGCTACAACAGCTGCTGAAAAACCCAGAAGGTCTTTCTCTGTGTGGCTTAAGGCAGTGATTTTGTTGCCTGAGGCAACTGCCTTCTTTTGCCTATGCCCAAAGCCCATCCTGTTTACCCAGGAGATGCAATTAGCAGTTTCCCCAATATAACAACTATTTGAATGCCATTTTCTGATTGTTATTTCTGCTTGGTGGTTTAGAATACACTTTATTAACCTTTATTTAGTTTTCAATTTAACATGGTTTGTATCCTGATCAGCTTAAACAAGACAATTGCCATGGCAGAAAGTACTCATTATCCAAATCTGAACTACTCCATTTGAGGATTCAGATCACTGACCCCAAAAACCTCATCCTAAAGGTTGATAAAGGAGGTGCATTCTTTACGATGGGTGTCATCCATGATAAGGATCCTACAAAATAAACATAACTGAAATAGGGTTTTGAAAACTTCCCTACTACTCCTCCAATTCCTATTAGCTCCCCAGTTCTGAGGGCATCTACCAAGGTCAGTTTGCTGAACACTGCCCCAAATCACTCTCCAATAGCTTAATACATTTCTAGGGAAGTTCACTTAAAACAAGCAGCAGATGGAGGAGGTAAAACCAACAATAGTTTCCACAGATGAAGCCTGCAGCTGCAAGACTCCCTGTGAGAGTACAGAGCTAACTTTTCACGAGCTGTTGATACAGACAATTTTGAAAGCCAGAACAAAGTTCATATTTAGAAGATCATCTTCAGTCTAACAGGCTCACAGATAAATACAGGCATTAAAATAATCATCTTCTCTTATCTATGGTATATCAAAGCTGTTTTCTCTCTTGCACAGAGTATTCAAGGTACAACTTCTTGGCTGCTTGGTACCTTATGCAGCTGCTTCTCCTCACTGTGGGAACATAATTCAACACTGAGAGCTTCCCTCTGCTGCACTTACATGCCTAGACACAAGTGGGAACAGCAGCAGATTCCTAAAGAGTTTTTAACAAAACTGAAGGAAAAGTGATTTTTAAAAGTCTAGAATTTGGCTGGGCTAGCAAACCTGGGTTATGCCAACTCAGCTGAAAGTTTTCATTATACCTCTAAAGATGTTCTCCAAGCAACAGACTAATATTCTTAAGTAGTTCATACTAACTCCCAATTGCCACTTTTACCCCAAGCCAAGTCTTCCCATGCCACAGTCTTGTTATCGAGTGCCGTGTCTGCTTTATCTAAGCAGGTTTGAAGACCAGAATGTCTAGCTTGTAACCTTGTAAGCACATTTTTCTCATCACTGTACCAATCAGCAGGTAAATTTACTTGCCTGAAATGAGCAGTTTTTCCAGAAGATGTAAGCATCTCATCTAATGTTATATCCTTAAGCAAACCAGCAAAGGTTAAAACAGCATTGACATTGATGACCTGCTTACAAATTGTTTCTCACACACAGAATTAAAGCGATTCACAATACTGTACTAATTCAATAACTGGAAAAGCCAGGAATCTTGTACTAGGTTGTATTTTTAAATTAATTGGTGCTGTATCAATCTTAAATGTCAAGTACTAAGTTTCTATGATTCTATGCACCATCCATGAACATAACAGAAATGGCAGGTATAATGCATCATACCTTATATACTAATAAAAATACTGACTGCTACACTTTATAAGGACATGGCTTACCACTGTCTCTCAACAAAAAAAGCTTAATGCAACACTGGTCTCTCCGTGATCTTCATAGTCAGACTTAATGAGGAGAAATCACAATTAATGGTTTTCTACACACCAATGGATCACAAGTGACAGGAGCTTATTCACTATTTATGAAGACCTGATTTTTTCACTTGGTGGGATGAGGGCAAGAAAATTGCAAAGTGATAATGAAGAATAACTATTACATATAATATTGTTTATATTCAGAACCCACAGCCTTGCCCATTGCAGGGGACTAATGGACTGAAGGCTTGTAGCTCCAACAGGGATAAGATTTAAGGCACACTGACAGAAAAATATGTGGAGTAGCATCTGAGAGTAAATTACCACTTGTGCCAATTCAGCCATCATCATTTTATGCTCCCATCAGTTGCCTGATCACACAGGCCAACACTGAACTCAGCAACATCCCCTCAGAAGTCTTCTTTCAGACAGTCCTGCCATAGGTTCCTGTGGGCCCAGCTCCTCTGCTGCCCACTGTGGTGCCAGCATCACCTGCTGGACACAACAGACAGAGATGGCTCCCTCAGTGGCCTTTCACGTGGAAGGACACCACTGAAAGAGCTCAGCAAGGTGCAACCAGCCCCAACAGGAAGCTCCTCCAAATGCTCAGCTCCTGGTTAACATAATCCCGGCCTCGCCCACTACCCCAACCACAATCACCTGGCTGAGGGAGCCACAGAGATACAGGTGGGCCAGGTTCTACCTCTGGAAGATGAAGCCAATAGGAAAAACAAAACATTCTTCTAGGTTGTGACTCATCCACAGGTCAGCTCCAGCTCAGGGCCCACAGCTCAGATCCCAGCACTTCACCACTGTATAAAATGACCTATAGAGAGCATCTTTCTGTATAATCTGTGGTTTGAAGTAAGAATTAGAAAAGACAGAATGGAAAGGTAAGTGATGGAGAAGACTTGAGCAAGGATGCAGAATTTCCTCTGCTCACTCTACCAGTCTAGCAACAAATTGCTCACTATATCACAAGCTCCTGCAATCCACAGCAGTCAGGTTTCAAAATAAGTCTCATACCGAATACCCACAACTCAAATCTAAACTTGTGGGTCTAAAAGCTCATGACCATCTGTGGCCCAAGCTGCAAGAGTTCTAGTTCCCTAGCCGTTTCTAGTTTTACCTTTAGAGTGAAAAACAACATTTATACCTTTGGGTATGTACAGAGTTGTCCCAGTCTTGACACTGGTCACTCCTTTTAAAGATTCATTCTTTTTTTAAAAAAGAGGTCATGATACAGAAATTAGATATTTTTCTATTTAATCTCATGGAGGGAAAAAAGGGCAGGCAGTTTAGTAGCATTCTTTGAAAACCTCTGATGCACGTTTACAAGTTAGGTCTGTGCAGCATGTACTGCCAGTACTTATTTCTATTTAATACGTGAAACACCTCCACTACGCAGGAATTCAGTCAGTAAGATCCAAGTACCAGATACTTTCCTGTGGTCTGGGTTTATACTTTACGTGAAGAAAGCTCTGGTAGAAGACTTCTCTTATTTCTCTTTTTCAGTTACTCATTGGTTCTCTGCCTCAAGTTCAATGAGAAGTACAAAGAGGTTCCAGTCTAAGCCAGCCAGGAGAGCCATCTTGAAAGCAGCCTTCAGAGAGGCTGAGATGAAGCATTTGAATCAACAGAAAGAAAGCAGACAAGGAATACCAACTCCTAGACCAGGACCTACCAATTAGTAGTACTGAGGCCTTAATCTCCACATCTTCTCTCCAAACTTTCAACAGAATTTTTCCTCTATGTCACTATAGGGTCATTATAACTCTACTAAACTGCACATAGCTCCACAAGTCCCCAGGAAAAAACATTGCCACCTGCAATAGGTTGCACAGCCAACCTGCCAGGACCACCTTAGACCAGGAGTGTCTGTGGTGTGGTGCCCAAGCTGCTCAGTGGGTCAAACCCTTGACTTGTTTGGCTCATTAAGATCTCCTGTGTGCCAGAAGATAAAAAGCAAGATGACCTCCTTTATCAACTTTAGCTTGACAGAGGAAAATGCCAATGGAAGTATACCACTAAAATATCAGTAAGCATTTAGGACAAGCAGAGGTTCACATAAATTTAATTGCTCCACTACCTGCATCATCTATCACAATTAGAGAATTAAACTCCCTCATTTAGTAATTATGCCTCACTTTAAGGCGTGCATCCAAGTGAACAGCAATATCTACAGGCTCTTCAACTCTCTCCCCTCACCATTTACAGAGAAACCAAACTGGTGCTATGAAAGCAACTGAACAACCTGTAGTTGAACAGCTGAGGTGCCTGCACCCTGTCACCCTGGAGGACCCAGCCACAGGCTGCCTGGTCTCTGGCAGAAGCCTGCCTTGCGGCACAGTGTTGTGGAGGGTTTGAACGAAGGCACTCAGTAAAACATGTTTCGTACGCTTACTGCTGAAGAACATGCCCTTTTGCAGCATAGGACAGTGCTAGAAAAAGAAAAACTCCTCTTTTTACTGGCAGAAAAATAAAAACAGGAATGAGCTTGGAAGGGATTTGATTGTGGTATACCAATATAAAAATACTGGTGTCAAAATGAGCATTTTTGGTTCAAAGCTTCCATGCCCACCTTCTTCCCCCTCTCCATCCCCCTCTGCCCCCACCCCCCTCCAAAAACTTAGCACCTACAACTAAATGTGTTTTCCATCTTAACATTTTGGTTAAGCAAACCCACTGTTTTCCCTGTCATAGCCAGTTACTAGGGAGATACAAATGAAGGCAGAGTGATGAAACCTGGCACAATAATTCCAGCTATGACATAGATTGTGCACTCTTAGATTAATTATTGAATTGGAGTGATTAGTTACAAAGAGAACTCCTGTTTTCCTTCTGCAGCAATACATGCAAATCAGAGCAGGCAGCTGGTGACATCAAAAGGTCTGGCCGGCACATCTGATTTTTCTCCTCACGTCTGCGTAAGTCCACCAATTCAGATTTATACTGGTGTGGAATAGAGAATAATCAGAGCCAGCATACACTATTTGAGTTAGGGTGGAAAATGTCAGCAACCTTAATCTTTATAGCAAATCAATCAAGCAGGGCTTTAATGTAGTCTTGATGTTATATCTGAATCTTCTATTGCACAATGATAGATGCATGGTGGGTAAAAGCAGGGAAAAGATAATTGAAATACACGTGTAAACTATTACACTATTACTCCCCGTGGAGCGGGCAGGGGGTGCAGGGGCAGGATGGCTTCCAGGTGGAGCTCCTGGAACCTCAGCTGCCCAGTTGCACTGGCCCCTGGAAGAGACACTTAGCAAGGGAGTGGGGAAGAGCAATACCCCTCATTTATCGACTTAAAAATTAAAATAAAGGTACAGATGCACACAGTGTATCTACAAATAAGAGCTGTGACACTGAAGTAGGGCAGATCCTGGTTAGGATCCTGTAGGTAAAAGGCTTTTGATGGACTGATAGTGGCAGGAGGCAGAGAGAAGGAGGAGGGTAGAAGGAGCAGGAGAGGTGCAAGGGGCTAGCAAAGCAACATCAGCCATGCCCTGCCCTGGGCTACCTCCAGCTTGCAACCTTTTAGTGACAAAACTGAGTCTAAGCTCAATGTAGCCCAAATAAAGTCCATGCTGCACACATCCCTCACACACCCACACACCCCTTTGCAGCATGGATCACACAAGCTGAGCCAAACAGGCTACGTGCTGGTAACGCTGGTCTGCTAGGAAGAGCCTTCATGGTGATGGTACGCAGAAACAAAACAATCAGAAAAATTTATCCAGGGACCTAATGGTTTCTCAATAACTGTAAGAGTGAAAAAACACTTTTGAAATCCTTGGTGCCTCTTCTACTGTAATACATCTGAGGATTCAGCCCTAATTCTTCATTTTAACCCACACAGTTATTTCAGTCTCTGATGTCCAAGTCCTCAGACATCAGGAACTTCTGAAGTCATCCCATGCAATGCTAAGGAAACAACTGGAAAGCAAATCAGTTTGCAGGGACTTATTTGACATGGATTAGCTATGGTATCTAATTATTAGAAGTGATAGAAAAATGGGACTGCATCTTTTTTTACATAGAGATAAATGTCAGAGATGTCCTTAGTTGTGAAAGAATAATTAGTGCAAGAAACAAAGCCAGAACATTTTGTATAAAAACACAGATGCACAAATGGTGAACTTGTAAAGCTATGTGCTCATTGCAATGCTACAGAAAGTAACAGAGCAGATGTAATTAATCTTGGCTATAAATGCACAAAAAGCCCGCACATTTACCCGCCAGCCACAGCATATGGTCTGCTTATTATTGTGATTTCCTCCCCTATGGTCCTGGTCCAAGTGGATTTTGTTCCATCATTCCCCCCATCCCTGTGCAGTTACCATAAAGCATGGATAGATGGTTGAACTCTTTCAAAGAATCATTCCAGTCTGACAGAAAGTTAGACAGCTTTACACTCTGAATGGGAAATAAAGCTGAGTGACATTGCAAGTGATGACATCAGCATTAATACAGCCTCAAATTTAGATTATGTAGAAAACATTTCTTCAGCAATTCCCCAAACCATTGGTATCTTTCCTGCCCTTCAACTGCGATGTGTTAGCCATAAAAAGATGTGCTTCACATAATACACTTGAGAAAGTGAGTTCCGGAGATCTTTGCTCTGGTAATAGCTTGGAGCTTTATACAGCATAAAGCCTGTGCACAGGGGGACTGAAACACTACAAACCAAGCTGCCACCTACTCCTGTTTCCCAGCACAGAACTTTGCTGCTGATCTCAAAAATCCCATTTCTGTTCCACACCTCCACTTTCTCCCATCCTTCAGAGAGCAGCCAAGTGTAGAGCAACAGGGGAATTGACTGCTGCGCAAGGTGGGTGTCCCTCAGGGGCTGGATGCCTCTGCTGCAAGCTGGCAGCACACAACAAGGCTCCAGCAGGACAGCTGAGGCAGCAGAGGATCTAGCTCACAACCCATCGTAGGCTGGGTACATGAAGCAAGACCTGTCAGGGATTCACCGGCACATTTAACCTGAAGATGTTCTGTATTTGTAGCATCAAAGTATTTTCATCAAGACCTGTGTTATTTGATGTGCACACGGTTCTCATTAGTAAGGAATGGTTTGGGCTCTGTGAAGAGATTAACTTTGGTGAACTTGTTCATTGGGTAAAAAACAACTTTCAGATGCAGAACTTCTGTGATCCTTACTTACCCAGGATGATTTTATGATATGAAATAAACCAGTTGCTAAATCAGTCTTGCTTCTTGCAAATGCTGGGAGTGAACCGCAATAAAGGGCATATTCATCAAAGGTTAGTGCTCAGAGTGAAGAAATCCATATGGCTTTTGACTGGAGGGGGTGGGGAGAGAAGCAAGGCAGAAGAAGGAAGGAGAAAATTTCACTGAGGCCAAAAGCCATGAGAGCTGCTGAACATTTGAATGAGAGCATTGCATCAGGAACTCTGAATGCTATTTCCAGAGATAAGTCCAACAGTCAGCAACTTTGTCAAATGCTAAAGGGGGAAAGTAGGATCCTTAACACATGTGGTACTGCATGGTCACTAGAGTGGCTGAAGAAGTCACATAAGCATGCAAATTGAACAATAAAAAAATCCTGAAAGTAAAAATTGGAAATATTTAATTTCAAAATATTTTAGTCTCCTGATTTTTATATTTCACATAGCTGTTCTTCAAGAGCTACTAAATATTGTGTTGTTGCAAGACCAGGAACAAATCATTATAGGTAAATTTATTCAAAGCAGGAAGAGCCTTAATGACCAGAAAGGCTTCCCCAGTTATTTCAAAGTCATGTAGTCCATGCCTTGAACAAGTGTTGAGACCCTCCCGCTACAGAAAAGGAAATTTTAAAACTCTGGATATTAAAGCTAGATATTTAAAATCAACATTAAAAAGAACTATTTAATTACATAAAAATGAAACACACCAAGAAAACGAGATCAAAATTTATGTTGATTCAACCTAATTATAAAAAGAAAAATCTATAAGTAGTAGGTAAGAAGATCTCAGGAAGAAATAGATGTTCCTTATCAGCAAAGGAAACATAGAAGACAGGCAGTAAAAGGGACTTTAGGCACTCTTGTTGGGGTCTCCATCACCTATTTCTGTGGCAGTTGCTCAGCACTCATGGCTGGTACCTCCAAAACAGTGCTTCAGATTGTCTCCTGTTTGCCAGCAGTCTGATAGAAACCTGGCTGCTTGGCAGGAGCTGGGGATTAAGAAAGCAAATGGGTTAGTGTCCTCAGTGCATGACCCAAGGTATCAAGCTGCAGGTTAGCTGGCATTCTCACCAGACCTGCTTCTACCCCATATATCACAGAGAGAAAAAAATAGTTTAAAGTGTCAGTATCATCAAGAGATTTATAAATGGTGAGGTTTAGTTACAGCAGATTGAATTCGTGTCTGCATCTTATCAAATTGGGGCCGAATTATGCCACAGATCTCAAGTCTAAGGCAAGGCGCATGGAACAGACATGCTATTCATTTGCATCCAGGCCTCAAAGGAAAGGGCCAGATGTGGGAGGTAAGGTGAAGTATCATTTAACCATAGATGTTAAATCCAGATCTTAAAGTGTGCCAAGGGAAAAAAACAAATGAAGAAACCCATCTGTTGTTATTGGTTAACTCGATTATAGCCCCATCCCAACATGGAAGAAATTCCAGTGTGCTGCACAACTTTTCACCAACTGCACCCCTGAGCTTCCCCAAGAGGGAAGGGGGAATGCTTTATGCAACTAAAAGCTATGAGATAGTGGATCACCGTTTCTCCTTACCAGCACATGCTGTACAACTGAGATTAAGTTGGCAGAACTGGTATTCAGAAAAGCTTGCAACATGCTATCAGACTTCCCATGGCTTCTTTGCACTTACTCATGCTGAAGCAGAATGAAAGTTATTCCAAAGACTGAGAAAAACGTCAGTTTAAAATATTCCTGGGAGAATTTGGCACCAGTTATCTTGCTTAGTGTTTTCACTGTAAATTAATTAGCTCTTCTACAGACACATTTTCTATTTATAACACTTTCTTCTGTGATATTGATGCTGACTTCTTCCCGCCTAAATATTAGAAGCCATCTGTGGGTTCCCTGTTGTTTCACCCACAAGTCAAACAAACAAACCATAACAGAAAGCACTGCTATCACTGCATTCCGAAGCAGAGCTGATGGTGTATTTTAAATTTGACAGTATGTAATGAATAACATGTATATAAGGAAAAACAAGAAGAATTACACAAGTAGCTGCCCTGGCCTTCCATGAAAAAAAGTGTTGACCTACTTTCCCCCAACACTGAAGGTTTCTCATACCCTAACCATAAGGATGCATACATCCCCTCAATCTTTATCTTTCATTGAAGTAGCCTTTAAAAAAACTGAACCAAACACTACCTGCAACAAAGTCACTGGAGGAACACCTCATACAAGATTTCAGCACTCTGAAGTCAACTGGAGGCAAAATATCATGGAGTAATCTTGCAATTAAAAAGAAAAGAAAATTCAGTTTCTTGCTGAATCCTGTGCAGAAACAGGGTTTCCTACCTTTTCCACCCAAGTCTTTGCTTTCTCTCCTCCCACCTCATATCAGCTGCAGACTTCAGCCCTTCCAGAATAATGATGCTGTGCAGGTTCATAGCACCCAGCCTGCTGACATTTCTTTCAACCCTCACCTCCTGGTGGCTGTTGCCAGTGTCCCACCACCCCACCCATCAGACCTGGGGCAGCATCTCATGAGAAACAGTGAGGAACGAAAGCAAAGCAGCCCTACCAGGGTCTTCAGGGAGCCTATCACAGAGGACAGTTCATGTCACCCTCCCTTGTCTGCAGCAGCTCTCCTTCACCTCCAGGGGACCAGGCCAGGAATGATGAACTCTGGTTACAAATAATAGGCTAGACCCCTCTCTGATCTTTTACAATTACATTTTATTGTGGATGGCTTCCTCCTAGATGGGATAAAGCCGACAAGTTCCACATCCTGGTCTGAAAAGTTTTGGGTGAGTGAGTTGGAGTTTGGGCTTTTAAATTTTTTTAATTTCTCTTTAAAGATATCAAGCTCCATAATGATTATTCCAAACTCTTATAAATTCTAATAGCATGTTTGCAAAAAGGTGCTAGGAAGAGATATAGAGATATTTTAAGGTCTTTTTCCAGCTTTGTCATTTCTTTCCTGTCTCTTATAATAACATGCACATCTTCTACAGCACTTTCAGAAATAAATCTTAAAGGACTGTGGAAGGATAGTAACAATTTGCATAGGGAAGGGAAATTTCAAGTTGTAAAAAAATAACCAAAACAAAACCACGAAACAGACTATAGACAAGCCAGTAAATTTCACACACCCAATACCCAACTCCACTGCTTTTTTCACTGGGCTGCTCTATCTCTTCCTAAGGGCTTCAACTTATCAATAGAGTATAGAATAAATAATAGAATCATAGAATCATTTTGGTTGGAGAAGACCTTTAAGATCAACAAGTGCACCCTAGCAGCACTGCTAGGTCACCACTAAAACATGTCCCTCAGCACCACATCTACACGTCTTTTAAATACCTCCAGGGATGGTGACTCCACCACTTCCCTGGGCAGCCTGTTGCAGTGCTTGAAAACCCTTTCAGTGAATAAATTTTTACTAATATCCAGCCTAAACCTTCCCAGCACAACTTGAGGCCATTTCCTCCTGTCCTATTGCTTGTTACTTGGGAGAACAGACTGATCCCCATCTCTCTACAACCTCCTTTCAAGTAGTTGTAGAGAATAAGGTCTCACCTGAGCCTCCTTTTCTCCAGGCTAAACAACCTCACTTCATTCAGTCTCTCCTCATAAGGCTTGTGCTCTAGGCCCTTCACCAGCTTCATTGCCCTTCTTTGGAAATATAAGTTACAGGAAACAAAATGATACATAGAAATACTTTAAATCTTTGCTTTAATCATAAAAGGCAGAGCTGCTGTCTCATAATGAATTTCTTGTAATCCCCTACAGATAAATGATATTTAAAAGTCAGAAAAAAGGAAAAAAAAAAAAGGCACGTCAACTGGTAATAGGTAGCTGGTATGCTTCAGCTGAATATCTGAAACTACACAAAATTCCTGCTCCTCCCTTCTCCCCAAGAATCTAATTTAATGCTATCACAAGAAATATGTTGAATAAGAGTTTTGTTTCCTCTAAAAAAATTTTTTTTTTCAATAATCCATCTTAACTTTTGGATAGTACATAACTCATGAGACGATATGGGGGAGGCAGGCTGGAAAAGATTCCAAGAAATCTTTGGAGACAGGAAAAAGTGGTGTGAAAAGGGTGCACCTGAAGAATATATATTTCTCTGCAGTGACCTGCAGACTCTGGAGAGTGAAGAACCCTACATGATGCATCCAAGAGGCTGTTGCTCAAGCAACCACAGAGATAAATGCTATGCACTGAAAAGAGCATGAAGAAGCTATATAGAAAAAGCTGTTGTCAATCGAACAATATTTTCCTTTCTCTAGATATAGTATGATAGAAAAGGAAAACTTATTGCTTTCATGAATTCTTATCAACATTTATAGGGTTCTTATATAACATGCATTAATATTTCACACTTTCAAGATGTGGAAAGCATCTTTATACCACAAACATTTCCCCTTCAGCATGCAGCAGGGATTCTTGTAGATATGCATTATCATAGGCCAATTACTTAGCAAACATTTCTCTATGATAGCTTTTCCTAAAGCTTCATACAGGACCCAAAGGTCTATTTCATTTGGTGCTGTATAAACCAAAACTAAACCCCAGCGCCCTGAGTCTTATCAGTCTGAACTCAATTCCATGTACACTGATCAATTTTCTCCTTCACATTTTTACCATCATTTCTGATTTATCTCCAGACCAAAAAAAAAAATAAAATAAAATAATAAAAAATATATATATACACACACACATTTTGACCAAACATCCTTGTCCACCTTAGAAAACAATTGACATGCTTTATACCTCCCAGTGGCTCACAATACCAATTCACATTTATAATCAGGTTTTTATATTGGCTAACACACCATGAAAATCACTAGCCAGCTAATGGTTCTATCTGTTTCCTTATAAAGCTGGGGACATCTTAAACTTAATTATAGTGTTAAATAATTCCACAACCCTGCTTTCAGAAATTGCTGCCTCTGTACCTGCTAGAACAACAAAAACAACAACAATAATAGCAATAAATCTTCTCCAGCTGCAGCTTTGAGGTTCTTCAGTAACATTTTAAACAGTTCTTTTCAAAAATGAAGCCTATCAGTGCCCTTGAAAAAAATCCACAACTACAACCCCTTAAGATTGCAAAATAACTAGTTAAATTATTATCGAGACTCTAAACAATCACATTCCAGAGGTATTATAGGAACAAGACGCATTGTCTGAAAGGTTTTGAAACTATAGTACTCTTTGTGTCTGTAACAAGTGCTTAGATTCATCAGCTTTTCCTTGGTTACACACTTCCTAATACATTAAAGTCCATCAAATTCCTGCAAGGTCAGTATGAGATGTTCTTGGCCAAACATCTTCTGACCCTTGCACATACAAACTCCAATAGCAGAAGTGAAAGTGGAATACAGTCCTGTGATTTGTTTTCCATTGGTATTACAGATCATCTCTTCTATGCAAGTTTTAGCAGGAAGTAATGTAATGCTTAATTAAGCACCAAGTTAAAAGCAATGAGGAATTCAGAAGGCACGTGACTTAAATAGAAAAATAAGTGTTTGACAGAGGAAAAAGAAACAAAGAACCAAAAGCAGAGGTATGAAAAAAGGAAAAACCAGACATACATATAAGAATAAACTAAAAAATGAAGCAAAACATACACACAAAATAACCCATCAATTCACTCAATAGAAAAACATTTTATGTACTATATATTCCTAAGCATTCTATTTACACAAATAAGGGATGCAGTAGGAACCAAGGGAAAATTAAATATTAAATTCCTCCCCAGTTCCATGTAGTGGAATGAAGCTTGTAATGTGACTTTTATAACAGAATGAATATACCAGAATCACTTACTGATATTAAGCTTGTTTTATCTTTTTAAGGACTTTTTCAAGGGAAAAGTTCCATCATGAGAATAGACCCAGTAATTAGATACAGGTCTTTCTCCTTCCCAGTGATGAAGTACCAGCCATACCTAGACTCAGCTTGGTGTGTGTCTAGCACAACATCAAAAAGGACTGAGAGAGCATCAAGTCCTCAGTTACTAAATTGGGAAAGCACTAAGTACGAATAAGAGGGAAATGATGGATCTGAGGAACTATTCTTTTGACATTTATGCTAAAGGTTCTTCCAGAAACAGTTTATATCCAGGCAACTAGTCTTGCCAGTGCCCATATCTTCCTAATCAAATTAGAAAGATTGAGTCATTAGGGTCAAGTGACCAGTCACAAAATGATTAAAGACAGTAATCAAGAAATCGAAACTAATTAGTACCTAAGCCTATTAAAATGGCTTAGAAATAAATTACTTCTACATGAATTTATGTCTAGAGGTCCAATTTTGAAAAGTTACAGAAGTTTCAGAAATTTGTAGGTACAGGTCATTCCTGAATGGAACAAAGTGCACTGGATTTCTCTGGGACACAACAGAATACAGGAAAAAAGCACATGACTCCAAGTCAGCATTTTCAGGTGAATAAGCAGATTTTGAAGGGTCAGTTGTTACAGGGCTTGAGTAGTCTTGCACAGACTTCGTAGTTAACTCATCTACATGGGAGCAAGACTACATCTTTAAATAACCAACTTCAGGAAATTTTCCTCCTGAATGTATGAGTAATAAAAATAATCATTTTCAGAGGTTCTGAGAGACTTAGGGGGGAAAGCTAGAGAACAAGTAATCTCTCTTAATTTGTAGTTATTGGAAAACCTCAAAGTCTCAAATTTTGGTTTATGTGAACACCCAGAAGCTGAGGTACCCTCTTGGGCTTGTTTAGAACACAGAACTGGATGAGGTGCCACCAAATTTCTAACCTTTATTAATGGAAATATTGCAAATGCCACTCTTAAGCATGGCATTTCAGCATGTTTGTATTTATTCTCCATGAAAACCAAGAAATTGAGATAAGCATAAAAAGAAGCAGCTATGGAGAGAAACATCATGTAACTGTTTTATATGTCAAATTCAATTCTGATTTCACTTAAGAAAAGGATTTTGACTTGTTTTTATTAGGAACATGAATCCAAAGAGGTTTATGTGTTCACTACATATGTTATGCATGTGCATAGACAGAGTGCTTTTGGAGACAACACTTCTAAGAACTGCAAAATTAAGCACATTATTCTTTCCATAGCTGAGGTTTTCTTGCTATCCCAGTCTCTACAGAAATCTGTCAATACATTTTAAGGAGTACATTTCCTTGCATCTCCAAATATCTTACTTCAAAGTACACTTACAGATTTTTTTCATGGGAACAAGTAACATCACAATATGCATAACTGACTGGATAATCAAGAGCCAGAATATAGAAAGTATTCCTCAAGTTCAAAATTAGTGGTTTGATGATTATAATCAAAAGAAAACTAGAAAGATTCCTTCTTTTTCTTTTTTTAAAACCACAGCTATTCTACTCCAGCCCTTTGCATTTTGATATTTCTCTAGCTGAAGCATCATCTCCATTTGTAGAAAAAGGAGTTTGCTCTCCTCCTCCATAATGCAAACTTACCTACCCAATACCTGCTATCTCCTACAAGAAAGCAGGCCTCACCTCTTTCAATGCAGCTAGAGGACAACTCCTAAGATTAATTATATTGCTTTTCTTTCCATTGGAAATCTTACAAAAAAAAAAAAAAAAAAAAAAAAAAAAAAAAAAAAAAANAAAAAAAGAAAAAAAATAAAAAGAAAACGCTGAAGCAGCATCTGTACTAGAAGAGAGGAGTAGGAAAGTTGCTCCTACTCGTCATGCAAGCAGAAATTACTCCTATTGAAGTTGTGCTGAGAATATTATATTTAGTTATGTGAATTCCATCTATGCCCAGGCCACCTTTTCTTCTTGTACACACCACTAAGGCTAGTCATTGTGGTAGTGGGAAGGATGTTTTGGTTTTGCGTGTTATTTTTTGTTTTTAAATAAGGCAGTCTCTTGGAATCAGTCTTGGGCCACACTTTTGCAACTCTGTCAACCGAAATACAGCTCAGGATGTAAGGAACACGAAATATAGTTGTCTGACAGACATTTTGATCTCAACTGAATTAGCTCATTTTTTAAAAGCAACCTAATTTCTTTGGAAAGTTTTATTTTATTTCAGTTTTAAAGCATACATTTGAAAACTCTGATGCAGAAAAATATGTCTCAAAGAGACATCCTGTCAATGAGCAGCAGCAGAAATTGAAGACATTATTCCCTATCACCACACTGTCCTTTAGGAAGTTAAGCAATAGTCACACATTTTAGGTTTTAAACAAATGAAAAATTATATTTCTTTTTAAACTTTCCTCCCTTGCTACTTACATCACTCTTTAATATTTTTCACCTGCTCCCTCAATTCTTGCCCTGATTTGTTCACTAGTTCTCTATGCCGCCTTTATCTGTTCTTCCCCCTACAAAAGCACATCAATTCTTTCAGAGCTATGGCTGCAGCAGTATCTCCCACCCCTCCCTGCTGGCCCTTCTCTGGCTATTCTTTGCCCTGGAGTAAATACTGTGGGCTCAGTACAAACAGAA
Organism: Eurystomus gularis; assembly: GCA_013400335.1. Taxonomy (NCBI): domain Eukaryota; kingdom Metazoa; phylum Chordata; class Aves; order Coraciiformes; family Coraciidae; genus Eurystomus; species Eurystomus gularis. The sequence continues at coordinate 235,373 of VZZY01015880.1, forward strand.
CTGTCTGGTGCACATTAAATGAGCTTAGATACTAAGAACTATATTTTTAACCATATTGGACTATTTTAGCCATAGAAATGTAAAGCAAAGTGAACACCAGCTGCAAATTTTGTTCAAGACCTGCAGAGCATTGCTTCTGCATCACTCTCTGAAGTGAGCACACTGCAGAGGTTCAGTCCCTTTGGCCTGAGGCAGGGCTGCTCTGGTCAGTGGGAGAAGGCGGCTCTAGCTTTGGTCTGGATAAGGGCAGGAGCACATCTTAACTGAGGGGCAGGAAGGCACTGCTGTGGCCTACTGACTCCTTCAATAGAGCAGGGAGTCCTGAGATCACCTCTGTACCTGCCTGTCCACTTTAGCATGGGCTTCATTCAGGCCAGTAGTATTAACTACTGAGACTACTTGAAATTTGTGCCAGTAAATGTATTTCTGCAGGTGCACCATGAACCACACAGGACAGCACAAAGGTCTGCCTGCTGTCTTATACAGAAAGGAGTTAATAATAAAATTGACATGCATAGTGCATTTCCCAGTGTTACATGAGATAAGCAGTATGTCTGGCAGTAATTCAGTTTGAGCTTGTTATATTTCTAAATGTGTGTGTTTCTTGAAGTTTGGCTACCAAATGTCATGCTCTAATTACCATAGCTTCCTTGGCATTCTCTAAGACCTGAGAGATATTTTTTGCTGCATGTATTGTGCTCTTTGCTGTAGTAGCAGCTGCTGATAGTCACCTGGATGCATTCATCAGGACAGGGCTTCTTAACACTATTTCAATCATTTATGCAGGAAAATCAGTACTAAGAAACCCCAAATCCCTCTACTTGTTCTCGCTTACATTAAGCCTTCAGTCATTGTGGTTACTGTTCTGTAAAGATATGCAAGTCTATTGTTTGTTAGCATTGAAAACGTTAATTTGGCTCTACTGTAAAACAAACCCAATCCTAACAAAAAACAACAACAAAAAATAAAAATAACATTAAAGTAGTTACAGCAAATTTCCCAGGTAATGAGGAAAGTATGGTCCTTCATTTCCACCTCTATCATTAGTTACACATGTTGAATTTGAAAATATTTTTCCATGATCATGGACTATACACCCTGGGAAAACAAATATCTGGGGGAGGGAGAGGAATTTGCTGAGGAACATTTCTCTAACAGTAGTTTTTTCAACCATTGATTTACAAGCCACTGATTTACAAGCTGTGAATGAATAGTAGCCTTCAACAACAGGAAGCCGTGCCATTGAGAAACCCTATAGCGTCAGGTGGAGCCTGGAGACAAGCCTGTCTGCTAGCAGGGAAATTCACTCCAGGAGCCCCCTGTAATCAGAGCTGTTAACCAGAAGGAAATGTCTTCAGTACTCTTACATGGCCCTTAATCAGATACTGACAGAGTCCCTTTGATCAATGCATTTTCAAAACGAGGGTAACTGCAGTTTACAGTATGTCTACACACATTTCACAGCCAGTTCCCAACGTGCACAGTCAGAGGAATTACTCTGACTTCACCTTCTGCTCTCCTTTTCTCTTGCTGTCTCAGAAGACAGCGTTAAAGAGACTTAGAAATTAACAACACAGAGCACCACGGATGCATAATAACTTTGCTGGTCCCCTGCACACGGCAGGGAGGCAACCTTCACTTGTCTGTCTCATAACATTTTACAGCCTTGGGGCTGGGGCAGCAGGAGAGAAAACACACTTGGTCAGCTATTTTTGAAGGGTCCAGGCTGACAGGGAGCCAAGGCTGGAGGATCAGACTAGAACAGTCTCCCATACATTTACTGTGGTCTAAATAATATCGTAAGAAGTATTACTGAAGATTAAGACCCCATATCCTGGAAAGCTACCTCGGAGTGAATTACAACTACTAAGCATTAGATGTGAAACGACTAACAGAGGAGTATTGCGTGTAAACAATCAGCTTCACCTGGATGTGCACAATGCAAAATGTTACAGTGTTTGGTGTGAGAAGCAAGGGGAGGCAGCTATTGACGTTCCCTGTTCATCATTGTAGTGGTATCCCACAACGTGAAAGCTGGCACAATCCAGGACTAACTTCTTCAGTTGTAAAAGTGATTTGGGAAACCTGGAAGGCTTGCATGTTTTTACTACTTAAAGAAAGAGCCTCTGTTTCTAATAAGCAAAAGATGACAACAAGAGGTTTTGCACATTATAGAAGGAAAAGAAGGAAAGAACAGGAGACTGGGTGTGGGGGGACGGTGGTTTTAGGTCCCCTTCCACTAAAAGAATGTGCTGTGAGAAGAGGGATCATCCAGAAAAACAGGAATATATTAATCAGGCAGTCATTCCCCATCCTCTTACATCACCTAGTTGTACCCTGGTACAGCAGGGGTCCAAAGCAGTGGGTGATCGTACATAGCAAATGCAGTGAACTGTGCAGCACATATGGTATATACATTGCAGAAACATAAGATAAAAGCTCACCTGCTGTTCTGTGGCTTTCTTAATAGAGTGTCTATGCACCACTGGGTGAATTAAGAGTAGAGTAGCAGCTTTAACTCTAGGTTTCCTCACCTCTGTGTTAGAACACTTTTCTTGTTTAATTTAAGTACTTATTAAGTCACTGAGGAAATGAAGGAAATGAAGAATGTTAAGACAGAGTGTAATTTAAATGGAGCAAAGAAGCCTTCTCAATTTTATACAGTCTTAGTACATAGCAAAATACACCCCACAGCACAAAACAGATATAGGGGATCTGTTCCATAGCAGACATACTCTGTAATAATAATAATAGCAATAATTATATGCATTAAAAAAAACAAACCAACCAACACGAATGGCTCAAAAGGTTGGAAGAATACTAGCACTGCTGTTCAAAAATAGATCGAGGAATCACATGAGACCAAAACTAGCATTCAAATACCCTAGAAGGCTGCATGCCTTCAACAATGAAGCAAAGATTAGAATATCTGAAAAAGAAATGGTATTTCACTTTGAGTTTGATACTGCACCTGTATGCAATGTATAGGTATTTCATTAGGCATACTATCAGTTTGGATAATGGCAGCACCCAGAAAACTCACAGCGTTTTACAACTGAGGTCTCACCTTGGGCTTACTGCTCACCCCTTTCTCCTCTGACTGTAGAGGGAGACAAGATAAAGGATTACACCCACCGAATTTTTGTTGCCTCAGCTAAGAAAATAGTTTATAAAAAAGTAAAACAATAACTCCATATCTTGATCTAGACCATATATGAAGCTTGAGATTTTTGCTTCTTATTTTTGATATTTTCCTGAAAGAAAACAATTTTTCTGGATGTCTCCATCACCACTACCACCTGCCATACAAGGCATATCATATGATCCTGATTTTCTACTAAATAAATATTAGATTTTCCTTTATGCATAAACGTGACTTATCACAACGTTGTTTGTAGTAAGAATGACCTTCTAAGTAATCTTTTCTCTCTTTAAAGCTAATTCTACCATCCATCTACTGTAAGCTTTCAATACAGAAATTCTCAGAAACAGTTTTCTACTGTTTTATGCATTATTCCAGGATACTTGAAGAACATCAACAGACCATAAAAACAGTTATCTGTTAATGTTTTCTATTCCTTAGTAAAGAATTTTTATCCTCGCTGTCAAGCATCATAGCCAAAAAAAAAATAATTATGAGCTACCATAAGACACAAAGTAATCCTGTCCTTAAATCTGTATGTATTTTACATGCTCTCTTTCATCCATATATTCTCTCTATTTAAGAAAAAAAAAAAGCAAAGAAGTGGTAGGGTGGGACAAAGAGATTCAGCACACTTAAGAAGGCTGTGTTGTTGATAAATGACAAAACATGCGTAATAAACCACGAAGAACTTGCATGTTACAACTCTGCACTGAAATAGAACAGTGCCTATCCGTTGTGTGTTAAGAGAGGAGACCAACTTTTGTAAACAGAGCTCTTCTTTTTGCCTCAACCTCTCCCCCTCCTCACCTCCCTGTTGAATTCTCAAACCACTGCAGGGTTCATGCTCCTCAGCCAGCGGTAGCAGAGCTAGGTGGCCAAGGAGCCCCCAAATAGCCCAACTCTGACCTGCTGTGGGCAAGCGTTCAGAATTAAGTAGCGCTCAGCAAGACAAAGAGACTACGAGGCACTGGGTAGAAATGATAAAATCCAGAACTTCAACCCATTGTGAGACTTCTGCTTCAGTATTTTAGTTCTTACTCTTGATCTTCTGTTAAAACTTTTCATAAAATGAAAAGCTGAAAAAAATTAAAGCTTTTATTTTTCCCTTCCTTAAGGTTTGTGTTTACCCATTTCTTAGTGAAGAATGTTTTTTTTGTCTTATCATAATGCTTTTTGTCTTATCTGCAGTACAGACAAGAACTTCAAGGATGCGTGACCTTTGCAGGGAGAATTAAGACCAAGGCTTCACCTGAGAAATCTTACACTAGCAGCCTGACATCAATACATATTCCAGCAAATTTTCATTTTGTAGCACAGAGAAAACCAAACCAATACATAGAGAGGGAAGCTTTTACTCGAGTGCTTAGGCAGTTGTGTTCCTCCTTGATAGCCAAAGACATCTGATACAAACTGAAACAAAAAGAGACTAACATTAACAAGCTCTAATATGGCTTCAATGAGTTTGGTTAGTCTAGAGTTTTGTGCCTGTCCTGACCGAGTGCTAATGTCTTGAGGAGATAGCAAAGCATGGGAGTGGAAATCCTTCTTTGCGGTCGTATGATGGACATCAGATGCTAGGGTGTTGTTGTCCTAGTGGATGTTTATACATATACATTTTTAAAGCAAAACATAAACAAACAAGTGAAACAACAGTGTAAGCCTAAATACAAGGGCAACCTTGTGTACTAGGCCATAAATTGAAAGCAGATGTAGGACTTGGTAATTAGGCCTGATTCAAGCTGCCTGAAGTACATAAAAGCAGTTGTTTTGGAAATGAAGGGAGGGACTAGGGTAATGTAAACACAATTTATCTTTTTGCTGCACATGGCAACAGATTAAAGCAAATGCAAGCAAATTAATCATGGGGAAAAAAAAAAATCTTCAGGGAGGGCACTTACACACTATTATCCTTCAAAAATGAAATGTTTAAATGTTACTGTTTCAGAGTTTGTATTCTAATTATTCAGATCTGCAACCTGATTGAAACACTGATCTCTTTTAGGAAGTTCTATATTTACTGAACACGTGTTTCTAAAAATGCATAATTAGAGTGACTGCAAATTCATCAGGAAAAGATTACTGATAGCTGCCTGACCTGGTCAATGGGAAGTCTGCTTTGCATTATGCTTGGAAAAGACTGAATGCTAGCAAAGGCTTTTCCAGGTGAATGACACTGATACAAAATGATGCTTGGAAGAAGTCACTGTAGATGTATCATATAATTCCATAAGTTTGGGTTCTTTTGCTTTACAGAGAATGTAAGCATTTCCAACTCTTCACCCAAAGAACTGAAGTTTGACTGTATATCAGCAGTACACGGAACACATAGGTTGCTCTGTTCTCACCTTTCAAGGTGAACTGGACATTCTGAATGTTGACTCTAATTATGAAGACACCTCTGACATCCCCACCTAAAATGTGAAATTCCTTTATCTCAATGCAGCCTACTAGATGCTGTCAATCACACACGGTACACAAATACATTTTATTAAACTTAATGAAAGTGTTCCATTAAACACGGAAGTCATGTGGAATAACTATCCATTACTTACAGTACTATTATGCAGATGAAAAAAATCCTTTTTTTTTCTTTGAGAAATAAGATCTGATGTTGATTAACCTCCTATAGCTATACTGAGGACAGCAGTATTACAAACATTCATTACTGGTAATCTTTGCTTACCATTCTCAACCCATAACTCAAAATATTGCCATTATGTGGAAGCAGGATCTTAGTGAAATAATTCCAAAAGCCAAAGCATCACAAAAGACCTGCACTCCTCTAGGATTAAACATGTATTCTCACCATACCTACTTTTGTAACAGCAGTATTATGCCTCTGTTTCCAATTTTGCCCCTTCTCAGTATACGAAAAAGCAGACTTATAGTCTGCTATAGTGCTAGTCTATTACTTAGTACTGGTTGAGTCACACTGTGCAGCCACTATGTGTGCAAACACAATATTCCAGGTTTCTACACCAAATGCCAGCTAAGAAGGAAGGAGGATCTCAAAGTCCCCTCCGTATAGCACCAGCATACCACCAGGCCTCAGCTCCAAAGTTTGTCAGCAATTTTTTGTATAACCTTGAGTAAGTGACTGAGGTATGCTTATTTTAAGGGCATTGCCCTAACAGGACTTGCAGGAAGTTTAAATACCTGTCTTCTATTCTTGAAGTAGTTGCAAGGGCATACAGGCGTCTAGAAGTAAATGAAATTTAGACTCCCTGTCCCTGTGCTCAGAGTGCATGTGAAGAAAAAAAAAAAAAAGCAGATAAAACAGCTCTTTCTCCCCACCCCATTCTGAGTTTTGTCACTTTTGTCTGGGATCTAGCCTCTTTAGAGTACAGACTACACATCCTTATCTGTATGTACAGTGGTTTTTGGGAGGAGGCTCCTTGAGGGGAACCTTCAAGAACAAACAACACAAATATTCCTTTTCTGTGCTACTCAAGCTGTTCTCAGCACCCTGCCCCATGAAACTGTGCAGAGATTCTTGCTGTGGCCACAGACACAAAGAATTTGGACAAAACAGAAAAAGGCTGAAGAGCCCCGTATCTAAAGCTAGCTTTCGTGTAACATCACTAGTAATTATTTTTACTGATGTGGTTTAGGTATTTTTTTGTTTGGGCTGAATATTGTAGGGTTTAATAGTACCAGACTGACAGGAAGTACGTAAAAGCACTTGCCTCATTGCAGAGCAGCAGAATGGTTTTGATTTTTTTTTGTTGCTACATTTAAAACCCTTTAACATCAGATTGTAGCCCTGCAATGGGAGATGTGATATTTTTTATGTCTCAAATTTACATGTTGCATATTAACAAAATGAAAGATATCACAACTGCTTCAGTGCGATTCCATTAGAATTTTAAACCAGCATAATTAACTAAATACTGCCTTCATCTCAGATAATTAGAGGCTTTAAAACTTTAAAACATCAGTGATCGGTATAACTTTAGCCTGAATGATACAGTAGATCACAAACCAATAAAAATAGGAAGGAAGCATTAAGAAGGGAGTTTTGGGGTGGTTTTCCTGGGGCGAGGAGTGGTGTGAGCAAGCAGTATGTGGGAACCCCACTTGTGCAGGCTCCTTCCACAGTCATCATCAACCCTTGACTCATTTTGGCTTCTGAACTACTTACATATTGATTCGCAGAAAGCCTACGTATAGCACTACTCACAGAAGAAGAGACATATGCATTGAGGTTGCTTTTTAGTGTTGTAGGAGGTTTTGTGGGGGTTTAGAGCTGGGTTTTTTTTAATGGCTCTTCCTGTTTGATCATCAAGTCTGAGGCAGTAAAAGCAGGGAACTCTAACCCACCACAGTGCTAAGGACTTTGTGTTCCCCACAGTGTGAGAGATTACTGCAGCCTCAGAGGCAGCGAAACCAAAAGCACAACAGCTCAAGCTGATAAAAAAAAAAAACAACCATACAGGAAATCAAACTCAGAGGTTAAAAAAAAATAAAAATGTGGAAGCTGTTTGTTTTGAACACAGTGACATTAAATTCCAATTTAAAGTCAATTCAGAAGTCACTGCAACTATTTCAAAGTACTCAGCCTAGTGGTTTATGAAAACAAGATGAAGACCCTCTCAAAGCAGAGATCCTCCTCCTCCCACTTGTTCCGCCCCAACACATGCATGTTGGACCATGCAACCCTAGAATTATTCTTTTCTTTAAGGGAAATTCAGTGTCTTGTGTCACCTTTGAGAGGCCCTGCTCTCAGGTTAGAGGAACCCCTATGCCTATGGTGGGGAGATTACTTTCCTGGAAAGGAAGGCCCAAGAAGCCATTTTCTCCAGGGTTTCATAATAATATCCTCACCACCTCCTGCAGGCAACTCTGGCTACAGTTACTGGCACAAACAGCAGAGCTCAGTACACCTACTCAGTATACTAACACCAGGGCCATAAGGGGAAACAGGAATTTTCTTTCCTCTCCTCAGAGTACGAAATAAGGGAAGGGGAAAAATATTCACTGTCCCAAATTTTGCTTTACTAACTTGTTTCCATTTCAATGACATTTCAGTTTCTCCAAAAATAATCAACTTTTGATGGAAAGCTTTTGATTTTTACTATTCGGCAATGCATGAGCACTTCTTAACTAAGAGTAATATGGTTAAGGTGTCTAAGATTACACTGAACCAGTATCTAAACTACATTGATCTTTCTCCAATATTTGAAATCAAATCCATATTTTCCCAATCCATGTTTCTAGCTTTCTGTGTGAAGGAGTGAGTCCAGGCTGGGGAGCCAGCACTACTGGGGAGCTGCTGTTACTCCAGAAGATGTCACTGTTCTGCAGGAACCTTCCCATCAGGCTGGGGAGATCTGCAGCTGGGAAGCCCATACCAACGCAATTGGAGAGAATCAAAGGGGTTTCAAAATAAGTTTCCAATAAGTTCAGCTACTCGGTGTTTGCTCTCTGTGAATACAGCTCTAACATCTAGATAGGCCTTTTCTGTAATACATAATTAATTAATAATTTAATACATACTATTAATTTTAGTCTCTGATCATTTCACATTTGCTGAAATGTAAAGAAAGTTACCCTTAAGCTCCCTTTTCCATCTCAGGATGCACACTGTTATAATGTTTCAGTAAGACTAAAAACTGTGGACTAGGGTGGAGGAGAAGGGTTTCCAGAAAAGGCAATAGATGACTACCTTCTCTGCTCCTTCAACCACATACTGCTGGCAGGGGGAGATCTATACCTTTATTGTCCTCTGGTATTTCCCCTCTAGGAATAATTCTCATTGCGATAAACCAATGGCTCAATTTAAAATGCCTGTTAGATCAGCTGAATTATCTCTCAAATAACAAGGTGCACTAGAAAAAAGCAAAGGCTTTTTTTTTTTTTTTTCCCCACAGAGCAAACCTGTAAGCTCTGTAAACTGAATGTAGTAGCACCTCTCAGGCACTCCTTCAGTATTTAGATAAAGCAATTTGCACATATCACTCAATGACTGCTTTATTATGAGTTTTGGGTGTTTTCTTTAGATCAAGACCATCTTTCTTGTTCTCAGAATAAACCTCAAGGAGAAAAGAGAAGTCTTATATCAGGACATTGGGCTGCACAACTGTTTCTGTAAAACTATTTCTGAGATTTTATTCTCTTTCTATTTTACCCAGTTCTCACCCTGCACATTATGGGCACTGCTTACAGCAAAAATGTTGCCAGTATCCCTTGCCTTGAAGGCTTATTTGGTCTTACTAGGAAAGCTATGCACCTGAAGGCCAGAACAATGTCACTCCCTTCACTGGTTTTTATCTCTCTCAGTATTAAAATATTTCAGGACTTGATTGTTTATGCAAATTGTTCTGATTCCCAATGAGTTTACCTTGCCAGGTCTCCCAGTCTCTGTAAGTGTAAGACTCTAGGAGATCTCTTTGTCCAGGGGCCTGAGACCTTTTAAATCATGCCTGCAAATTGCTTTCTATCTTCAAATATTTTCTCATGTCCACTCAACTGCCAGTGTAATGAACTCTTTATAAGTTTCATTGTGGTACATTAAAATAGTTCATGCCATGAGACAGTTCAAATGCAAATTAACAGTCTCAGTAGTTGTTTCTGCTCAATAAAGAATTATTCCGTTTGTTGGTGTGATTGTTCAGTGAAAGCCATGTTAGTCTAAGGACTTACAGAAGTATAGGAAAAGGCAATCCAGCTGGATTGCCTCTAGCCCCCATTAAATACAGACACCCAAAGTTTTGGGTAAACAAACCCCAACCATAGACCCCATCAGCTATTACTGTATAGAATGAACTGAGACTTACTACATAACATGAAAAAAAAAAGCTAGGGTAAACAGTGGTATCAGCTTTGTAAGGATTTCCCTTTAATGAAGTCTTTTTGTCTCCACTGCCACCCCAATTTTATTAATTCAGCTAATCAAAGGTATCACTGTATTTAGAGAGGCAAATGAATAGAGGCAGTTTCATGATCATGCAAGTAGCTGGAGCAGACACTTCAGACTGCTTCCATCACCATGTCCCCACCAGTGACTAGTTCCCTGGGCACTCAATGCACTGCTACTGCCCTACTTGTACTCTAAATAAAAATTTAAAAAAAAAATAAAAATTAAAAAGCCACCAACAACCCACAAATCCCAGACAACATACCCAAACCCCTCACACTGAAGCATTCCCTTTTTCTGGGAGCTCTTCAAGGCAGACAGTAAAGATGAGTTTCCATTTCTCCTGGATTCAGAGTTAATAAAAAGCTGAGGAGCCAAGGATGAAGACGTGTTACTGAAACCCACAGAAAAAAGGTAAAAGGTTTCAAAACTGAAACTTTTGGCCTTTAAGTGGCTGTAGATAATAGCTGAGCTGCAGCCATGCTGCTTTTAATCTAACAGCACTGACTGACAAATGATAGCATGAGGTGGAGAGGAATAGCCCCCCTGCAGAGTCTTGCTCTTTAGTGAGTTTTTAGTGTGCTTACTAATCAAATATGAAAATAAGCATGCCATCAGCAGCACCTCTTAGTTTATGAAGGAACTTGAAATAAAACTCCACCTATATCTCATGCAGTTGAGTTAGAAATTAATGAAAGGTTTTCCATCTGGAAATTATCATTTGGTGTAAACTTCTTTCTTTTTATCAGAAGACCAAACAACAAAATGTAAACAAGGGATTTTGGAAGTCTTTAACAAGCTATAGCATAGTCAAAGCTGAAAATGCTATGTAAACTATGAGTGTAAAGAAGTTCCTCAACTCTATCAAGGTAGCACTTTCTAGCCCTAGTGAGTTTTTTTTGCAATATTTGTTTTCCTCAGTGCTTCTCTTACTGCCCACTGAACCCCATAAGATTTGTCCTCAGCCTCCTCTTCCCTATCTGCCATTTTTACTAGATCTTATTTACTCCTGTGGCTTATAATCACATTCTGGTGATGATAACTGTGCCCTCCTACTTCTGACCCAGTTCCAAGCTTATGCTCAGGACTCCCTTTTCTCAGCCTCTATGCTCTGCCATCTGATGATTTTGCACATTGAATTAACCACCCAGTCATCACGCTGTCCCACAACTTAAATGTGACTGTTCAATTTTTAAGTGTTAGTATCTGATAACCATAACTGCAAACCAAAACATTAAACAAAGTTTATGCAACTAAGAAAAACATGGTTTGCAGGTGACAGCAACTTTTGTCTCACTCTTCTCAGCAGGAGGCTTCTTCAGACACTGAAAGTTCATTTGAATCAGCATTGAAACTTGCACATAGCAGAGCAAATTTTGGGGTACCCCCAAAAACTTAAGTCCATATTAAATTATGCTGCCGCAGTCAATGTAGTATTTTATGGATAGGTCAACTGACTGATGGGTCAACTGATTCAAACAAAAGTCGTTCCAGCAGACAAGCAGGTAGTGCTTGCTTCTCCATGGGAGAGCTGGGCTCTTCAGTTTGGTGAGAGGGGACAACATAGCTGCCATGCTAGAAGAAATGTGCAGGGGCTCAGGTGCAGCCAGCCCTTCTTACACGCCTCCAGGGCAGGACCCCAAAGCACTCCCAACTCGAGAAGATGACACACCCACCCCATCACATTCAAAAGGAGAAGAGAAACAACACAGGGTGATTCCTGTTACATGGGCACCACAGTAGGAGCAGCGAAGTATTCAATTGCCCTGCTCCACTAGACACTGGCTTTGGCCACAACATGCAGCTCTTTGTCTCTGCATATGATTTCCAAGTATTCCATGCACTTCTGTTATGCAAAGGGTAAGTCAAAGCTCTGATTTATGTGAGGTTACAACTGCTGCTTTGCTTAGTGGGGGGATTTTTGGTGTGTGTTTTAGAATTTACATGCATGTCCTGGGCGTGTAAAAAAGACAATAAAGGACTTGCACTCATCTGTCATTCAGTGACTTAGGCACAGCTTTGCCTATGTAGCTGTAGCTTAAGTAGATAGGTAGGCTGTTTGGAACCCTGTCCACCTAGTTTGAATATGTAACAACAACAGAGAAAAGCTTGGGACATAGGTGGAAAAAATATATTTGTCAGCTCAACTGACAAATTAATGAAGTTACTGCTATTTTCTGCTTTGATTTATTCAGGGGAAAAAAAAACAAACAACAAAAAACCCAAACAAAACACACGAAAAAAGAGCTTGCAGGTTTATAGAACTGAATTTGTATAGCTCACACTAAAGGAAACTCCACTTCTTCAACCACAAAGTCTCAGCAGTGTTTGTCCTAAGTCACAGGTACACAATGGCAGCATGGATATAGAACAGACCTGGCATGATCCAGGCATCTCTGCCAACATTTTAATTGCTAGAGCCAAGCCTCATCCTACCAATGCTATTGAGCAAAAGCTTTTAATTGGAAGTCATGTTTTATATCCTAAAAAAAAAAAAAAAAGTGTCCTTGATGGACTCCACTTTTAGGTAATCAACAAACACTACTAAATGGTTTAGTTTCCAGAGCCCAGTTTCCTAGCCTCCACTGAAATTCTGGTAACGGAAATTTGACATGCAGGACTCAAAACATCCAAAGCCACTGGTCTTATGAAGGGCCTCCTGCCTTGAGAATTCTTCCAAAAGTCAATTTTTCCTTTAGCTCCTCCAGATCTCCCTTGTGTTACTGTTTCATTTGCTTCAACTCCAGCTCTGCAATGCCTTTACTAGAACTGCAGGGGTATGTCTATATGGGAAGGCTAAAAACAAAAGCCTGAATCTTTCACTAAAGCTCACAAGGATCAGTTAGATGAGAAACTGTTAAAACTCCGATCTGCAGAGTCTAATTAGTGTAAATGTGGCCCTCTATCCCACCCTGACATAATCAGCAGTAAAACACGCAAAAACAAGAGGAAGAAAGGATGGGCTAGAGACAGAGGCGATCATCTTAAAAAACTGTATAATCATTTATAACCTTAATTCACATATATAGTAAATACATCCTCTTCCTTTTCATCAGTGTGTGTTGACACCTATGGTAATTACTCCCTGAAAGTTAACTCTCTGAGGCAATATTTCTATCCTGCTTAATTGCACAAGTACCAACTTGCAGTCTGTTGGTACTGATGAGTGGTGACATCCTCCTGTCAGCCAAGTAATTTGTTGGCAGAAAATGTCACAGACACTTTCTTCTCTATCTTTCAAAGACTTTAATGCAAATGAAGCAGAGTAATTAGCACTGACCTTTGGCTAATGCTGGTTGCCAATCAGTGGTGCTTCCCTACTCAGCTGCTGCATTTATATATCCCCATTTAACAACCAGGAGTAAAAAATACGCACGCAGTGCTCACAGCAGGCAAACAGCAGCACTCACAATCTAGTTCACCATCAGGGTTTGGGATGTTTCCCTAGTACTGCTAAGGACTGCTCTTGCAAGAGCTCAGAAAGAAGAAAATTTCATGACATTCCACATCTCAGGATTAAAGGCAAATTTTAGGCTAAACCACAAAAAAACCCCACAAACAGAAAAAATAGAAACTTGACAGGCAGTTTTCATTCAGAAAACTTACAGTGGAAGAATATGTAAGCAAATGGGGAGTTGTAGCAAGCATGAGCAAACTGAAGTTTTACAGTCTGGTCTGGCAACGGGACTTGCTGGTCTGAGACAACCTTATGGAAAGGGTTATTTGAAGCTTCCAGACACTGAAGATCAACAGTTAAACCTGACCAGAAAATGCTCCATGTCTATTTTCAGAAATGACTTCCCCAGAACATGGAAGGACAGAGGGGCTGTCCAGATGAGGTTGTCTGCCCATCTCCCTAGCAAGCAATCTCACTAAACCTCCAGGGTTTATTTTGAGCTCCCCTGCTCCAGGCAAATTGGTTACAGTCTCGTTCACTGTCAAGCAAATCCAACAGAAGATAAATTACCCTGCGTTAATCTTTTACAGTCTTCATATAATACAAAAAAGCAGTAACTTGACACTTTAATCATGGTACTGTTACAAGCTGCTGTTCCCCACCAAGCTGCGAGTGCCTATGGTGCATGGGCCCATCGTCATGAGCCACCTCACAGCTGTCACAGAGTGAAAAATGCCATCTCTGCCTGTTTGCAAGCAAGAAGATTAATATAGAAGTCAATAGAAGTTGCTGGTGCCTACTAGGCCAGAGGAGGAAACAAATGATCCTGGAGCTTAGATATCCAAGCACTGCCCCACCAGAGGGTTTCAGCTTGCACTGAAGATGCTGAAGTGCTGGCATGGGGATCACCATGATGGCATTCAGGAGCTAAGGGCTGTCTTCTCCATACATCCAAATACATATCCAACAGTTTATCTCTCTAATTCTGACAAAGCTCAGTTTGGCTCCACATTAAAATAAAATTTGACCCTAGGAAGCCATTTGTCAACAGAACACCTTTCTACCTCCCACATCCATGGGGTTAAGCAACTGCATAAACACTCTCTGGTGTTTTCAGCATCTCCAATTAGGCAAATGTAGCCCAGTAACTTACACTGTCTTTCATGGATGGAGATAGAGAAAAGAGCTACTTCAGAAACCCATAACTAATGAACTAAGCCACAGAAAAATACACATCTAATTATCTATCGGTGGTCTACATTTTAAAGAAGCTACCTTGGCCTCCACAATAGCAGCTGTGTGTTCTGAAATCTAGGGATAGCAAGCTGCAATGCATTCATGGGTAAGCTTTATTTAGGGAAGACAGGAAGGAAGATTCATATTACCCTTTCTACTCAATTGCAAGCAAGGTCACATTTCTGGAGAAGAGGAGTCCTGCCAAAAGTATTTGCATTAGCCAGCAAGGCAGACATAAAGGCTATATGTAGAAGTAAAATTGAAACAAATTCATTAAGTCATGCACATTTCTTCTTCTGTATTGCTCCATGGAACAAGTCATTCCCTTTGTATCAGACTAAATATTCTTGGACAACTTTTCTTTAGTAGGTCCTGAGCCAACAGCTTCCTCTGAAGCCAGAGAAAACTGCAGTTTCTCAACACCTTCAACTACCAGGCAAGCTTGTAGACATATACATATGTATAGATCATATATACATAACACACACAGAGCCGCAGGAAGATATTTTAAATAGAGTACCCTTTTGTATTTACTTTACAATCACCATGGGGCACAACAAATTAACTGAACTAATCAGCTAATAGAGAGCATTAACTCTTTCAAAATCTAGATGTTGTGGTTCCTGGATATGGGAATTGATACCAGACAGTTTTTAGTCCCCAACTGTGTTACTGATTATGTCCAATTATGGCAAAGAAAAAGGACTCTGAAATGTTTGAGCTGGAGCAGAGAGACGCACAATTCGTGCCTTATGTTAGGCAGATCCTCTTCACCATTATATCATTATTCAATTATTCACAATCTATTTACCGTCAAGGAGACGATCCAGCCATGTGCTCTGTAATATTTACCATTTCACCAAGCTGTCTGATGCTAACACGTTCTATTAATAGGGCACAAGGGGTGACGCTGAGCAAAACTGCTCTGGAGTGGTTCAAATCATGTTCAGCTTGCAGACAATTTGTCAAGGTGGGAGGTTGAGTTTCAAGCCTGGAATGTAATTCAATTCAGTGTCCTGACAAGAAACGGCATTAGTGCCTTCTGTGCACAGGGTAAGCGATACTCCAAAAGCCTGCAACAGACCAGCAACGTGATTATCCCACACATCCTCCACAAAGAGTGCCTTCTGTGTTTTAGCACCACAAAACTGCTCTTTCTTCTTGCCAAAATAATTAACTGTGTGATCTTTTTACTTATCACTGCATCTGGCATCCATAGTTATGACACACACACATCACCTAGCATAAAACAGAAAACACTCCCTGCTTACAGGCAGGATTGGGGCAAAGTGTTGCTTTAAAGGAACAACGCATGTCATTGCTTTTCCACTATGCTCACTCCATTCCCTCAACCCCAAGTGAAAAAAAAAAAAAAAAAAAGTGATCAACCTATATCAACTCACAAAAGACAACTTCTAATTCAACAAAAGATTTGCAGCTACCAGGTGGCTGCAAATTAGGCTGAGACCACTACTCTCCATGCTGAGGATAGTATCTAAAATGCCTCTAATTGCTAACCTGTTCCTAAGCATAGCATTTTTTCTTTCCCTCCTATCCTATAAATCTTTGATTTAGGAAACACCTTTATAGGCGTGTTTGCCTATATGTTAGCCTGGCACCTATCTGCCCAAGAAAGGGTGGTAAGAGGAAGCGTGGAAGGGAAGGAGGGAAGATAGTTTTATTTTCACCATGCAAATTATAAAATAACAGTGAATTTTATCACTTTTAGAAAAGGACTCATACTATAAACTGATACAGCCATCATACCTGTAAACCTTATGGATTATAATACATTTAATAAAAGCAGAAATCACTAAGAAGCTAACACTAAGAAGAACCAGGCATCCATCCTAAGGCATATCTAGTGCAAGGCTCACAGAGACACAGCAAGTGTAATGAAAACAAACATAAATCCCCCTACCCCTAACAGTTCAAGAAGCAAAGTACTGTGAGGATCGAGATAGAAAGAGAGGATCAGTGAGACACAAGAGGGAAAGAGAAACACAAGAAAGCACTGATTTTTTGCCCACTCTTCTGGAGCTGCAAGGGTGGCAAGTGCTCAGAGCCCCCATGTCTATACCAGCTCTGGGCAACAGGGGAGACCACTTCCCAGAGCCACCTCTCCGCCTTGTGGCACAACTGGGAGTTCTGCACTCAGACATGGGTGCCCACCACCTCCCAAGGCAGCAGCAGTATGTGGCTGGGCAATTAGTGCCAGAGGGAACAGAGCAGCAAAGCAGAGAGCATAAAGCAGCCAGGGGCAGAGAGGTAACAAGAGCAGATGAAGCCTGCATTCAGCAAAAGAAACAAAGGGAACACAAAAGAAAGCATGAGAGGCTGCTCTCTGCACCACTTCATCTTCAAGTCTAATACAGAGTCACTTCCACAAATGAAGAACATTATTTTATCACCATTTCCATAGCGTGGCACAAGAATTATGCTAGAAACAGAAGGGGGCTCCAAGTGCCTTGTCCAGAGCCTAAGAAAGGCTACATGGAAAAATCCTCAGCATTTTTAAAATATCCATCAAAGCCCCAATTCCTGGCAGCCATTGTACTTACTGAGCAGTAAACCACATAATGAAGGTCAGTCAAGCCAAGCTTTAACATGCATCTGTCCAAAATGTTTCCTTTGAGAAAGCATACCAAACACAGCAACAAGCCTTTCACTCTCCAACACTAGATGCTACTAAAACATAAGCTATGAGTTTTTTAAACTCACAAAAAGAGCAGGAGAGATCACAACCAAAAGGATCCAAAAAAAAAGCCTGCCACTTGTACAGGCAGGCAGGGACACACAAGAGTGGAGCCACAAAGAAGGGCTCCCACTACTCCTAGTTTCAGTTCAGTTTACAGTCCAGCTTCACTTCTCTATTTGCCAAGAAATCTCTGCATCATTCCCAAGGCAAGGGCAGGCACGGCACAACTCCTGGGCCATGTAGTATCCCAAGGTCACAGGACCAGGCACCTATGCACGGGAGCTCACCATGGAAATGAATGCCCCCTCATATCTCAAGGGCTTCCAGCAAACCTGCAGCACAACAGTCATGTCAGGAAAACCTGCCTCTCATCTGCTACATCACAGCCTCTCAAGCCAGATTTTAACCTGTGATAGCCTACAAACTAGCCCATACTGTCTGCCACAAGTCAGCTCTAGGTTCACCTCACATTGGAGAGCACCAACTAGGACAACATCAGGAGATATTTTACCTTTTGTTAGACAGCAGAAAGTAGCCCTCAGGAAGTCATGATGTGCTTGGGCATCAGTGAGAACCAGACTCACTTGCCCCACATTGCTTTAAGCATGCACAGCTGTGATGGAGGACCTCCATTTACACCCATGCAAAGAAGCTGCCTTCAGATTACACAGTATTTTAAACAGGTGCTGAGGACTATACATGATAGAAGGCCATAAAAAATGGGGCCATTAACCCCAGGGATGCATTTTTTTCCTTTATGACTGTTTTTAATTGATTCTGCAGGATAGAAAGCCAGAGTAATTTATTAATCCCAACATAAGTTTTTCCCTGAGTAAAAGTTTGGACTGCATTTACTTTTATCCAGATCTGTCCCCTGTGTAATTCTGTGGAAGACAATCAAGTTACAGCATGGGAAAATATACACTTTTATATCTAAATGCAAGCTCTTTTTATTATTCACTGCAGATGGATGCAGGTGTAGGTAGTGGCTACTGATACTGTTTAAAAGTTCAACTATACAGCTTCCCCTAAAGATATGTGGATGTTAAAAGGAAAAGGTTGAAGCTGCCAGGTCAAATGTTAAGCTCATAACATCATAAACAGAGGTTCCCATGACAGTAGGGCAAATTTCTTGTTGCTTGTGTCTCCAGCGTTGTTCCCTGCGGCCCATGGCATCCATGACAAGGGACTTCCAAGCACTTCATGCACCAGGGAATATCCATCTAGATGACTGGAAGATGCTCTTCAAGCCCCTAGGCATATGACATATTTCTCTCTCACGTCAGTACATGAAACCACTCCCTCTGTATCAGATTACAATTTCATAAGCATTTTCTGGAAGGAGGTAAATCCCTTAACCGCCATGGAATAAATCTGCAAGTCATTAGCACATCTCGAGAGGACATGGGGCTCCAGCTATGCCAGGCTGGAAGGCAGTGCTCTCTTCAGGCTTGGAATAGCAAGAAAGGGGACAGGCATCTTTTTACTTAAGCCTCAAAAAAATGAGATACACGCACAATACAATTTGATCATCTTTCATTTTTGTTTTTGTTTGGCTGCAGTTCAGTCAGTTTTTATTTCACTTGTTGCATTTTTTTTTTTCACTTTCATCAGTTAACAGGAGTTAAACCAAAGGGGAGGCCCTGTGCTTTTGATCAATCCACCCATCAGTTCTGTAAACATCCATTATGTCTACATGTGGTATCACTCAATAAATAGAAGATCATCCTTGTCACTATGCAGTGTCCTGAAAGGCAGTGTAATGCACTAGCTCCTCACAGACAAGAAACAGGATGCTGCTGAGAAACTACAGCTAATACAGAATTGCAGTTCAAGACAGCAGAGATCCAAAATAGGGATTTCACAACACCTTCAGGGGCACATCTGCGATCTGTGCATGCTACAGACAATGCAGCAGTCTTCTGGGGGGCTTACACCTGCCTCTTTGTTTCAGAGGCCAGTTTCCACTCCAGAGTCACCATGCCACAAAGGAGTTGTGCCCTCTTTGTCAGCAAAGAGCAAAGGAGCTCAAGGCTATATAGGAAATGTTTTGCCTCTGGATAGGTTTTATACTGCTTGTAGTTTATGAAATTCGTTGTACAGAGAAAAAGGGTCAGGGCGTGACATTGCAGTTTCCATAGGCAACACAAGCCTCTTCCTGCCCCTGTGCCCAGCAAGAGAGTTTAACAAGACCAGTCTTTTGCTGTACACTGTAGCCAGGAGAGAACAAAACTTTCAGCTTTCTGGCCGTGCCTTTCTGAGACACCCAGCTAAAAACACTCATTGGTTTGTTGTGTTTGTTAGCTGACCTATTAATGGCTTCTTTTAAAATGTCAGTCCTCCCCTGGCTACACCTGCACTGCTCAATGCATTGAGCCCTAGAACTGCTCAGTTCTGCTGGTGCCGTCTGCATGTTGCATTGCTCTGTGGCCCATTGGGTGGTCCAATGGCAAAATCTTTATTTGATGTATGTGGTTAATTTTTTTTGTTCAGGGTGAGGGAGGGAAGGGGAGTGCTCTGCTGAAGTCCATAAGGAAGGTGGTTTCACACCATGAAATGGAGGGTACAGATAGTGTGTGAGAATGCTCAACTGGCTTTGATACCTCCACAAAAAAGCAGGTGGATTTTGTAAGGCCTCATCCTGCCAAAGATCCTAAGATTAGCTGTCTTCAGAAACACACCCAAAATCTGTTTCAGATGAATGAGTGAGCTGATCTCTTCCAAAAATTAGTCCATGGGTCAGGAAGAAAATGATGGAACTCAATGTAAATCTAGTATACATGTACTCATTTTCTTCAATTTCCCAGCAGCCACAGTGCAGAACACAGATGTTAACAGGGGTGAAAATGAGGATTAAACATTGCATATGGTTCTGGATAGACCTAAGATAGCTTGTGTTTTCTGTATATTCCTGTCCCACTACCTTGCAGGTGCATGGTTTTCAGCAGGATTGCTTGCAATGCCCTTGAGAAAACACCTTCTCATTAGAAAATGCTGACTTGTGGAAATTCCAGTATTCTATGAAAATTCTAAAAATATTTATCCCCAAAGCAACATGATAAGCAGCTAATAAGTTTACAGATGTCCCCACCTCAGATTCTCTGCTATGAGGACTGCCTTGGAGAGGAAAGCCAGGGATTTGAGGGAGCACAGGAAGTCATGTAAGCTCCAGCTACACATCTGTCTTGAGCCTGGGCTCCTAGAAATTTCCCGTGTCTTGGCAGGTGGGCATGGATACCCACACTCTCCTCGTTTGGGCATCTGAGAGTCCTGTGCAGTGGCAGGCAACCAAAAAATTATTTTCAAATCTTCAGCAGAGCTGGAAATCCCAATTTTTCTGGCCTCCTCAGGGTTTTATGCTCCATGGACCAGAAATCCCTTGAGGCTTTGAGAATCAGGATTGTCCAAAAAATCCTCCAAAGGTGATGCTGTGGAATCCACAGCCAGATGAGCTCCTTTGTTTAAAAAAAAATTTAAAAAATTAGAGGCTGGGCTTTTGCCTCCTTCAAGGGTGCTTCCCAGCCCTTTAGCTTTAGTAGCACCCTTGGTGGGGTGGATGCACCCTTCAGCTGTGCACCACCAGGCACCACCTGGCTCTACTCAAAGGACAACTGCTCTCTGCCCATGGTCACAACACATGTGGCCTCATGTGTTGCAAAGTAACAACCACTTTAACTTATCTGGGAGGCAATTTTCAGGCATTAGAGATGCCAGCACCCCTATTTTCAGGTTTTGAATTGCTGCTTTAACATAAGCTATCTAAAATGGTGGTTAACTTATTTTCTTATACTAAGAAAATTAGTAGATATCTGAAATGTGAACCATGTATATTGATGGCATTCAACACATCAGATTTTCTCCTCTGATAACTGCCAGCAAGAGTATCACATACTCTGTAAGGCTATATCCACTAAACAGGTCCTGTTTCTAACTGTGAGAAAAAAAAAAACCTAAACACATGGTGTATTTTAAACTCCCTGGGTTGCTGTTGTGATGTCTAAATTATTGTTAAAATCTATTTTGAGCTCCCAGATGCAAGTAGAGGCATTTGTTTCAAAACAGGACAACCAGACTCAAACACTTTCTGTTTGAGGTTTTCTTATTTATTTATTTATTTTCATGCAAATGTCAGAAGTTCACAGAAACGGGTAGTGTCTCCAGCACAGGCTGGAGGAAATAGTCCTATGAACAAATGTGGATTAAGCTAAGGCACTGAGCTAAATTCTAGGGGAACACAGCAAGGTAGAGATCTCAACATTCCAGCACTATAATAAGATTGTAACGGGTATTGTAACTACCTGGTTTTGAAGGATGATGTCTTTCAGGCCAGTGAAGGGCTAAGAGTGGATACAAACCAACTACTTTTCCAAAGATAGGCCATGAATTACCTCCCATTGCTCTGCCAAGGAGTATACACTAAAGTATTTTGTTTTATGTAACTGACATAATTTTACTCAACAGCATGCTCCCACTACAATCAAATAAGAACTTCGCACAGGAACCTGAGTCATGCTAATATGCACATTTGAAAAGGTCTGCAGCTGAAAATACACCAAAAAAGCAAACACCTAGAAAAGCTGATGGAGCAGCATCCTCTGGGAGCTCATCTTCATGGTGCTGATCTCATACCCCCTAGCAGACCTTGAGTTTCCCATAGAGGAGAGGGCAGCCAGTTCTTGCTCTGGCCCATGGGCCTTCACCCACATGTGGCTCCCAGAGCCTGGCTGCTGAGGAAGGGCTCAGTGTGAGCCTGGCTTCTCCTGTGGTAGTACTGGGGACCTCAATAATTTGCATTATTTTCTGCTCTGTTTCTTCAGCTGGCTCATACCACATGCACCATCACAACAATACTAGTAACTAGTAAAACTAGTCCTGTCCAAAGACAGGTTTCAGAGCTAGACACCAGAGCCTACATTTCACCTACTGTGAGACTTAAGATTTGAAAAGGGCTGGTAGCAAAGAACCCATCATTGGGTCTTTTAAAAAATATTGTCCCTTTTCCTGCCACCACTGTGAATCATTGTCTTACAACAAAAATAAGCTATATTACAACTACAACAAGCTTTAGTGATCTGCAGCTTTAATTCCTACCTTCATATCCTTTAGTTAATTCAAGAAAAACAAAGGTTCTTGTGAGTAAGGAGGTGAAACATCTTTTCTTCAGCCACAGGACTCTTCCTTCAAGCTTTTGGTCATCAATGATATATTGTAATGACACAGATCCTCGTGAGGCTACATTAAATGATCTTTAACTGGATGTTCTTTAAAGATAAATTCAGCAAAAAACAATGCACTTGGCAAACAATACAAAAATAGTGTTTTGCCGGTACGTGAAGAAATGTGTGTGAAATTATTAGAGCTGCAAAAACATTTATTTCCACTTACAGAGCAAAAACTTGCCAATAAAATCAAGCTGTTGGATTGATTTTAGTTTTTATTAAGTCATCCAGGCCTGCTACAGCCATGGCCTCCATGTTAAAATCTACTGCAATTTCATTTATTAAACATTAAAAAAAATCATACAAGCAGATGCCATACTCTTAAATTTCTTGAAGCTACAATTGACTTGTAATAAAATCCCCCAGTGCATTACAAAACAGAGCTGTCAAGTCATAACAGCTCTATTACAGCTTCTGCTTCAGTCTCTGCTAGTCTTTGTACAGACTGCCAAAATCCTCACCTACCCAAGGGAAGTTATATTCAACAACAGAGAAGAGGAAATTGTGCTCAGCTGAGTTGTTCTCCCACTGAACAGATTGCACAGGTTGTTCTCTCTTTACTAAAATGGTGAGGGTGGAGGGCTGAAGGAAAGTGAGAGAAAAGCTACGGATTGATGAGCAGTGGGAGAGCAACAGGCAATTTTGGTTTTTCCTCCACTTTGCAACTCTCATAGTATGTCAGTATTTTGTAACAATAACAAGGCACGGCTGAGAAACTGGGTGGCAGAGGGATCATACTGGGTGGGAATCAGGCCTAATTCAGGCACCAGCAATATGAATGTCCGCCTCAGGCAATTCTAGCAAGTCTTGTCTGTCTGTGCCCAGCATACCAGGGAAGTGAGAACAATTGTATTTGTCTTTTAGTCCAAAGACTTACCAAGAGTTGGGGTGGGAAGAGCTGTGTGACTATGGGTGAATCATAGTCTGAAGCCAAGAAGACTGAGAGGTTTTCTTCCTCGGGCCATGCCTCAGCTACAACAAACGATTTCTGTGAGATCACAATCTATCACTTTCTTAAATGACTTCAATGACAAAGATTTCCTAACTGCTTTTGCTGATGATTTCAAAGCATAGCTAGGGTCCAAGTGAAAACTTCTGAATTATTGAATAGCTACACCTATCATTGTATTTTTTTTTCTATTTGCTGTGATTTAATCATTCCCGCCCTCTGTATAAAGCTGACTTTAAAGCATGTTAAGAAGGAAGGAATGTTAAGTAACAGAAAGAAGAAAAATTCTGACTGTTAAGTTACGAAGTAGGCCTAAGATCTTCCAAAATGCAATGACAAAACCAAAGAGAACCAAAATTACCGAAGTGTTCAACAAAATCTGTGTTGCTACCGCAGCTCTTCTCTGTTGCCAAGGCACAACAACAAATATATGTAGAGAAGGAAACTCAATGATACTCAAATGATGAGCATTTTCCTTAATAAAGTGTTCTACCTCTGTTCACAACTTTGCCTTGCCAAAACTGGCTGTGCCCCAGCAAGGGCTGGGGATTTGTTGCACCAGGTGCTGGTAGTCCCCTCCCTCACTGCCATCCCCTGCAGCTGCTACCTTGGGCTTTTTTGCAGCTGGGAAGCAGGCCTGGAAATGCCAGCCCCAACAGTGAAATCATGGCTTTCAGAAAGACCATGGTGCATGGTGCTATGGATATGGTGGCTGGGAAGCCACCACCAGCAAGTAGGAAACTTTGCCTTTGGCTGAGCTGACCTTGCGACATGCATTGGTGTGTCTCATCCAGGAAGATCAAAACAAAGAAAAAGCCACACTAAATTTAACAGAACCTTTTTTTCCTTTTTTTTGTTTTTCCTTCTTTTTTTTACCTCTGAGGGTTGGATAAAGTGTGCATGGTCTAGAAAGAAAAATATGTGCACATTACTCTAAGCTTATAATGGTAGCAATAAGTCTCAGGGGTGTTTCTCCAAATTGCAGTTGGACTTTTACAATATGCAGAACCCACTTTTAAGACATCTCATTCTACTTTCTCACAAATGCAAAGTGCTAGGCAATTAGTGCGAGGTTGGAAATGCCACAACCCTTAAATGACACAAAAGTAGATGTGTTTTTCTTCCAAGAATCTTACAGTCTTACACTCTGCAAAGAGATTTATAATGCACTATTCCCATTCCACATGCAAGACCCTACACAGCATCTCTGGAGAGAGTGGTAACTTTAGCCCTGTGTCTATACTCAGCTAAGGCTAAATGAAGGAAACAGGAATGCTTCCCTCGAGTCCTCTACTTCTGCCGCTGATTTTACTGAGCTCAGTATTTCAAGTAGTTGACCAGACCCTTTTTTTCCTTACCCTCCCACTGAAAAATTAATCAATCCTTCACAAACTGTAGGTGAAATTTCTGACAATTCTGAGCTTTTTCAGATTCTTTGGTATGGAGTTTTTCCTCTGTGTAATAGTGGCAAGCTCTCCCTCAAGAAACGGGGCTAACATTTAGCCTAAAACAATAAGTGCATTTCATATACCTGGTCATCCAAGACCATGCCATTTTTATTGGATAAATATTTTTTAAATTATAGCTTCAGTATCAGAATAACTTGAACTGTTTACACACAGAAAGCCCTACCATAGCAAACCCAATGTGTTTTACTGTGTGACAAGAATAGTTACTTGGAGAAAGAAGTCATATCTTCTGATGAAACTACAGAATAGTGGTAATTGGTTTGGAAAGTTTCCTTTTGGGCACACTGCTAAGACATTTTTGAGCATTGGTTCATTTGGCTCTGTGCCTGTTGAGTCAGGATGCTGTATGGACACCACGGACACAGACTAAGAAAGTGTCTGCTCTAGATTTCAGATTGTTTCTAAGTTCAGAAAGATTAGGAAAAAAGTTTCCAAGTTGATTGTTTCACTAGTTTCTCACAAGTCAGAAACCTTTTGTTCTGCTTTCTTTTGAACAGCATCTCTTCTTGTGGAGCAGTGTCTACTACAAACCATGAGATCTTTTTTTTGAAAACAGTGAAGTATTTCCTCTAACAGGCACTTAGCAACAAAAGACCATAGCCAAAATCACTATACAGTCTCATTAGGAGGCCATATAACAGCTGGTGGTTGCCTATACTAAATGTAAAGATTTGGGCCAAGGAAGTAAACCTGGGAGACAGGTTCCTCTAAGAAGGCACGTAACATATACCAGTGAAAACTAGCATGTCAGTGAAGCAGGTAGACTTGGAGACAAGGGGGGCTCTTTTGGTGGTGCACTTGGCATTGTGGGGAGGTGTTGACACACACATTTTTGGTGTCTTTGATATGCGTTGTTTTCCAAAATAAAATATAGAACTTTATACAAAGGGGATAGCGGTAGAGAGGTAAAAGACGCAGAAAAATAATTCCTCTGTGGGCCAACTCCTCCTCTCCCCAAAAACCCACATGCCCAATGACAGAATGGAAGTTGGGAACAGAAAGAAAGACAAATGAATCAAGCAATGACAGAAGATTTAAAAAAAAAACCCCAAAACAAAAACAACACAAAACTCCCAAGAAAACATCTATATCTAAACATCAGAAGGAGATTTTATTTGTTCATATTAGCTCCTATTTCTGTTTGGCTTCCTTGGCAGGTAGCCCAGAACTCCATCAGCTAGAGGAAAGGAAGTTACAGTATCACATTGTTGTGGGGATTGAATTTTATTGGTTTGCTATTACAATTAGGCAAATATTAATTCATTTAATGAGGCATAGCTTTTTTAAAAAAAAGTAAAGGCAACAGGGAATCGTGGATTAGTCTTCCACTAAAGCCCCCCCCTCAACCCTTTATGAGATCGAAGGAAAGAGATTAAAAATAGTAAAATAATAAAAGGTGATGCAACTTTCAAGGGGCATACTAAAAGCATGGAATCATTACTGTTGGTTAGCTGACAACCAGCCTGTGGGGAAAGCTGCATGTTTTATCAGTGACCAAAACTGCTAGCAAATATCCAGCTAGCTGCAAAAAGCCACTCAGATACTGTAGAAGAGATGGGGAGAACACCCAGGATCCCTACTTTACCAGCTTGTGTGTCAGATACTTATTCATTGTCCAAGTTATGAGCCAGAGAGGCACAATCCATTATTTTTGGTTGATTTTGTTGGGGGTTTTTTGTGTGTGGTTGTGGTTTTTTTTTTGTAATTTGCTTTTGTTTAAAGCATCATCTGTTTTTATTAAAATGATATTATTCTGTAGCTAAAATAATTATCCTGCCACTCTAAATCCTAAGTGAGAGGAAATGTCTGTACCAAATGTGATTTATGGGGAAAAAAATCACAACCAAATATAAACGTCTGGTGAGACTCCACATAGTTAAACTTGTATGGCAAGAGATCAGAAATGGTAAGTGCAGCAAGGCAAGCAACTAACAGCACAACTATTGAAATATTGCTTTGACTCTAAAAATACTACTTCAGTCACCACCCATCCTAATTTTTGCATTCTCCAGTGGGTTGAGCTATAAGCCACAGAGGATAGTGACCTCCTTTAGGCAGCAAGGGAAGGAGGAGGTCAGGATGATGCTTGGTGGGTACCAAGGAAAGTCTGCAGGAGGAAGGGGAGCTGCAACACACAAAAATTCTGTGGCTTGAGCCTAATTCTGGGGCCTGTTGAACTGCATGAGAGAAGATGGGAGCTCTGAGAGTAATGAAAGTGAAAAGAGTGAACCACCCCATGAAAATAAATAGCTCCAAGCTGTAAACTATACTTAAGGACTCGTTTTTGCTGGGTGGGGAGGGGGGGAACAGTAGGATAATTAGCCTGAGATGCTTATTTGAATTCCTGGCCAGAGTATGGCACAAAGCTACCAGACCTCCATTTTCTTTTTCATTCAGGCAAATTGTTTTTAGCATATATATGTTTTTTCTGGCTTCATTTCAGCTCAGTGCCTTAAAATTAAATGTTATACTCTGTGCTCGTGGGAATGCAGTGAGACTAACCACTTCATTCTTACAGGTCTTGTGCCAGGAGAAGAAATCCAGCCCTGTGGGGAGGGGAGGGCTGGGCTGCAGCATTTCAGGGTGAGGACTACAGCCTTCCTAAGGTGGGTGATGCTTTGGCTGAGGTGCTGAAGAGGCAGTGCCTTCACAGCACGCACAACTGCTCAGCAACACTGAGGCACATGTGTTGTCATTTGAGAAGCAATCTCAATGTATAGCTACAGCACAGTTTCTTATGGGAAAGGATATATATTTTTTTAGTGTAGCAACACACAGCACCTTACATACACAGGACAATGATATCTATGGGTGCCTGAGACCTCACGTCTGATGCTTTACACCCGGATGCACTTTGTTGTTGCTGAAACTGAAATTTCTTCTACGTATCATAGCTTAGTGATGAATCAGTTCAGATACAAGCTCAATATCTGCTTTCCTGAATCCTCAAATATTAAGAATATAAAGCTGTGTTTATTTCACACTCTCTTGCAAACAGGCATTTTTGAAAGGATTGGAAACTAAACTCAGTATTAATGACAAATCCATGGTGCTAAACTCAAGTGGTTAACTTTACTGAAAAGATTTGAAAAGTGAGCTTTCTAATAATATTAGGATAAACTGCATGGAAGAAAAGTGGAGATTAAGGACACTTCCCCCTTTATGTAGATGGTAGCACAGTGAATTAAAAGATTTCTAATGATCCCAGACAGTGGACCGCGACTGCCTTTGTAGGATGCTTGATCTTATCATCCAACTTCAAAGTCATACAGTAGTGATGATCTTCAGATATTCAATCTCATTTAAAAAAAAAGAAATTTTCTAACCAAACAAGATGTTACTCCATGCTTCTTTAACAGTGACTCTTAGTAGTTGCTTGCTTGCAAAAATTCAGGACATAAGCTGAAAACCTGGGCATGCAGTAAAACATTTGCCTCTATATATTTTATTTTATTTTTTTTTACAATTAGGAATTGTAGGAGTCAGAACAAGTCATTGGTGCATCCAGCTTTGTAGAGTCTGTGAGATCTAGTATAGCAACTTAGGGGTAGCCACTAGCTATCTCTTAGAGAAGTCATAGAGCCCAGGCAACTGGAGAATAGCAAAGATCATCCTGAGCTTTAAAAAGGAGAGAAAAGCATAGCCAGGCAACTATGGACTAGATATGCTAACTTCAAATTCCTAGAAAGATACATGTATATATCACACAATACATTGCTAAGCAGCTGGAGGATTACAAGGTCTTAAGAAACCAATGAAGATTTATCAAGAATAAACAATTCATGTCAAACTTGTCTAACTTACTTCTGTGACAGAATAATCTAAAAACTAAAAGATGTGATTTATCTTGTCTTTAGTAAGACTTCTGGTGCTGTCCCACATGACATTCTTATGAGCTAACTGGGGAAATATGGGCTATTATGAAATCATTGTAATGTGAAAGCAGAGTGAGCTGAAGAATCTTGCGCACGGAGTTATCTTCATTTATAAGTTTCTCTGGCCATCTGAAAAATGTAACTAAGGAGCCAAGAGAAGGCTGTCCTTCATGTTTTGTGCAGATCACCAGTCAGTCACATTAGTAACCTGGATTATGAGCATGTGCATGTTTATATGTGTGAATGAAACAAGGCTGAGAGAAATATTTCTAGGAAAAATATTTTTAAATTAGGAAAGTAAAATTTATTAATAAATACACAAAGAATTGGACTGAGGACTGAAAATGGAACTGAGTGCACACATATAAATGAGGAATTACTGACAAAGCAGTGCTGGTTTAGAAAGACTCTGAGGAATTACAGTGGCTCAGAAAATGAAGGAAAGTCAATAGTATGGATATCTGTCTGAATTTCCAGGAGTGGCACCTGTGAGACAGCAGAATTAATTCTCTGATTCCACTTGACACTGCTTAGGCTTTTACTGATATAGATATCCAGGTCTGGGCGTTGTTCTTAAGGGGGAACAAAAAATTGGAAAAATATCACTTGCACATTACTAAAAAAAAATAGTCTTATCTGAAGTTGTGGAACTGATTATCAGTCATTTAGCCCTCCAGATCTGAGCTGGGACATGCTGGTGGGCTGCAAGGTATTTGCTTGTTATGTTGCTTTTCATGTGGATGCACCTTACTGCCATTCCAGAACTGGCTGTATTAATACCACATTACAATAAATGACATAGTTATAAAATGATTAATATCCACTGGGCACTTTCGGATATAAGCAAATACAACGTACCCATAAGGCTAAAGGGATAGACACAAGTCAGTGTAACAGAAGTGCTGAAGTGAAACCTACTTGCAATGTAAATAGTTTGCGTACTGCATAGATTAGACCCACATAGCTGCTTCCTTGTTGCCCAAGTATAGCACCAAAACTCTCTCATTAGAAGTTAAAATGACACCATATGTACCCGCTGCAGCACAGCATGAGGAGTACTAGTGTTATGAAGAAAAAGTGGATTTCACTCCAGCTGCTGCCATTTAAAGTTAAGTCCAATTCTGGGTAGCTCTTTTTGGTGATTCCTCTTTCTATTAAAGATACCAAGACAAAATGCCAAAAAAAAAAAAAAAAGTATGCTACATCCACATCCATCAAGTTTATCAACTTACAGACTCCAGGACAGGTATATCATTCATTGTTTTGCACCAGTAAGCACACTAATATACAAAAGCATGCAAAATCATTTATGGTACAGAAAGATCCTGTAACTTCACTCCCCAAGTAGCGGCGAACATTCAAATGACTCCTATTTTTCTAGGAAGATAATTCCTGAGATGCAAAGTTGAGTTGTGTGTTGGCATTTTCAAAGACACCGTACTCCAGCAAAGCATACAGAAACAACTTGGTAGGGACATAACAAAACAGGAGCAAAATATTATCTAATACAGATATTCAGAGTCAAGAAATGATCATGGGGTTAAATTACAGTAAGCGGTGGGCTTTTTTATTTTGTTGAAAAGTACATCTTTTACTGTATTCAACATAGTAGTAAGATGAAAAGAGGTCCACTGGCAAGGGAGGAAAAAAAGTAAAAGTTTGGAAAAACTTGAAACAACTGAAATAAATGACAGCTTTTTCAATATCCCATAGGCAGGCTGTAGTAGACAATGTTTTGCCGTATCCATGGAGAAAGTAAAGTCTTTAACTGATATATGCCAGTTTAGCATAAATGCTGGTCTGTCTAGTTAAAACCTGCACTACTTGTTTCTTTTAATAGATAATATAGGTAATATCTAGCTTTCATTCCGAACCCATGCTTTAACAGTCAGAATTTATCCATATTTAATTACAATTTTATCACACCTCTCTAATCAAATAAATTTACTTTATCCTCCAAGCAATCACCTCAGTATTCCAGTATGTAAAAAATACTTTCATTATGTTTATTATAAAAATATAAATGTTTCCACTACAAATCATTTTACATTAGTAAGAGGCCATCTACAATTGCACAATATATAATCTAAATGAGTAAGTAATGCTTTGAAATACAAGTTAAAGTAAATACATAATCCCAATCAAATCACATCTATACATTGCTTATTGAATGCTAAGTAACAGCACAAAACTAGATATGTTAACAGAAATAAATAAAATGGAAACTATATTTAAAGATACAAAACCAATAATACAGCATGTCATTTTATGAGTAGTTGCATTTTGCTTGATGTCAATAACTGATGCAAGTCCTGTACAGGAAGATGGCCACACGAATTCTAGTATCTCTACTCCACAATGAAGAATTGTACACTGCTATGTATACATATGTACAGGGGGACAGGGAGTATAGGATGCTTGCAACAGAGGCCACTTACAGTACAAATCAACTTTCAACAGGGAGAGAAAACATATTTTAAAACTCTACTTCTAATAGTGAAGAAAAGCAAAATTGAGTTTCTTTTTCCCCAAGCATCAGTAAGATTTAATCTTTTATGCTGAGCATGATCAAACAGTGGGCAAGGAACATGACATGATACTAAGAAAATTGAGGGTGGCTGGTGCAAAGTTTTTGGTCATCATCTAAAACCCTAAGAACCGTTTCTGTGGTTTCAGAAGCAATTCACTGATGTTTTCTCCCCACTCCAGCCCTCTTGCCCCACTCTCCAGCAGCGGAATGATGCTAAAGAGAAATGTCATGAGGAATATGTTTTAAAAAGCTGTCCCCACACAATGTCTGGAAATGGATTTTGGTGACTTAAATTTACTAACAATGTTTGATTTAGAGCAATCTCAAATGGAAGCAAAGAAATATTCTGAATGAACTAAGCAATGGAAAATAAAGCTTTTCTATTCAGCATGCTGCTTTTCATGACAGATTGTGGCAGATAAGGAGAAGGGTTTTTTACATCTTAAGTGCTTTATTTTTATTTTCTTCCATTTTTCCTTTTGTATTTCCACTCACTTTAAAATCCATTCATTTTTCTTTCAGAAAATATCACTTATTATTATCCTGTGAATGTGTTTCAAATCCAGTCCTTTACAGCATGCTCACTGCCAACATTAAAAAGCCTCTAATTCTGCTTCTACTTAGTAATGTGTGATAAACGTTGTGTCTCTACACTTTGTAAGTCCTGGACCTATGAAGAACAACTTAAAAGCTGATTCAGACACACAAATCATAGGAACTGATTCTTCCCTTACTTATGTGCCCCGTGCTACAAGGAGCTTCCAAAACCAAACCAATACAAGAAAGAAAGCATGACTAGTTACCTGCTTTTGCACTCAGAGCAAAAGTTGGCATGCCATATAGTCATCTGCCTCTCACACAGACTTGGACTTTTACAGATTCACTGTTTCTCATCAGAATCAGGTTTAGATTCCAGTATGGCAAGTTGGGAATCAGAGTGGTTTCCACTAGTGCTCAAAAGCCTGACATATGTGTGTCTGGCATCACATCTACAGCGTTAATAATCTTGCCTGTATGTAGCACAAGAAGTGCCTCACACTGTGACTTAAACTACTCATTTTCAGAGCAAAGAGTTGTCTCTGCTCAGAACTGGGACTCGTGCTCCAGAGCAACAACTTATGAGCTCACTATTGGGAAGATGCTGTAGATGGAGGAGGACTCTCAGATCCCACCCTCCAGGCTCCTTTTTCCACCAGGAAATGTAAATGCTCTCCTAAAGATGCACTCTTTTCTGCATTCTTTCAAGGAACAGGTGCCTAAGGAACCTTTGCGAAAAATTCAAGTCCCCTGCAGGATGGCAGCACCTAGACAAAGGTTTTCTACCTCACTTAGTTAAAATTACATACCAAAGCCACATATCACAGCTTAAGTCATACTTTTAAACAATCTACTTATCCTTGGCTGCAAGTCACCATCTCAGCATACCTGCCAGCAGCTGCCCACATGGTAGTACCACCCAGTTCCCAGCACTGGGAGCAGAGCCTGCCAGACAGAAGGCAGAAATGGACCACTCCTCACTGAACTCAAAAACATCCTCAGTTACTGCAGGATGCAACTCTGACTCTTTTACGTGTGCTACATTCTGCAAATCACCCACCTGAACACCACCTGAGAATGGGGGTCCTTATTTTGACAGGAAAGCAGGCCTTTGGGAAGTAAATGAGATCTGTGTGTTTGACCAGGGCAGATAATGATCTAAAGATCAATATGCACACAACTCTGCCAAAACTCGAGCCCAGGTTAAAATATTGCTCACAGCAAATGGAAGGAATCTCAAGAAGTCCACATGCTTTGTTTAGTGTTAGAGCTGGAAAAAAGACCATCTTTCTTTCCTTCTGTATTTCATATATGATGTTATGAGTATAAAATAATCTAGTAATTCACCCTCAGACAATTTCTCAGGTTGAACCAATGAAGTTTCGACAACATTTGGCACTTGGCAATAATACAGCCAGGTTAAGGTATTTAAGCATAAATATAAACAATAATGGAAAAAAAACAAAGGAAATAAATAAGTCTTTTTAAAATTAAGACTTGTATCTATTTAAATGAACACAATTAGGGAAGCTAACATAATGGCAAAAATATTTTGTCAATTAACTCAAAGTAACTACAAACTTTATTTCTGCGTTCCTTTCTGAAGTTGAAATAGGATGTTACAATGACATTATAGTAAATATGGCCAGACAGGCTGTGAGGTATAGTCCTCTATTTTCCTTGCTTTTAAAGAAATAAAATACCTGTTACAGATCTCTTCTGTATAAAAATACTGCAAGTCTTTCTTTCTTCTTGTTTGCTGTATAGATCAAATACACAGCTTTTATGTCCATGGGTTTTATGTGTTATTCAGTCACGTAATATTCAAATGGCTCTAGGTTTTAGTATCACTGGTTTTTACTCGGAAGGATTTTTTACATATTTTTTTCTTTTGAAATTTACTATCTGGATTAACAGTCAATCAAGAGCACCCACCCTTTAGGATTAACAGATAGAAAACAAGTTCGCTCCTATTTTTAAGGCATTTATACTCAATATTTGAGTGTCTTAGTGGGTTTGAAATTTCAATCATTATGTTTCCAGAGCTGTTGCAAAGAACTCCTTTAAATTCTGCCGTTTAAGAGCCATCTCTTTTGCCCTGTGACGCACCTTTTCTCCTTTTTTCTCTCCTGAGCCACTTCATTTTGGTACCTTACACAGGAACAGGGCTGTTCTTTGTATGACTTTCTAGAGCTTTGATACTGCTAACAATCTTCTTTTGAGGCCCCACAACTGTAACGCCGACTTTCTTCACATCACTGGAAAAAAAGAGAAGATGCATTGAGTCAGTGAGCATACTGTCTCTGTCTTTCCAAGCGCTGATGTGAGCAAACAGCAATCAACTCTGCCTTGTATTGCTGCATTGGAAGAGCCTCCAGGTATGGTGATAGTACTGAAATACAAACCCTAGTACAAAAAATACTGAGAGCCATTGTATGAACAGCAGGAGGCTGCAAGAAAGAGAAAAAAACTCATTTAGCCTTGTTGTGTTTGCTTAGCTGGAAGAAAAGACAATGAAACAGTGTTCTCCAGTGATACACGCACTGGGATTTAGGGGCAAGGTGTTCACTTCTGGGCCAGCTGCAATCTTTAGCCTCTCCAACATCTCCATCCCCCTATCAGCCTAATCGCTTTTCCTGAGCAGTGCCAATATCTTGCCATTGTGTGCTGAGACCTCTGAAAGGTTGTCTCAACTCTGCTATCAGCATTGAGATTAACAGCTACATGGCCAAGCTTCCAGTGTCTATCTTGCTTTTAATCTCTCATTTCTCCAGGCCGTCCAGTCTCTTTGTTCCTTGTGCATCATAGAAGTGGTTTAACACCTGTGAAGGGCTAATTAACCAGTGGCTCACAGGAAATTGAGCATTCCTAGAGGATTTCTGCACTGTCCCCAAAGGGCAATTGTTATAAAAATCCATTAGCAGCTTTTTTATAGTTGCAATAATACACTAATTAATGGCATGGATGTGTTTAATTGTTGGCACGGCAGCTGCTGCTTACTTCTTCATAACTTGTCATACATCCAGCTAGCTTAACAGGGAATCAAGATTTCCTTTGGCACTAAATTCATAACTGTACTTGATGCCTTTTCAGGTGCTAAGAGAACATTACCTTACTCTTCCTTATCACAAGAACAAAGACAGAATACATTTAAATGCAATACACTTCCAAGTTGTAAACTTCGAAGTTTAGCATGTTTAAATGTCAAAGCTAGAGGCAGAAGGGAGTTCAGCCTCTGAATAGTTATGAGCATGTAGGAGGAAAGCAGCTACAAAGAGCTTGCTCTATCTCACCTGGTTTGATGGAATATAGTACAGGCAATAAAGGAAAAGATTAGTACATGTGCCAGCTGTGGGAAAACCCCCATATAAAAGGCAGAATATAAAGAATCAACAGAGAAGCTCCTAAACTGTGAGTGAAAGAAAGTGATGCTGGTGTACCAGATGATGCATGGTGCTACTGTATCAGAAGAAACTGGAAATTTCCTTGTCATCAGTGAGAAAAAGCTATGGGACCATGGCCTTCACATAGCCACTAGAACATCTAGGTTTCCTGCACATGTATTGCAATTACAACAATAATTTACATTCATCTCTTTAAATGTAAGACTATTTTAGCTAAAAACTGGAAACTCCATACAAAACCACTACTCATGCTTATCTTTAAACTTGCACCTCCAGTCACAACCAGTGATGAAGAGCTGTAGTCAATTCAAACTTACTCTGTAGATATCTTGGCTATCGTATCACAGGTACTGTACTCCACACCTGTGAAAATATCTTTGCACTGTCCTGTCCGAAAACCATTAAGCCAATCACCTGTCGTGCGGAAGGCTGAAATGTCAATGTTACTTTGGTCCAGGAGAAGGTTTGATGGCCTGAAATAAAAAAGAATGTGATGAAAGTTAGGGAGCAGCAATATGTGTGGATTTATCTTGTATCTAAAATTAGCACTGGCATCGGCAGGAGCTTCCAGGCTAGACATGGCTTTTCTGTTCATCTCTGGAAGTTATTGATGCTGAGGCCACCACATGTACTCACACTGGGAGCTCTGACGAACACTGCATTATCATCTTGCTTAAAAGGCCAGCTTCTCATGCCCATGTTCAAATCAATGAAACAACACCAATTCATAAAGTGTATTGTTTACCTTACAATCTAATGTGTGAAGCATTAGCAAAGATAAGCCTAATTTAGATTATGTTTATGTGATTCACCTAGTCCCAAACAACACACAAAATGATGTACACTCTAGAATTCAAGTTGAGCATGCTGGTAGAATTTATACATATCAAATGTTCAGAGTATTGCAGCCCACGGACAAATCCTAAATGCTGCTGCTAGCTTAGACGCACAAATAATAAGACACTAGTGGCTTTAAAAAAGTGTTCTCAAGTCTAAAAATCAAATGTTAAGTGAATTTGTCAGACAAAGGTAACTGCACAAGACTTGCATTCTGTAGTGCATAGAGGCAGAAATGAGGAAATTTGTTATTAAATACATTTAGCCAAATGTAAAAAGCAATTGCTATGTCCAGTTTAAAATTGATGCTCACTCTAAGCCTGAAATTTCCATAAGGATATTAGACAATGTAGAAGTGAGAACTGAATCATGTCCTGGCTTTAAAAACAACTTGGTGCTCACAAAGGATGCTGAACTGATAAGATTTGTATCCAAGTTCTCTACTTATAAAATGATGAAGAAACTAGTAGGAAACAAACAAAATCAGCACAACGAATCAAACAAAACATAAGTCCACACTTCTTTGCCCATTTAAACCCTTTTCAACCTGCCTAAGTCTACCTATTGAGAAAAAAAAAAATCCTTCTCAAAATAAAGATAAAACATAAAATTTTTTATCAAGAAGGAATATGTTGCAGCTGGCCCTGCACTTTGCATATTGCACAAGGCAAAAATGGCTGTTCTCATATTCATCCAGAAATTCAGTTCTGTTTGATACGAATACTCTTGTTTTCATGGTCTTGTAAACATGCTGTGACTTCTTATTTGAGAGCATCAAGACTAAAAATAAATGCCATCCCCTCCCCATGAAGTCACTTGAGTCAGGCTCTACCATACCTCATTCTAGCCATCTAAAAATATCACAAATAGGCCCAGCTGGTTTTCTGAACTATTGCTGCAGTCCTTAGAGAGACACGGGCATTTCCAGGCAGGGGGTTTGTCCTCTCTGAAACAGGTTTTCCAGGCAAATAGCATGGAGAAGACATCCAGCTCTCAGAGGTGAACCTGTTTTCAGCTGTTCCTCCTCACTGACTTGCTATCTTATTCTAAGCTGTGTGAGAAGCACATGAATAGCCATATGATCAGTAATTTCTTTCTACTGACAAGACATCTTACTAATTCTAGATACCTCTCTTAGTGCTAATTAGTACTATAATGATATCCTTGACTCTATTTCTGCATTTTTTCTTCCACTGACAAACACATGTCCATACTGGACAGGTTTTTAGCCCTCATTCAGAAACATATGTGCTCCATTTTAAGTGAAGTGCCTCACGGGCATTTGTCTCAGGCTTAAAGCTAAGCATGTGCTTAGCTTAGATGGTGCTACTCATGAGCACAGGAGACTGAACTAGAGGATGTTCAAAGCTGTTATCCCTGCAACATTACAGTCTATTTTCTGCTCTGTAACTCTTTTTCCCCGTGGCTTTAGTGAAACATCATCTGCACAGGAGCCTGACTAGTACAGCTGAATCCACCTGAAGTGACTGTTGTCATTGGGAAGAAGTGAAAATGAGAGGTGATTAGACTAACACCGTAATTTAAAGGCAGTGATTATGAATGTAATAGGTAGGTGACAGCTACTGGTACTGGAGAACTGATCTGGATTGTAAAACACCCTCTTCACCCCAAACCCAGGTCACATCTGAGCACTGGAAAAAACATAAATGAGGCAAGACTATAAAGGCACCAAACAGAACGAAGTATTTAAATACCAGTGAATTTAAGCTCATAAGCAGCCTAGAACTTCCAAACAAAACTTCTCAATCCCAGCACAAGTCTTTATTAAGTTTCATCTAGGTCAGCAGCACTACAAGAGCATACCCTTGCAGTACATCTGACTTGCACTGGAATCAGGAAGTACCACATCACTTACACTGAGAGTTCTACCTTCTACCTTTGAAGAAAAGAACAATATAGCTTTAACTTGGTATTGGCTACATATTAAACAGCACCTCTTACTGCTGATGTTTTGCTACTCAGCTGATTTCTTTCAGGCTCAAAAAATTATTTTAATCTTTTTTTCCCTTCTGGGATTGCAGGCCATAATTAAAGAGCTCATTAGATGCTTGGAAATCTTAACTTCAAAACAACAAATGGGCATAACACTGCTGTAGATTCACCATCAATTTTCACTAGGTTTCAGAGTAGCGATGTCCCTGATGGGACACCTTTCGCCCAACTACCTTCCTTTTGGAGCACAGGCAGGACAAGGAGCTTCTGCAAACGATCATAATCACTGGCACTAACCACAGACTTCACATTCTGGGAACAGCCATAGATGAAAGAAAACCAAGAGAAGACACCAGAAACCTGCTCTAAACCTGAAATACTAAAGTAGAGAAAGCACAGCATGACTGCACCGACACAAAGACAAGTTGAGGGCAGAAGTTGCAGCATAATTCAGATTGCTATTCTCATGCTAAAAACAGATTTTAGGGACCTATGTGATACACAGCTTTAAACGCCCTCCAGTTAAAGGCTCAGGTTTGATAATCAGATCCAAGATATTTTTATTCAGTAGCTGTACAGCCTGCATCTCCCTGACTACTGTTTGTACCATGAAGAGCCAGTGCTTTTTATTTATAGTTTTCTTGGTATAGCATCTGGATTCCCAAGACATTTATTAAGAGTATTTATGAAGTGTTCTTAGTGATAAAGCATGAAGAATTTTTTTTTCCCAGCCTAGTAGGTCTTTTTAACTTAAATCTCATAAAACAAGGCCTGACTCAAGAATCACTAATGAAACAAAAAGGTATAAACAAGTTGAAATAGAACAGGTCCCTAGGATTAGGAATTAGAGTGGCCCAAAAGAGCTTTTATGTTTATTACTTGGATCAAAGTATCATCAGGACAAAAAATATGACCTAATTTTAATGCAAGTGACCTCAGAATAACCAGCACTGTAAAGTATCATTTTTCTCCTTGTAGGATTCCAAACAAAAATTAGTTACTTTCCTCCTCAGAGAGGACATCTGGACAGTTTATCAATGAAGAGGAATTTGTCTCACTGCGAAGAGTCTGTGATGTCTCCTTGCATGCGCCAAGGGAAAGCTGGGCTTTCAGAGCATCTGCACACATCGGCAGTTTTTTTCCCCCTGACCCAGCCCCTAGACAGAAGGTCTGAACATGAAATTTATGGTCTGGGTGATGTGCGCCATGAGCTCACACTTTACTAGACAAATTAGACGGGTTGCAATCCGTGCAGCTGTAAACGACGTCCTGCAGGGTTCCACCTGATCTTTTACAGCTTTTCATAAATCAGTACCTACTAGCTTCAGAAGAGAGTCATTAAAAAGAAATCATGGAAATTACATGTTTGCTCAGGGGAAGTGAAATAGAACATTTCCCTCTGACTTTTATTTTCTTTTCTTTTCTTCTCTCCTCTCCCTTTTTTTTTTTTTTTGAACTCTTTTTACTTTGTTGCTTTGACCAACTATGATATACCCCATCATGTCATCTGTTGACAGCCATGGAAAGACTTTCTATCCTGTTCATCCTGACTGTGTGTCTATCTACAGAGTTGTATTTACGGACATGTGGTGCCTTGAAAAAAAACCAGCAAGACTCAGGTTAAACAGACAAATTTAACAGTGAGATGCCAGTTACAAAATGTCCTGTTGTTGAAAGCTTTCTCTGGCTGTGCCCATTATGTTAACAGTTGGAATTAACCTTTGAGTCACCTGCAGTAGTGAGGAAAACTATAGTTCGTTATCATTAGCACAATTTTTTGTCACAACACAGGCAAACTTTTGCTGCACCATACAGTAACAATAAAGACGACAGAAAAATCTCATTAGAACCCTCCCAATACAGCATGAAAATCTTATCTCTGGTCAGCTGCTGTCTGGCAAGAAAGGGATATATGAACTTGTAAAATCCAGGAACCGAGACAAATAAAAGGAAAGTGTCCTGCCACTTCTCCTGCATTATGGGTGGTATTCTGCAAATACACAGAGGAGTTGTGCACATACAATCCTGCAGTTTGTATTGCAGTAGCCTCTCTCGTTCTGTCCCTTCCTCCAAACAACAAATCAACCTTCAGTTTTTAAATATGGACTTCCCTTTCCATAGTAAGTTTCTTTTAAATGTGAAAGCATTTAAAAAGCATGAAGTGATTTCTTCTGGCAAGTTTTAGTTCATTATAGGTTGACTTTGTGAAGTGAAATTACTTCCTAGGAGGAAGCCAGGCCTGGTTTGACCACAAATCCTATGTGCTTTATGATTACAACAAACTGAAGCACAGGATTCAGGTCTCACAAGAAGTGTATCTCCTATTTGAAGAGAAAAAATATACCAAAAAACAACAGCTGGCATAGAAAGCAAATTTTAGTTTTACCTTCTCCAGCAAGCAGAATCATAAGTATACAGGTATAACAGAAGACTAGTAAATACCTGACATGCTAAGGAGAAGTAGGAGTCATTGTGTCTACTTGATTATCCCTGGACCTTAATGATAAGAACTGCTGGAGTTCCACCTCTTCATTCCCATTATTAAGGTTGCAAAATCTGTAACTTAGTCCCTAAAACAGTGCCCCTTACAGTGGCACATTTGCTTCATATAATGCTTGCACACTTTTAGAACAAGCAGCTTGTGACTACTCTTTGAAGTCAAAAGAGAGCTGGAGAAATGAAGGGGGTAATACAAATAAACAATGGGGAAAAGAATGTAGGTGAGGCTGATGGCCAGCTGCAAAATGATATGTCTCTAAATGTCATCCTTGACTACTTATTTTCTAGCTCCGTGTTGCCTGCTGGCAAAAAACTTAGCACAGCTTCCTCTAGGATAATGAGCAAATAAAATTTCAACTGCCCCATAGGTCAGTCCTCCAGTCTTCCCTATTCCTCTACCTGCCCCTCAGAACATGGTTTTCAAGAGGCTTATATCTTTTCAGCATTCAGATGGGGTAGCAATTCATATGCCTTGGGGTATTAATGCTCCTTAATTTTACTTTTTCCCACCACCAAACCACTGAAGGCAAAAAAATACCAGCATGTTGCTCAAATGGTTTTCTTTTTCTCATAATAAAGCTTAAGCTGTACTTTTAAGCTGCAGAAGTTATGTCGTGGACATTTCCTGAGATTTGTAACTGGCCTACAGACAGACCCTTAACAGCAACCAGTCATTATTGTTAGGACAGTCTATAGGCTCTTTACAAGAGGGAGAGAAAAATGCCTCAGAGAGCTCTTAAAATGCTTTTCTGGCTGTTTGCATCTGCCATTTGCTGTGTATGATTTGCCCTTATATCTCACATTTGGCAGTGCTGCAGATTTCTACAGACTTTTGCTACAGCATTCACGGCATCAGGCAATGGCTCCACGCAATTTCTTTTCCCAGCCTTTCCAGGGCAGAATTGCCATTAACGCTAACAAGGGCTTCATGTTGTAAAACCAGCACATTGAACTGAGAATAGCAGAACAAAATCCCTCGGAATCACAGTAAAGAGCAAACGCTCACAATCAGGCCACCCGCCGATCTGCCTGCATTACTATTTAAATTATACAGTACCCAGCTCAGTCTGCTGTGAATTCTGGTCAGAGTTTCACCAGCAGAGTCAAATTAGAGGTGTGAAACTGCAAATAGATGTTTTTACTGTCTCTGTTAACAGCAACTTTTAACTTTGAAGGAACAACGGCTAATTCATGTCTGCCTTGGGCACAGTATTAACGACTGCTGGAAAAGTCAGGTGAAAATAGGGCTTTTCTGTCTCTAGTATGTTAACAAAACTGAAGCCTCTAAAAAACTCCTCAGTCTAACTCCTAGATTCCTTACACAACCCAAACTGATACCAAGACACCAGGGAGTATAATTACTGTAATCTTCCTTTTTTCTTTGTGATTTGTGGTTAAGTTTTTCCCCTCTCCATAAATTCACTATTTTATGTTTAACAGACTTCAGAAAGAGGGCTAGCAGTGTAGGCTAACATTATTTGAATTCTTTTAGAATGAGCAGTCCATTTTAGGACATGGATTACACTGTTGCTAGGTTTTGAAGGAGGCTAAAAATTCACGTGGGCTTGCATTACATAGCATTTGGCCAAATTCGGACTCTGTTGTTAATGCCTGGACAACCACAAAGTGTAAGCCATCTCTGAAACAATCCAAGTAAAACTGAAATCTTCCTTCAGCCCTCCAGCCTGGAAGTTCCTAACAGGGAGAAGCAACCAAGCAATATTACAGCAGGTAAACAACACAGGTCAAGCATCTGAAGCCTTCTGACCTGAACGGCAAAAAAAGGGAAATTTTCAACAAAATGTTCAGCCAATACAAATAGTTGTTTCGTTGCAAATACTGTCGTAAAAACAGGGCTTGAATTATGCTGCATAATGCGGCAGTGTGAATTTTTTATATGACCTGTTCACTGTTCCTACTGAGTTTAATTTTCATAAATATCGTACCAAGCTAGCATACTAGAGAGTTTCCACTGAATCATCAGATTTTTAGTAGAAACAAACTTTGTGAAAAGCAAACTTCAAGTTTTAAATTGCAAATGATGCCTCTGAACATTCGAGAGCAAACATTACACTTGACATCAGAGAGAGCACCACAAGGACAGACAACAAAGCACATGGTTAGCAGCAAATACTTGCAATCAACTACTCACAAATAACAGGATGTCCAAAGACTGCTCAAGGAAATTAGTCCAGTGAATAATTCAAACAACACATCCAATGCAGGAAAATCAGGATAGGATTGTAAACAACTTGCTAACACATGAACAAATGTATGTGGAATTATTCATACACATTTTTGAGCACTTTTGTATTTTCATTAGGAAGAGTAACTGACTCTGACCCCCTAAATTTCCTGGACTATATTAAAAGAATTTCAGCTATGCTTCTTCTGAAAAGAAGTGCCTTTCTTGCTTTTCTAGTCTTAGCTACAACAATAGTGGTAGAACCCATATTTTAAATGGAGAATGTCTAACATATAAAAGAGATCTGAAACCAAATCTACCTTCAGTGCTGCAGTACAATCCAGAAATAATGCTCTTTTTTTTCCAATACAGTTACACATGTCACGAACTACCCAAAAAGATGTATTTTGGAGATTAAAGAAATATCCACCTAACTGTTCATAGATTAAATTTTAAAATTTTTTTTCATTAACATAGTCAGGCATGCTGCTTCCTCGTCACAGAATCAGAACTTGAAAATTAATGGAAGATTTTGAATTTGCATAATAGTATGGGATATACAGTCTCAAGCCTCTGAGTGGAGTTCCAAGGAGGCAACTAGACATTCTGTAAACTTCAGTTCCAGATTCTTATAAAAAATCTTAAGAGGTTTCATCTATGTACCTTGTCATTCATAAACACAAAGAATAAGTTCAAGCTGCATATTCATTATTGTAAATCAAGAATAATGACTGAGCTTGATGAGGTACCTCACTCTGGTAAAAATAAATTTTGGGTTGAATTTTATTTAAATTCTATGCACAGAAAAAGTGCACTTAACATGTATAATGGTTTTCATTTTGAGATTAGCATAAATATAATTTTAAATGTCTTTTTTACTTTGATAAGCAGCATTATTTCTTTAAAAAATCTGGTTTGGTTTCCCTATTTTGAATAAGCTTTTGATTTTGTATGTCTGTTCAGAAATTCCACATTTTGCAACACATAACATATACCATTTTATCAAGAGGAGACTATTGGACTAAAGTGAATACTTGAAATTACAAAATGAAAATTTGCTTCAAAAGCTTCTATATGTAAGAACACAGAATCAGATTTTTAATTCTTTGAAAGTATGTTGAACCCAAGGATTGACTGGAAAGCAATTTGGGTGGCTGATGCTATGAACAGCGCTTGGAGAGCAGAGAGAGGAGTCTACAAGGTGCAAGAAAGCCAGCCTTGTGTCCTGTCTCTGTTTATGAAATCAAACGGCTTTACTTAAGCTTACTGCCTTTGCTGAACATGCTCTGTCTTTTCGATGTATTTCATGCTAAAGGTAGCTCCGTGCCAGAAAAAAAAGATGCTGAATCCTGTTATTGACTACTGGATAGCCTGTAACACCTTCATCTTCAAAAATTTGGGGCAAACTTGGTAATTAATGCTTCTGTGAGGAAAATTATTTAAATTTTA
This sequence comes from Eurystomus gularis, assembly GCA_013400335.1. Taxonomy (NCBI): domain Eukaryota; kingdom Metazoa; phylum Chordata; class Aves; order Coraciiformes; family Coraciidae; genus Eurystomus; species Eurystomus gularis. The sequence continues at coordinate 279,611 of VZZY01015880.1, forward strand.
AGAGAGAAAGAGAAGTTAGCTAAACAAAATAATCACTTCAAAAGTCCCAATAAGGCAGCTGCCTTTGAAATGGATGATGTTTTGACATTTTCCAAAATAACATGAGAACCAACAGATTTTGCAAAACATTTGATAGCTGCATTTCCAAATTGAAAACTGTTTCATAAATGTGTTTGAAACCACACTACTGGCATTTTATTAATAAGTGGACAAAAATCACCAGATAATTTTACAGAACTCCCTGTAAGCAGTAAGATGTGATAATGACTTTCCATGTTAGATGCTTGGGCTAGAAATGAACTGAACAATAAATGTCTCATTAAAATCTCCTTCCTCTGAGATCCTCCTCTCAATTTGCAATGCAAAATAAATAGCTTTTTCTGTGAAGATCCAAAAAAACTAACCAAATTGTCAGCTGTTAATTCTAAGTAACTCGTAAAATAATGATCTTTTTTTTACAAGGAAGACTATCAGCTGTTTTTTTTTTTTTCTGCATTCTATATATGAGACAAATTCTTGCAATCCTTGCACTTAGATATAGCTATTGATATAGCTAGAAACACACACACAAAATTGGCTACAGACCACTTAATAATGAAATACACCAAATTCTCAGGTACTTTCCTCCCCTTCTTTGCAATAGGATTCTTTCCTCCCTTCTTAAGTATGTGCTTCCAGTACAAAGAAAAAATAGCAGCAATACTTGACACTGACTTTCACTTTCCCAAAAGCTTATACTGTAATAAAAGCAAATACAGAAGCAGGTTGGGTTTTTTGTGTGTATTCCTTGTCAGTTTTGAAACCAATCACAGACTTGGCAGAAATAGAGCATTTCTAAAAATCACGTGTTGGAATTAGAAACATTTTTCCAAATGCTTTTTCTTGGCAGAGGATGTGGATTAACTTGGCTATTCCTTTTTTACAGCAGGTTCATGAAGACTAAGTGCATTTAGTCACACCTACAGCACAGATGTGAACATACACAGCAACTATAGGAAAGCTGCTGTAATACTTGGGTTGCCTGAATCCCATATCACAACCCTTATACCTCAAGGTCACACTATCCTCCAATAGCTTAATCAATTTGGGACACAGAAATGCTTTAAATGTGTTCCTAATTATACACTACGTTTTAAATAAATCTTTTCAAATGACTGTGTAAGAGTAAAATATACATAAAATGTATATTGTAACTCTAGAAAGCCATCCTATAAATAAATATGCACATGCATAAACGATCAGAATCAGAAATATAAGGAAAAAAGTAAGAAATATAAGTCGAAAAACATGAAACAGTTAAAGAAAATGAAATATTATGAGTCCATTTAAGATTCGTAGTGCATACAAAGTATTTGCAGTTGCATGACTGCAACAGTTAACACTGTTTTTCCCACAAAAATGAAACAACTAATAAGCTGTTTCAGACCACAGCCTCACCAACTGCCTAGCAGGTGGGTGAAGTGATTCTGTCTGTCCCACTCGAGATGAGAAAACTTTCCATCTGCTTTGTATCTGCATGAAATGTTCACAAATGTGAAGTAATACACAGTGGACTGAAAAATAATAAGCTCAAGAAGAAAAATAATGAACTTGATCAAAACTGGAAGAACTATGAGCTTAACTTCCACCCTAAAGATATCCAAACAACCTAAGGACTCTTATAAAAATGAATATTATGCTCAGAAAACAGGAAAGGACAGCAAGACATAAATCAAATAAAAATATCAGGAGGTTGTGCTTTAGAAAACTGCTTGACTTGTACAAATTTTTGTGTACTGAATTCTGTTCCTACAGTTCCTTTACAGAGCTTGGTAGCTCCAGGCAGCCTAAAAGACACAATACACCCATGTGTCCATAACCAGTGCAGGTCTTGTTAGCAAGAGCTCAAGGTGGCCACCTGATTAAAAAGTGAATTTTGACAAGAAAGAAATCAGCCATACTCTGTACTTTACAAGGAATGGGAAAGGAATTTTCATGTGAATTTGAGATGAAACACAACACCAGGAAAGGTATTATGAAACGTTTGCTATGCTGAGGTTACAAAAACCTTTTGTCAATGTAAGGTTCATAAGCACATAGAACAGTCTGCAAAGAGATGATCAATGAGGATAAAAGCATCCCCTCGGGTATTAAGAAATTATTAGATGCCATGGATTGGCCAGAAGGGAAAGAAAACTGAAAAGGAAATACAGAATTGACGGCTTTGACTTCTCTCCTGTATTCCTATGAGCTATTAGTGTAAAATGTGCCTGGGCTATGGCCTGGAATCAGATGTAGAGTCAAGCACATCCTTCAGTTGAAGTCAGTTAACAGTAAAATACCAGAGGACAGGGATATCCTATGCACCTCCAGCAATGTGCTTTTAAATAGGGTACAACAGCACTGTGACTATTTTAAACAAACACCAGCTCTAAAATCTGTAAGAAGAGACAAGCTTTGCATCTGTAACAGACATCATCAGGTTAAACATTTTTCCTGCCCAAGTATATTCTGAACACTTATGAGCATATGGTGGGCATAAAGCTTTAGCATTCTTCCAGTAGCACCACGGACATGGGTAAAAGAGAGCTGGGACCCCTGTAATTTAGATTAATTGCTTATTATGGGTATAAGGAGAGGTGCTGCGGGAGTACCACAGACTCAAATAACAACTGAGAGCAGCCATTTGAGCCGATGCAGCTCCCTGAACCCAAGGGCTTGAGTCGCAGAATGCTTTACCTCTGCAGTGTGCCTGTCTCTCTCTGGCTGCTGACAGTACAAGGATACCAGCAGGGATCTGACCATGGGTCTCCTTCTCGAGGAGCTACCCTGACTCACTGCCTTTTCATATCAGTTACATATTTTTGCACATAAGGCTACAGCATGACCCAAACCCATTTGAAGTCTGGCTTTTCATTTTTCTCTGTCAGTCTGTCAGAAAGCAATGCTGGACCTCAAGCGCTCTGTCCTTGGCTAGCAGTAATCACCGGTTCTCACTGCAGAAAGAGTGCACATTACCAGCAGTGCCCTTCTGCAGGACATGAAGCAGGTGTGGACCTGGTTACAGCTTTTCAGCCAGGTCTGAGCTTTGAGATTAGTCAGCTTTGGCAATGGTTACATGGGAGTCATAACAGATTTCCCAATCTGCGCAGAACTGTCCAGCAGTGCTCATGTTGTCATACCTAATTCTTGGTATGACACTGATAGGGGGGAGAGTGAGATGGAGAGATCACGGATCACACGTTCCCTGAACTGCAACAAATACCTTTCCAGAGGAGAAGGGCTTGGGCTCACCCATGCCAGTGTGCCCATCGCCTGAAACCCAGAGCCCCCCGCCTGTCACTGTGAGGTGAGAAGCTGCAGAGAGGGAGAGATAATACACTGCTTGGGAATACGAAGGGTGCAAGCGATAGCAGTGGAAAGATAACTGGGAAGGAGGGAATAAAAATCACCTTTGACATTCCTCTCCTCAGAAATGTGCTCCAAATCAAAGCCAAGGCAGCGGCCTGCCATGAGGAGAATTTTACTGAGAGCTCACCTAAAGCAGCTGTAAGAAGTCCCCTGCCACTTTAGCAGCCTCCTTCCTTCTCCACACTGTGCAATGAGCAAGAGAACACAGCATCATGGTATGGATGTGCAGCCTTCGCTGCCCATGACAGTAAAGCACATAATGAAATAGGAGCAAACAAAACAAAAGAGACCTAGGAGAGACCAAAACTGCACTGCGGTGCTCCTGCACAGAACCAGTAGGTGCAAACAGTACTCAGACTGAATTTGGTCTCCATTAGAGGATATCAGCTTTTACTGGCTCTGAGCAGGTAACTGGAAATGATGGTTCAACACTGTTTTCAGCACTGCAGTGGTTCAACTCACCAATTGGAAGGACAGTAAACGGGATATTTCGCTTCTGTTTGGAATGGAAAATATGCAGCACTGTTTTTTGCAATCAAATCTCCAAATCAAAACATGATAGCCATGATTCCCAACTCCCTTATTCAGCAGATTGCTGCCATATATTCCTACAAAATAATTATTTAGACCAATCATTCGCTGAGTAGGGTGCAAGATGCTTAGAAGAAATGTGCTTCACTAAGAAGGTAGTATTTAAACAGTTTGGGTTTTTTTCCAAAAATTTGGTTGGCTGGTTGTTTTTTTTTCCCTGTTACTTGGTAGGTAACAAAAATAATTGTTTTGGTAAGCATGTTGGTTTGCTATGTGTTAAACACTCATCAATTAAATTATTGAAATATAATTACTGTGCAAGCAGTTTTCTCTCCTATATTTTAAAAGCAAAGTCCATTAATATGGCTGCACTCTTCCTCCCATTTCTGCTTTCTTTCTCATGTCTCTGAAGTGGTGGTAGGAGGTAATTAGGATGACCAGCCTCTAACACAGGATGCAACACAATGCCAGGGACCAGGAAAAAGGCGGCAAGGTCCATGTCACTTGGACAGCAAGCTGCATGATCAATGCAGTTTTTTCCACTGCCTTAGCTCCATTTCCCTTCTGTGCCTTCTCATTCGATCGCCATGGTGAGAAGCGTGCTGCATTACAAGTAAAGGTCTTGAGAGGAATGTTTTGCTGTGTTGCTTTCTGAAGCTTGCCTCATATCAGACTCTGGCCTCTCACCACCTGAAACACTCTCCAAGATCTGGGTCTGAAGCAGCAGAGTGCATTTCTCCCTGACTCTGCCTGCTTCGCAGACAGAGGATTTTGTACTAACCTTCAATCTAAAAGCAATTTTACATCTTTTCGTATTACTTCAGTAAAAGCATGACAATTTGTGCATTATATAACCCAATTCACTTAAACCCTACTTGACCAAAGCCCTTACTTCACCATATCCTCATTATGTCCTTAGATGTCAACACACTCTTCAGTTAGTTACCTTCTCTCAATGAGATCATTCTTATCTCATTCATCACAGTGATGTTCCAGAGTGCGTTGAATAACCAGGACTATAAATGAATGTTTTTAATGCAATTAGTAATATTGTACATGTTGGAAATGAATTCATATTTAAGGCATTGATCTAACAGGGAACATGAGCACAATTTTAAGTTTGCGAGTCCTACTGAAAGCAAAAAGACTACTTATATGATTAAAGTTAAGGTGACTTGTCAGAGTAGAGCATGAGTGTAGGATATGTGTTTGGACCCAATTCAGAAAGATGCTTAGGAACATGGCTAGCTGTAACCTATGAAACACTAAGCACTTAAAACACCACCTAAAGTCAGAAGGAAAAGGAAGATCACATGATGGCCAAATGTGCCATCTGTTTTTCTCACAAACCTCTGCTCAGTCTTACAATGGGTTTATAACGCTAGCATAACAGCTTTTCACAATTTGAATAAATAATAGCAAATCATTAATAAAAATAACAGAAATAATAATAATAACAATGATAATAATAATAAATCCTTCTCCTGAAGTGATAGTCAGGAAGCTTCCTCTATCTCAGGAAGATTGCGAACAGCTACAGTTAAAAGCTCAAGAAGCAAGTGAATGAAGTAAACGCTAATTGTGGAGGATGCAGAAATCAAAGACATTCATTTATTTGCAACGTAAGATCTAATATGTCACCTTGCCGCCGCATTGGTGATTATTTTCAGGCTGCTGGGATTACGGATCAGCTTATCCAGGATGCTGACAATCTGCTCAAACTTGGGTCTGTTGTTTCTGTCTTTCTGCCAACAGTCCAGCATCAGCTGATACAAGGCAGCTGGGCAGTCCATAGGAGGTGGCAAGCGATACCCTTCATCAACAGCCTTAATCACCTGCACAAGGATAAAAGTTTTTGAAAACTTAAAGGCACTTAAATCAGCTTGTGTTTATCAGTTCTGTGAACCACATTAACATGGACATTCTGTGTTTAAACTAATGTGTTTATTCACTAATTGTCTTGTCATGCCATGCCTCTGGTTTATCTGCAAAGTAAACCAGGCAGTAAATTAGGCGTACAGAAAAGGGAGTTAAGATACAGTATGTGACTTTGAGGAAGGTGAGAGACTAGAAAGCATCTCCAAAACTCACACTTGATTAAACTAAATCCATAAACAAATGCTATAGTTGGTAAGGTGCCTGCTTAACTATGTCAAACTTCAAAATATCTTGAATATCTCTTGCCTTATCACCCTTAGCAACACATGCTCTCTACACTCTCCAGTGGACATTGCACTTGGGAGAAAACTAACCTACCCTCTCACGGGACATCCTGATCTGATAGATAGAAGGTCTTGTGGATGCTCTCATAGGGCCAGAAAATATTTTTAAAACTTACAATGAGGATAACTGTACAGTTCTTACTAGGCAGTGCAGACCCAATTCTTTTATCAGTTGTTCAGACTGACAAAATTTGTCTATATTGTCTATCATTTGTCTAGATTGACACATAGACACACAGAGAAATTACTCCAGAATTTACACTGTTATGAAGCTTTTTAATACAGTATTTTACTAGACTGTAACATCTCTTGATCAGTCCTACAGTATCTATTGCACCATGAATAAAACCCCAACGTATTCTAAGTAGAAAATGATAAAGCCATATTCTGTTAATCTTTCCTCTTTATCTGGATTAGTTAATTCAAAAGCAAGACAAACTATTCTGAGTCAGAACAGGGACAGGAAACAGTCCATGGTTTAAGCAGCCATGAAGCAGAGGCACATAAATAGGTTAACCCTTCTGTTTCTGATTTTAATGTGATATTCTTAAAGGAATTCCTCTAGCATATCAACCTACATAACATGATTCATGAATCTCCACAAACAATAGAGAAAACATTTATGACTAATTAAAAGAAATACATAGTTTTCTGCAGAGACTTAGGTTCCAGAGGTACTCATTTGAAAGGAAGCTTTCTTCTCATTTTCTCTGTTTAACATACAGTAATATAGAAAACATCTGACTACAACTATGTTACTAACTTTGTGTTAGCTACTGTACTTCAGAAAATTTCATTCATAAGTAACTCCCGGGGAATAAATCTAGGATTAATAAGACAACAGAAAAAGAACCCAAAATAGATACAATAAAAATCTTCTTTGGGGAAATGTTATACTTCTTACAAAAACACTAGGAGAGACCCATTAATCATTTGGATTTCAAACTTGAATAGTTTACTAATGCTGCAAAGAAGCTTGTATTTGAAGTCTTCTAATCAGATCACTCTACTTCTCTATTTTATCTGTTGATTGCTTCCAGAAGTATTTTGGTTTCACTAAACCCTTAGTAGAAATGCTTTGCTTCTCTTTTTCACAAGTGCCAAGCGCAATTTATTCTGTGTATTTGACATTTACAGAAAACTTCCACAGAATATTATACAAGTGGAACCAAAGGGGATCAACAGAAATTTAGGATGGTTTTCTAACAATAAGCTAAGGAACGTAAAAGGCAATGACTTCATTGCAGTGGAATTGTTTGAATCATCCTACAGAAAACCACCAGCACGATAAAATTCTCTAATGTGTTCCTTTGGAGGTCCAAAATACCCTGCTATAAAGATGTTGGCTTTTTGTTAAGTTCATTAGAACTTTTACTTGACCAGGGAGATTTTGAGATTTTCATTCCTACATCTTACTCAATGTCAACGTCAAAAACTCAGAGCCACCTGGTTTCATTATGCTTCACTTCCTTTCACAGCTTGATCCTTTATTTGAGAACATAACTCAGATAACAATATACTCACATCCTGGTTGGACATCTCCCAGTATGGTCTCTCTCCATAAGACATCACCTCCCAGAGAACAATCCCATAGCTCCACGCATCACTGGCTGATGTGAACTTCCGATATGCTATGGCTTCTGGTGATGTCCATCGGATAGGAATCTTGCCCCCCTGGGAGCAAAACAAAATAAAACAGTCCATTTGACTGTAACACAATGAATATAATTTTGCATGATGGATTACTTTATCTCTGAGATTCTCAGTTATCACTGTTGTAAAAAGCACAAGCTGGAAAATGCTATTGCCTTTTGTCATGAAAGCATCTTGTGCACTATAGAAAGGAAAACACATTACAGTGCAAAACCTACTGAAGCGATAGATATATAGCATATATACTGTGTGCATGTACACATATATTTACACGTAGTATAATATGCACAGATAATAATAAATGGTAAGCTAAGTATGGCTGATTTTCAGTTATATTTGGAAAATGGCAAGTCAGTCATTCAGCATTAAGGATGAAAAAGCTAGTAAAAGGTCCTTGCTTACATCCTAGATCCCTTTGCACAGCACAAGAGGGCTGGATTTCCCTTACAAACGTAAGGCATTTCAAGTGAATTCCCTGTTGGTGTGGAACCTGCATGGTTTCACCATGTTTTCACCCCATGTTTTCTGGGACATCCAATGAAAATGAGGGGCAAAAACATTCTTGTTTCACTAATGCCAAGCTTCTGACTGCACAAGGCAGTGACTGTGACCATATGGACAAATTTCCCATTCCAAAGCTGTCAGAGGCAGTCATAGAAAGACTGATTCAGATGGGGTCATCTGTGCCGAGGGGAGAGCGCAAAAATGTCATCTGGGGAAGTGGTCTTAAACATTTTTTACAGTCACAAGAGAAGCAAGCCATCATTAAATGATGTAGACTTGAAAAGAATTAAAGCTACCATTACAATTAATACTGCAGTTAGGGGAATATCTCTGGTTATGGTCACAATTTGGTGCCATAGGTCAAATTAGTAAAATGCCCACAAGCAGCCCCAGGCTGAGTGTCTGTAAGATGAGAATTAGAGGGAAGAGACAATTTCCAACAGTGCCAGCTTTGACAGACGGTTTTAAGACTCTGATTTGTGATTCGCACATGATAAAGTTCTAAAAGACAGCAGTGCAAAACTTGTTACTTAAGGTAATTCTGGAATGAATGTATTTGAATACAGGAAACCGCGAGAGTTTAAAGTTGTTTCCAGTTCCAGGGATGTACAACATGTCCAGGGATATACATAAAAATGATTTTTTTTTTCTCATACTCTATTCATAAGCAATATTACACGCCCTTTATAAATGTCGAGGGTCCCTCAGTGAGTCCAAAGCACAGTTATGAAACAAGGAAAACTCTCCCGTGTCCTAGTGTTTTCACAACAAATCTCTTCAAACTTTTAGATACGGGGATGATAAAGAAATAAATTCTACTTTTCCAGCCTTTTTTCTACTTATACTAGTGGAGTGAACTTTGATGTCCAATAAAGAATGTCAATGCTGGGGAAAGCCATATCCTAAATTTACACAAACAAAAAACTGACCACCACAAAAAGAAACAGCTTCCTAATCAAACATCTCCCACTCGCCCCACAGGCTCAGAAGTCACCTGCAGAACAGAGTGGACTTACAGCGCAGCTGCAAGGCCAGGGTATATGAATGCTGCCTGCACAGAGGAGTGGGTGGGAGAAAGCCCAGGATGCACACTGAGGACATCAGCAGATTTGCCCACAGGGTGCTCAGCCATCCCAGCCCATCTCAACTGCCTGGACAAAACTGCCTCTAGGCTACCCAAGACATAAACTGCAAAGGACTTTTACAGATCAAATCAAACCCCATGGATCACATCTGAAAAGGAATGTGTGGCTCATGAGGCTGCTACAGCCTAGGCACAAGGGTGCACCACCACGTCCCATGGGTGGTGGGGGCTTCTGAGCTCCATCTCCCTGTCAGCACTCCCACAGGCGAATGTGAACAGCAGGGATCAAGCCAGAACAACACTGGGTTTCTGTTCAAGACAAAATGTTTCAAATTCCAGTCCAGGTGGAGACATAAAAGAGGGAACTGTTGATCCTTCCTTGGTGCTTCTGATAGTTTCTTGTTGATCCTGGCTGTTTCCTTGGTAGCACTGCCACCTCAGACAAGCCCCCAGCCTCCTCTCACCTCTGTTGATCCCCGGCCTTGTGCCCAGAGGCATTAGTGCTCCTGGGAAGGAGACTGTGACATCTGATTTGAAAGCAGCAGAGATACAGAGCTAGGTGCCATCAGTGAGCTCATGGAAATGTAGCCAGGTTGGGCCTCATTCTCCAGCAATTGCTTCGGCTACATTTTGAATAGAGGGAAGAACATCCACCTACAACATGCCACATAAGAAAGACCTCAAGGCAGGGAGTAGTTATGTTTTTTTCTTGCACCAGCATGATGGCTGGTTCTGTAAAACACAAAAGTTCCATTCTGGAGTTTTCAGAATATTACTTTAAAAAAACCTGAATTTCCATGGGTGGCTGTGGGCTTGCTTTTTAAATTGCATGTTAAGATACGAAAATGGAGCCCTTCTTGTGGAACCATAGAGAAACAATTGCCAGATGTCACATGTGAAAACATGCTCATGGCTAGAAGATAAGCACTTTAGGCAAGGGCAGGAAATGTCATATTTGGTAGAAGGTCTTTACCTTTATAATCTTATGGAAAAAGTAATTTATACAATTGAAGAAGCACATTTACACAAAACGACATTAATTAGTTTCTTAAGATTTTGGGACTGCTTTACTGCAAGGTAAGGAAGATTATAAACTCAACAAAACATTGTTCTTCTGGCTTTGTTTTAGTGCAAAATGAAGGGCTTTTTCTTGGCTAAGTCTCAGCTCTAACTCTGTACAAGCCTACAGATACATCTAGCATTACCATAAATGAAAGTAAAATAAGGAAAGCATTAAAATGTATCTAAAAATAAAGTAATTGCCACTGAATAGAGTGTAAAACTACAATTTTGCTATTCTGCTCCCCAGTTTCTCATAAAAATGTGAATCTTATATTTGTATTTAAAAGGGGATTTTGTTGACTTATTTTTTTGTCAATAACTTAAGAGCAATAACAGCCAAAACCCAAAGTTCTAGTAAATATGTTTTAGACAAATAAGCATTTTAAAAGAAACCCAATTCCCCCAAAGGATTATGCAACATTCACATATTAGCAGAAGTCCAAATATCAATATATGCAGAAAATCTGAAGAATCATTTAAAATTAAATACATGGTTTCCTATTGCCACTACCTTCGAAAATTATAAGGCTCCCTGTAATTCAAAAAGCCTGTTTCGGAATTCCAAAGCCATAATCATTCTGCAATAGAAAATCCCTTTTCACTTATCTCCATCATTTTTGAGAAATACACATGTCATTTGAACACATGCAACTTCTTCCACTCTCTGCTCTGCCAGAAATCAGGATATCCTTGCAACATCCTTTTCCAGGATCAAAATATCTTACATAATTTACTTTTGCATAAATTAAATGAAATACCTTCTCCTAGACCATAGATGAGCTTGGAAAACTAAGCTCTCACACTTTTTTTTACTTGTTTCTTGTTTTTGACCCCCTCTCCCCAGTCTCTCAATATTTAAAATGAGTATAATGATACCTGCTCTGTGAACTGCTATGACAGAAGTGCTAAGAAATCCTACCAGCTTCTTTTTTAATTGCATATTATATGACCATTAGGCTTTAATGCAATTTAATCTTCTTTATCTGCTATCTCTGTTGCTTATCCTCCACTGGAAAAATCTGAAATTCTAATATTATTGGCTGGTATTACTGGGCTCCTGCCCTTCAAAATCAGTACTATTGGGACTGAACATGTAAGACAAACCTGCTAAATGAAAAATCATTATAGATATGGCTGGTATTTCTGGTCTCCTACCTTTCAAAATCAGTACTATTGGGACTGAACATAGAAGACAAAATTGGTAAATGAAAAATCATTATAGATATGCCTAGGAAAATGATTTGCTCAGATTTATTTACTATAGGCTTATAAAGAGAAATCTACAGTGCATGCATCACTAGATACTAGTAAGATATTTACTGATTATTTTCTGAAGACAAACACAGGTTTCATATATTTTTATCGTGGTCTCCCTTTAAGGGCATGCACATCATGAAGCCAAATAAATTGCCTGGATTTGGGTAAAAAGAATGCATTAGTATTAAAAATTGTAGGAGTTTGTTATTGCAGCTCAAAATCCTAGGCAGTCTAGGTCAGAGAACCACTCTCTGGGTTTGAAATTAGTGAGCCAGCAGTAACCAAAAGTTTTATCTGCTCTGGATGAAGCTGTGATTCCTACAGTATCTGGCCATTCAGCATAATTCATCTAAAGTCAATGAAGTCCTCAATTTATTTCAAGCACGTCTGGCACTCCAGCACAAGGCAGCAGTTTCCAGCCCTTCATAACCCATTCCAATATTCTGATTTATAATCTGTTACAGAGGGGCTGCCACAGGAACCTAAGCCACAGGCCTGGGGAGAGGAGATTCAAGAAAAATGAATTCTAACAGAATTCTTAAAAGAAGTTTGCAGGATAACGTGAAGGTAAAAGCCTGACGTTAATTCATTATATGAGGACTTAGGCTAGTTCAGGAGATACTTTACTGGTACAGAACAATATGGTTCCATGTGAGTGAGATGAGCCTGACTTACTCTCTTAAGCACCTGAAAATTACCTGATGCTACTTGTTCATCCTTTACTAATGAATATTTTATCTTGAAATTATCTCCTTCTCCAGTGGTAAATGATAACAGAACACTGCTTCCGCGCTTCTCAGGCAAGAGAATTTGTGGGGTTTTGTTTCCTTTTTTACCACACCCTTCAATACACTCAGACTGTATAACCATGTTTCAGCATACAAAGGGAGCGAACAAACCACAGCAAATTTCTGTCAAGCACCAAGTGCAATAATGTGTGTGTAACAGAAAGGACCTGTGTGCCCTTCCCTGTGGCACTCAGTGGAGCAGCGCCTTGCTGTGCCCTCCCTGCTCTGGCATCCTTACCTGGGGGCACAGGCTACTAGAGTATTTGCCATCAAAGCACAGTATTTTTTTGAAGTGATGTAGATTTAATGAGAAGTTATCCATGAAAATATAATAACTGGACAGTGTTTTACACTGAAATGCCACGAACACCAGTGATGTATCCAACTATGCACTTAAATAGTCGAAGCTTGTCTACTGATTACCCAAATATTATGCCTTTGAGAGACATAATTACAGTTCCTTTACATGTGTGATGGCTTAAATTTACATCCAGTTCATAATGTGTCATTAGTCCACCCACTTGTCATAGAGATATCTAAAAATAATAAGAATAAAAAAGATCAATTTGACAATGAGAATTTTAATACAATCTTGGCCTTTCAATTAAAAGTGAATAGGTACAGATAATGTAGATAATTACAGTATATCCCCTCCAGCACAAAAGCTCAGTAAAAAAAATCCAAATACTCAGCCTGATTCACATGCTGGTTTCTGCTTCTGTAAGCAGGCAGACCACAGGTTGCCACAGGCCTTTTGTGGTATTGAGTCAGTGATAACAATTCAGGAGGTAAAAAATGACCCTGTCAGGTAGCAAAGTTTTCTTACAACCACTGACTCCCTGTATTTCACATATGCACCTGTGATCTTTGCATTATCCTTCAGAGCTCTTGTACAATAGCATGAGTATCACAGATTATGTATTAATATAAAAAGGCATACATACATTATTGATATATAAAAGGATACATGTTCATATTATTTATGCAAAGCTTCAGACACAGCTTCTGAGAACAGAACAACATAAAATTTCACCCAGTCAGTGGTGTGTATTGAAAGATTGAAGGGCTGGCTGGCCTTCTTGGTGGTAGACCAATCCTGATTTGCAATAATGAATTAAAGCAATAGAATTTTTCACAGGCTTTAACATTTACAGGCAGAAAATAGGGGTAGAAGAAGAGGCTAAATAGATAAAACATCTATCTTTGCAGCTAACTATAAATTTCCCTAGTACCACTGATACTAAATAGAGAACTGGAAGTGGGAAGAGGTGGAGGGGAGGCAAATGTCTCTACCCATTAAGATAATATAAACCCTTTACTGTTTGAACATTTGGATTTTTTTTTTTTTTCCTTTTCAAAAGATCTCACTGAATAATTGTCATCCTTTAGTTGTAAAAGTATGAAATTTTTTGGGATGACACCATTATTTTTAGAAGTGGCACTATTTTTCTCTTGGTTTTGTCATATGGGGCGTACAGGTGGATGAAAAGCTGGACATGAACCACCAATGTGTGCACCCAGCCCAGAAGGCCAACCACATCCTGGGCTGCATCAAAAGAAGTGTGGCCAACAGGTCAAGGGAGGTGATTCTGCCCCTCTACTTGGCTCCCATGAGGCCTCACCTGGAGTACTGCATCCAGCTCTGGAGTCCTCAGCACAAGGACATGAACCTGTTGGAGCAGGTCCAGAGGGGGACCACAAAAACTATCAGGGGGCTGGAACACCACTCCTATAAGGAAAAGCTGAGAGTGCTATGGTTGTTCAGCCTGGAGAAGAGAAGGCTCTGTGGAGACCTTATTGCAGCACAAGAAAGACGTGAACAATGTTTTTAGCAGGGTCCGTAGCAACAGGACAGGGGGATATGGTTGTAAAGTAAAAGAGGGTAGATTTAGACTAGATGTAAGGAAGAAATTTTTTACACTGAGGGTGGTGAAATATGGGCACAGGCTTCCCAGAGAGGTGGTAGGTGCCCCAGTGCCTGGAAACATTCAAGGTCAGGTTGGACAGGGCTCTGAGCAACCTGATATAGTGAAACATGTCCTTGCTTACTGCAGGAGGGTTGGACTAGATGACCTTTAAAGCTCCTTTCCAATCCAAATTGTTCTATGATGAAGTGCTTGCAAAATGCAGTAGGAGTAGCCAAGGAAACAGTCCTGTGTTTTGCAGTATGACTAAGCAGCAAGAACAGGAATTGCCCAGCTTTCTGCCAGTGGGCTGGAGCTCCATGTCACACTCATGGTGTTTAAGCTTGGGATCAAACATACCCCAGGGACACACCATCTGGATATGTACACAAGACTCATTTCAAAGGAAACTTGAGCAAAAAAATGAATAGCAAATAGTCCTGTCCTTCTCTCAGAGTGGAGATGTGGCAGAGATATATTCCGCAACTACTTTTGAAGGAAATTAAATTTGTCCTAGGTTGTATTTGAAGGTTTTAATTATCTGAGCATCTTCCTGCAGTAGTTTGCATAAATGTCAGATGGAGTTTACTGAACACAGATGATTACACTTAACAAAATAGTTTCTTTCCATCTGATTTCACTATCTAAATGCAAATAGGCAGGTAGGCTTAGAAAAAGGGTGGTAGAAGAAGAGGAAGATCAAAAAAAAGCAACACTATACTTGGCCATAAGAAATTCACATGTAACATTGGCTGGAAACACTGACACTTTGTGCACCCTGGTTTGTCCCAGACACCCGCAGATGCAAGTCACTGATGTACGCTTCATTTTCAGGGAAGTGTGCTTTCTTTATAAAGGTGTGTACTATGCAGTTTGATGGGGAGCTGATTTTTCCCCCTACACAAATTTTTCATCTAAGTTAACCAGGACTCTAATACTTCCACTCTTAAAGCAAGTACACAAAATGCCATTACTAAACTATAGATTAATCTGCATGTCCAGACTAATTTTGGAATAAGAGAATTGAACTTCAAAGCCTGGCAGAGGTATGTGTCCAAGGAGAAGAAGATGAGCCCACCATGTGCGTGATGGGAGTGGAAGGAGAAATAGAGACTTCTCATCCATGGAGATATTAACAGAAAGGACACATGTAAGAAACATGAGATAAATACGCTATGCTTTGTGCTGGGGACTAGATTTTGGGCATCACATTTAAGGAAAATGTAGTTAAGTTGAAAATTATCTGAAGGAGACCAGCAAGAATAGTAAGCTTGGAAAAACTGCTTAGAAAGTAAAGGAATGGAGGGATGTGTGCAAAGAGGACAGCGATCTCCACGCATGTAAGCAGCTGCTTTAAAGGGGAGATTGATCACCCACCTATGGGCAGTTGGTAGGACACAGGGTGATTGCCTTAGCTTGCAAGTGTACATCCTGGGGAAGGGAGGTTAAATATGAGACTAGACAAATACTGTATCTAAAAGTATTTACCTTGGGAACAGTAACATCCATTACTTTTCACAGGGGCATTCAAGAAGAGGGCAGGCAAGCACAACTGACATGGCAATACACCTCTGGCTGAACTACAGACAATTTTCTCTTGAGAAACTCTTGCACTGTATTAATATTTACTTATGAATGCTGCACCTATACTGAGCATGAAAACTGCTTTCTCCTACCAATGTCATGGTTGATATAAATTAACCATGAGAGATCTTTGCAGACAGTTTTCTAAAGTGGTATATAGTGCATATTTCTAGGAACATGGTAAAGCTTATCAGAGGTTAAAGAAAGCTGTGAAAGGTCAAGTAAAGAAAGAATAGAGTCTTTACACCTGTTAAGTTATGAAAGTATGACTGATAAAATGTGTATCTAGAAATATATGTGTATATAATGTATATATAATGTGCAAGAAAACAGCTAGGATATCTTTACTCATTTGTCACATGTTATTTTATTTCAACCATGAAGGAGATAGCATGCAAACTACCACAATAATTGATTGTTCCTGTCAGTGATCAGGAATGAAGGAAGCCCTAGAAAACCCACATTAAGATTTTGTTGATACATTCTACCCTAATCTGGTTTGTACAGTGAAGAGGAGATGATTGCTAGGCATCACTGCAAATCACACTTGACTAAGATACTGGATATTAATGCCACTTTTTCTGAAGTTAATAAAATCCACTTGCAATAGGATTAAAGTGAACAACCAAAAATCTCAGCGTAGTATCTACGTATGCAAAGCTACATAGACGCCTTTAAGATTTCCACAATAAAACAGAAGTGTTATTCAAGCGAGAACAAGAGGTGCAGCAAAGCTCAATTTAGAAGATGCTGCGGGTTTTCGAAGGCTCTAAGCCAACAGTGTAGCTTCCAGGTAGCTTTTCAGACAGGATGAAATCCAGAAAAGAAACAAGAAGGAGCCTACACTATGGGCAGTCCCCTATCTGATAAAAGTTTCTCTACCTTAGCACAAAACAGTCAGAGGTAAGTTCCCTTCTTGATATCATTACGTCTCCAAAAGATGAGTACTCCTTTGTATATAGGATATATGAATGAGAAAGTACAGGAAGTTTATTACATTGTTAAGTAAGATTTCTTTTTGTTGTTGTACTCAAGTTTTTAACTCAGTTAAGGGTACCACAGCAGGTATAACTGATACATCCTTGCAGAACAGGGATATCAGTATGCTCCAATCAGACAAATATCCAATCACACTAGAAGACAAAAAAGGGTTAAAAATCAAATTTAAAAAAAATATTGCTGGGTAGGATTTTTTTTTTTTACCGGGTGGGAGCTAAATCAGCAACATAACAAAACCCGCTCAAAGCACACATGAAGTCTTATATTATCGTGTGCCAAAAATACTCAGGCGTTAATTGTGGTATTCAATCCTTTACATATCTAGTAGAAAGAAACTGCACCATGAATTTTGCATACTTTAAGAAAAATAATCTACCAACAGAAACAATATTATTTTCCTTCTATCTTTTCTGAGACAGAAATTAAAAAATAGCTGTGATGAGTTTATGGTTTATTGAACATCTCTGTGCATGCAAGACTGGATGGCCTCTGCAAAACAGAGTATAAGCCTCAGAGGCTCCCTCAGGTTTCAGTCTAACTTTGTTACAACGAACAAGAATTTTAAAAGAAAAAACAAACACAAAAACTCACCCTTGTGGTGTAAGCAGCTTCTGGGTCATCTTCCAGTACACGAGAGAGACCAAAATCTGAGACTTTGCATACCAAGTTACTATTGATGAGGATATTACGAGCAGCTAGATCTCGATGGACATAACCCATATCTGACAAATATTTCATGCCAGATGCGATCCCCCGAAGCATGCCTACTAGCTGGATGACTGTGAACTGGGCATCGTGTTTCTGGAAAACATTCAAATTGGCATTTCAGAGATCGTTCACATTCCTCCTTGCACAGATTCTTGGATAAAGACCCTGGAAGGTCCTGAAGTGAAGAGCTCACAAGTCAGGAGTTGTGACTGAAATGTCACATATGGAACCACTTTGATCGTGGAGGATAATCTTCCAATCAGCTGAGGGAAGGGGACAGATTTTAAATTCAGATAAAAATTCATTTTTCCCATTCTTGCTCTCATCAGAATTTTAATTTCCTAGATGGAGCCTGTGTGAAAGCGGCACATAAATCGAAATTGTGTGTGCTCGTGAGACTGGAGTGGCAGGACATTAGGGAGATCAATGTCCAACTTCCCTGAAAGGCCATAGGAATTTTTAGTGAAAATCCCAGCCTTACCCAATGGACTAATGAAAGTTTTCTATTACGCAAGCATTTTTTTAACAAAAGCAAATGCTGATCGAATTCAGTGGCTTTCAAATTCCATTAAATTTGATGTTATGTCTCAAAATTTTCAACTTCAGGAACACAAAAATCACTTAAACACACTGTGACTTAACATATATATTTCTAATGCAACATTTGCATATATATGCAATAGTTGCATATATTTCTAATTGCCTACTTCTAGACATATGTTTTAAATCTCCCAGCTCTTACTAATGCTGTTTGTTAACCTCTAGCTTTGATATTGATATATGAATGCATAGACAATAGGACAACAGTACATCCTAGTGCAGCTCTCAAATGAATCCCTCAGTGCTGTAAATGTATCATCATGGGCAGCTCTCCAGCTCTTCCTGTTGCTTCTTCCAGAATTTTATTAAATACGTGGGAGCTGGCTGTCATGTGGGGTGAGCTCACACACATCAGTCTGCAAGACTGAACGCATTCATTTCATTTTTCATTAATATACTTAGGGGTAATATTAGCACTGTAAACACTAGACAAATATATAGCACAGTAGATGCTTAAAGGGCCTCTCAGAATTCCCTTTCACAAAGAAATTAATTATTATAAAAGACTCTTAGCAGTTCCATGTTATGAAACCTTCTTTAACCAGAGCCAACACAAGAGAATCTATATAGACCCTGGAAAAGATTTAGCTAGAAATCAGAAAGCTTCTAATAATGAAAAGAATGAGATGCACAGATAGGCTTTCAATGGCAATGGGAAAAGTAAACTAACTAGTTCTATGAAACGGGCTATGGCCTGAGTTGCCTGTGATATTAGTGAGTCACAAGTTTCCTAGCTATGTTTTCATACAACAGTTGTAAAAAAAAATAAATAGTATCACACTGAAATGAATGAACAAGCTGAACAACAGTTTTGTACAGTCAGAAATTACTCTCCTTTCTTCGGAGCTTTCTTCAAGGATTTTCAGTCGAAACAAAATATATGTAGTTCAGTACAGACATACTGACACATTATTTATATGTATTTTACATGCTCCAGTGAACATCATAACATACATAGTACATACTGAAACTAAGGTTGACAATATATCCCCTTCTGGGGTTAAACATCTAGTTCAGTGTTATGAATTTGGGGGATAATGTCATTCAACCATGGCAGAACCAAAGCAGTCTCCCAGCCGCAGCTGAGTTTGCCCTAACAAATTAAAATTAAACTAGTGTTTCCCCTCAGATGGGATTTCATTTCTGCTACACTTCTTGTTTTGCCACAAGTAAATCTTGGTGACACAGGGAGCGTTCAAATTTTTTTAGGCTCACGACCAACTTTGACAGAAAACAAAGATAAATCAACAACAGTATTAGTATGTCTAAGGTTGGGGAAAGGAAACAGGCCCATAAAGTTTGCTAGCAAAATATTTCAAACACTCCGAGGTATGGGGCTATTCCCTAAACTTTTCACATTTAGGAAAATGGCTCTTGGCTCTGGTTTACTGATAAAATTTCCACAAATGTATTCACTTTGGAAATCACTTTTTAAGATATACTGGCTTCCAAGCAATGAGTATAACTGCATTACAGTAGTAATTCAGTCCTCAGAAAAACAATTTCCATTTTTCTGTGACAAAATGTTGCTCTGTTTTGGTTGGGTGTTTTTACTGATGTGACATACTAATAAAACAAAAACGTTCTTCATTTTGGAATAACACTCACTGCAAACAGTCAAAATGGACTAGCAGATCCCTACCTGGCTTTCTGAGCACATCACAATGCACACAAAACCAAATGAAAATAATGAAATATCAAGCAACAAGAGCTGATGATGAATCAGAGTAGAATGGCAGGAAATTCATAACAAATTCAGAACAAGAGGCAATATGTAGTTCTCTATTGCACTTACCCGTAGGAAGCTGTCCAAAGAGCCATTTTCCATATATTCAGTAACAATCATAACCGGTTTACCTGCAAATATATTACAGGGGTCAGGCATTTAAAATGAATACATAATGACCAGCAAAAACAAGCATTTAAGAAATGTGCCCAAATTTTCCAATTCCCAAGGATAATTTTACATTTGGAAAGAAAGAAAGCATGGACAAAACCAGTTCTGTCCACAAAATAACTGATTCCACTGACACCAACAGAAATACAAGTCCCAAGAAACAAAGTGAAGCATCCTGCATTTTCAGTATATGGTGTCTTATCCGTTACCACTGAATATAATCCTCCACATAACCTTTGAATTTATGCAATGAAGTAGGTGTATTCTGCCATGCACTTGCCCCCAGGTTCCCTCTGGAAGTGAACTGGGCACTTGCTGTGGAGGGAGTTGCAGTTTCTCTCCAGAGGTGCCCTAGTCTGCACAACGGATGTGCAAGGAGCAGTGTGCATGGGCACAGTCAGTATGTTCCTCAGATACTACGAGAAAGGAGAGATTAAGTAACAGACATGGAGGCAAGAGCAAAAGATGTCTTCCTCAGGAGGGTATTTACACTGCATTTCAATTGTAGAGCTTCAGTATTTTTCTAGCATAAGCTGAGGCAAATGTTGGGGTGGGGACAGAGATGGAAGGAAAAGCGCAGAATAAAAGTAACACAGGGCATTGAGAAGAAAAGCAGAGCTGTAACACAGCCACCTTCCACTGCTGGGAGTCAGCCCTCTTTCCAGGCAGTCCTGTCTCCCTCTGTGATGGGATAACTGATAACACAAACCTCCCCTCCTGCCAAGCACAACTTAACTGAGGGCTGAACACGCAGCATCCACGGGGCACCAGCATGCTGTAAATAAACAGCCCTGCACCCTTGAAAAGCCTCTAATATCTTTCAAAACTTGTCTGTGCAGATTCAGCTCAGTTTGTGAAACAGTTCTTTCTACACTAAGGTAATTTCTAACATAACAAAGATTGTGTATGCAACTCTGACATGCTAGAGAGAAATGAATGCAAAAATTCATGTGATTACGGTGAAGTACTCAGACAAAGGTCATTGCCTTGCTAATATTTTACCATCACATGGATTTTATTATTTCATAATATTTTCTAATGCTTTGTTTATTTTCTCTTTGTGGTAGAGAGAAAAGTAGGTAAGAGCATGGAGTTATTTAAGGAGATGAATTATTATTTCACATATAATACAGGAAGGCATCTGACCATAAAAGCACGACAAAGGCCTGCATATTGTACAGCAGGCATGGTGATATTTTAGCTTTTAAAACTGAACAATATGAGGATTGAATGAGGTACCCAGCATAATTAAATGCAAGAAAGCCACTAAAAAAGCTAAGTAAATGGGAACAACTCCCTTTTTGTTTGTTTTTCAGAAAATACAACTTCTACACCAAATAGAATATTGTAGAAGAGAAACATTAATTTCAAAAAATGAGTCTAATATAATGAAAAGAACATCCTTTGTCCTCTTTGCAAGGATTAATGGTTTAAAATACCTTCTTTCTGCCATGCAAAATATGTGTTATACTGTGGGAGTCACACTACTGAATAATCAACTCATTCATTAACTAGTAGGAACAAACTCTTTATCCAGAACATTTATCTTGACTTACACAGCGTATGCTACAGATAAAATGCCTACCAATGTAAAACCTAAAAAAAAAAAACAAAACAAAACAAAACAAACCAAAAAAAGGGACTGTTGCTTCCTTACTCTTGCTAGCAAGACATTTGCAGTGCAAGGAAAAGTACCTAACTTATGCTGTGTGTCTAACAATAACCCAAAGGTATTTCTGTTAACACAGAGAAAATGTTGCTGGATCTTTCAGGTAAAGGGCAGCAGCACTTTCTATGATAAACCCATATACTTTGAACCAGGACACAGTTGCCTGGTTGCTGTATAAACTCAGTCAGTTTTATGACACATCAGAAGACTGAAATTAGATTAAGAAGATACGTCTCCAAAATTGTTAAGAGAGTATCTTCCTGCCTTGCTAATCCATACTGAGAAAGCCCCAAGTGCAGGGTTTCCCTCTCATTCAGTTGGAAACGTGTCCATAATAAGAAGCATATGCTCTGAAGCAACACAGTGCACTTTAAAAAGAACATTCTGCATTCATTTATCAAAGCACAGCCGTTTATACATGATAACAACTTGTGTCAACAGTGTTGCCGAAATTTATTATATTAACAGGCTACAAATTGCTGTAAATTATTAGTAAACTAAGCAGAACATGTGCACTGGTTATTAAGACTGCTGCCTATAGCACGCCCAGGAGACCCGTGTAGCGCCAGGAAAAGGCAGAACAGAAATCCACATGAACGAAGCAGGGGAACAACTCTGCGTTGGAGCAAAGAGAACTGAAGTCTTATCTGGTGGGTGCAACTCCTTCGTACTGCTGGTGGGTTGTCCCACTGGCAAACCAGAGCCATCCCAACTTGAGAACTTCTCATATCAAATGGTCCTGTTACAAAGATCATGACAATTGCAGTTACTAGGAGTTGCTTCAGAGGATCTGCTTAGTATGAAAAGCTAGATCATTGCTAATGGCCATCTGTCAAAAATAATTTGGTTAATGAAGAAAAGGTCATATCACCTGTTTATCATGCATTACCTGTACTGAGTTGATCCAGCAAATACTCCACAGGCCCTCTACTAACTGTACATAAACTAATGTTTTTGGGTGTGGTTTAATAGCTATCAGTAGAAAATATAAGCATGTGCTAATTTGTTATTACAGTATATTGGTTTGGTTTAAAAAAACCAAACCCTAAAACCTTCCTGTCTATCACCCTACAGAATGAAGGGTGATAGACAGAAAATAAATTGTTATCTTTACTCACATTTATGCCATATAATTTTACCCAGTAAAATGGATACAAATTGTTCCAGAGTAGTTTCCTCAACTCCTACATTTTAGCTATCTGCAGAGGTTGTATCCCTGAGGCTTTTATTGACTTCAGCTGGGAATATTCAGAGCTTGCTCTCTCATACTTAAATGTGATAGGCAGCTGGCACTCCCAACCCCCTCCCCAAACCAGACAGCAGTCTCCTGTGAATACAGCTGAGTAGCAAACTTACTAATAGTCACTCATACAGAACACAGACAGAATAAGAAATGCACATTCAAAGCAGTGTACAAATTCCTGCATGCACAGCAATTAAATTATTTTCTCAAGTGCCACAGGAACACAAAATGCAACAAAATAGATTTCAGCTCAGCTGTGTACAGACTGATGCCGGCATTTCAAGTAATTTTGAGACTGCAAATCTTATTCTGACTGTACAAAGCCTGTGTCATTAAAAAGCAGGAGATAACTTGGATTTATATAGGCAGACCTGGCAGCTCTTTCCTAATGGGACTGTGAGACCTAAGCTGAGGAATAACTTCTTTGTTATTTAAATCAGCAAAATAGACTTTAATTAATCATACTTAGAAAAACCATTATTATTGTAATTATGTCTGTTTATAACATAGAGGGTTTTACATACCTTTCACCAATTATTTTTAGGCACATGCTTGTGGTTCTTTTATTTCATATATTTTATTGCAGTAGCTATTAAATTCTTTCATAGCTGTCTATATTTGTGAAACCTTGAATCATGCAATAAAAAAAAATCTCCTTAAAACCAACAAAACTATGTACTTAACAACAAAGTATTTGGTATGCTTCTGCACAGTTAAATGGGAAATGTCCCCAGCACATTCCAAGCCATTCACTGAAATGGCAAGGAGCTGCTTTGCCAGCAGAATCCTCTAGGGTGAACCAGGAAACATCCTACCAATTTTTTCCACTTCCCTGAAAAATCTCAGAGCATTCCTGATATTTTTTTAAGAATATCTCATACAAAAATATTACTGATCTCTCACCTAATAACTACTGCAGGTAGACAAATTTGATCATTAAATGTATCACCTTATGTCACAATGGAAATTTATAAAGTGTAGCTGAAGTCTCAGAATTTATGTCTCACAGAACAAGACAGTTTTAGTACTTCATGCAACTTCTTTTCTACTACCAACTGTTTCTGCCTTTCTGCCTCAAGGTAGAGGATAATCAGCAGCACAATCAATGAGAGCTAGAACTTGCCTAAATGAGGCAGCATCACCAGCACCAAATCCCACCAGCTGCTCCTAAGGAGAAGAGCATGCAGGATCCGGGCAGCTTTGAGGAGGCTACCATGGCTGCCAAGGGAAAGCTGGGTAGAGGCTCTAAGACTGACACCACTGTTCAGGAATGCCTGTTACAACTTGCTATTATCTTACTGGAAATGAAGCTGGAGAGAGTTCTTCAAATATGTTACTTTTCCAGGAAGGTACCACATGTGGATGGAGGTTTCAATTACTTCAATTTTCAATTACTTCAGTTACTTCTCTCAAAAAAGAGAAGGTGATTTGTAGCATAAACAGAGACAAATACATACTTTAACAAAAAAACCCCACCCAAACCTATAAGAAAAACACCCAAAGGTAGATTAAGAGAATCAGGATCTTTAAAATGCTTATACTGGTACATACTGAATAACATATGAAGTATTTTCCCTGCATGAAAACATGTAGGAAGAAGTTTGGACTTATTTATTAATTTATTAGTATCAGTTGCAGTCATGTAGGCTGTTCATTAATTGTGCTAATGATAAAATCTAACGATTTTACTTGAAAGTGGAACATATTGCTTCAGTATGATTAGGGAACCTTAGGATATCAGACTCCATGACTCCTAAGAGATTATCAGCAAGTGCCTTTTGGCCACTTTGTAGCAATCTGTAGCTCTGGAGTTTAATAACCCTGCCAGTATATAACTGAGCTGCAGTGTTCCTCAGAAATTGTCCTTTTTCTCCATGTTCAGTTTTTTCAAGTAGACTATTTTTATTCCCCAATCTTTTCCCAGCTCATCAACCCAGGGTACTAAGGTCTTGGCAGCAAGAAAACAGCAAGACAGTGAAGGTCCTGCAGCTGCACTGCAGGCACTTGCCTCCAACACTATTCTCTACTGGATCCATCAGCTTGGGTTTAGCTGGTGCCTCACATGAGCAATTTTTTCCTGCTTTTGAAGAAATACAATATACATTGCAAAAGCCAAGCTACGTGTTTCTGCTGTTATCTCT
Source organism: Eurystomus gularis (assembly GCA_013400335.1). Classification (NCBI taxonomy): domain Eukaryota; kingdom Metazoa; phylum Chordata; class Aves; order Coraciiformes; family Coraciidae; genus Eurystomus; species Eurystomus gularis. The sequence continues at coordinate 304,847 of VZZY01015880.1, forward strand.
TTTGAAGTATGTTTGATACATATTGACAGGGTTATAATATAAACATTTCTGGAAGGGTTTACAGAGCATAAACATGGATGATTCAGGTTTTTTTTTGCCTTTGCTCTTCCTTGAAAGATCAGTCAATCACAGAATAATTTAGGTTGAAAGGGACCTCTGGTGACACTTCCCATGCAAAACATCATATCTTACTTTTAGTGACGACTCCCTCTAATCGAATGATATTAGGGTGGTCAAACTGTCCCATGATGCTTGCTTCTCCCAGGAAGTCCCTTCTTTGTTTTTCTGTGTAGCCAACTTTCAGGGTTTTGATAGCCACCGAAATTTCCTTTTTAGAAGGCAGCTTTAGGCGCCCACTGCACACTTCTCCAAATTCCCCTAAAAAAGTGGGAAAATGACAAAAGATTAAATGCAGTTATTTCATGGAGATTTCAGAAAGAAGACATAGCATTCAGCAAAAGTCCCTGAAGTGTGATGTTTACTGGTAGCTCCAAAGGAGGCCTTTGAACAACTACTTAACATTTCCATGCTTGGGTTCTCCAGCTGTCAAACTGGACAATGTCACTTATTTACACTGCATATCCAGATGACTGCAGAGCAGAGGAATGCATAAATGTCACCAGGAAATTCCCTTTTTGTTTCAGTTGACGGTCTCTGAGACAATGGTAGGACGGCTCATTAATGCAGAAGCATCAGAATAATCATGCATCCTTGTGAACACTATACTCTCTATTTCCACCAGAGATAGTGCAGTTCCCGATTATTTTAGTTATTTCAGTTAAAGTAGCAAGAAAATTTGTAACAGAAGAATTTATCTACACAGCTGCAAAGAAAAAAGAAATGCATATAGATTATCTTTGTTCTACCATTATTCGGATGGATCTAATAATGCAAATATATACTGTCACTTATGGGACTATGGGACCTGATAGTCCACCATGAATATTGTGCACATATCACTCTGCATGTTTATTTTTATACAACATGGTTTATGCTTCGCTATGTAACATTCAAGAAGCGTGCATAGGGAAAATTATCTTAGCATTCAGATGAGCAGGTATTAAATATGTTGACAAATTGCTGGAAGAAAATGTTTCTTCCAGTTTCAGTATCTTAAAATACATTTGAGCAGCAACTGACTTTTGATTCCCAATTATCCAACTCCCCATCTTAGCTTTCCTATGATATAATAAACCGCACATAGAATACCTCAGTTAAAATTACAGTTGCAAATTTTGTCTTCTTGTTTTAAGGACAAAATAATTGAAATAATGAAAAATACAGTAAAAAGAGAGAATGAATAAAATTTAAAAAATATGATGGCAAGAATTGCTTTACATGATTATTTATGTTTAAAGACAAGGAAAGCACTTTACTGAACAGATAAGACAAGGAAGGCATTTTGTTTTGTCATTTGTTTTTTTTTTTCTTTCAAGAAACTACAGGGTGTTGCTGGATGGCTTTAACATTCCTTTTTCAACAATGCATGCCTATTCAGGTTATTTTGTCAAAATACATGAGATCTATATACAAATAACCTCTCCTATGTCATATTTTGCTAAGTGCCCTCATATACAAAGTTTGACTTGTAAATAAACAAACCCTATAAATCTTAAACTAGCTGGGATAATTTTTATGCAAACTGGGAATTTTGTTCTTATTTGTGCATGAAAACATCATGGAAAGCGTGATTATACTCCTTTATATATATTATACTGCTTATTATACTACACAGGATACATTTTAGATGTTACATTCATCCTATTTATTTGCAAATTAAAATTATTCTTTCACCAACTTGCCACCAATATGGCTGACATTAGAGTCCATGTCCCATTTGTGGCACTGCAGCTCAGGAATGACTAAGGGAGTGATAACGATGATCAGAATCTTGTAAGTCGGGGCTGCATGTTCACGTTCAAAGCTCAAGGAATTGGTGTTATTTATACACAATGACTTCTAGACTCCAATCAGAATCTCCCCAGGAGCAGCTTGCAGCCATTACCCCTTGTATTTTACTTGTGACTCCTTGTAAAAAGGGAGTCTCCCTCCTCTTGGTAGCCACCCTTCAAGTACTGGTACATTGCAATAAGGTCTCCCCTATGCCTTCTCTTCTCAAGGCTGAACATACCCATTTTTCTAACCCTTTCTTCATACGGTAGGTCTTCCAGTACCCTGACCATCCTCGTGGCCCTTCTCTGGACCCTCTCCAGCTTGTCCCCATCTTTTTCATATAGCGGAGACCAAAACTGAACACAGTACTTGAGGTGTGGTCTGACCAGCGCTGAGTAAAGTGAGAGAATGATTTCTTTATCTCTGCTGGTGATGCCCCTCTTAATGCAACTCAGCATCCTGCCGGCCTTCTTTGCTGCTGCAGCGCACTGATTGCTCATGTTGAGCCTGCTGTCCACCAAGACCCCCAGGTCCCCCCACACAGGGCTGCTCTCCAGCCAGGTGGATTCCAGTTTAAACTGCGTTCCTGGGTTATGTGTTCCCAGGTGCAAGATTCTACACTTATCTCCATTGAACTTCATAAGGTTTCAGCTAGCCCACTCTGCCAGCCTGTCCAGAACCTCCTGGAGGGTGGCTCTCCCCTCTGGAGTGCCAACCACTCCACTTATTTTTGTGTTGTCCCCAGATTTCACCAGGGTGGTCTTAATTCCAGCATCCAAATCATTTATGAAGATATTAAACAGCATTGGGCCCAATATTGATCCCTGGGGGACTCGGCTTGTGACTGGTTGTCATTTTGAAAATGAACCATTTACCACCACCCGCTGGATATGGCCTGTCAGCCAGTTCCCCACCCACCTCATAGACCATTTGTCTAGGCCGTAATGAATCAGTTTTTCAAGGAGAAGGCTGTGGGGGACCATATCAAAAGCCTTGGACAAGTCCAGATAGACTATGTCCACCACTCGCCCTTCATCGACCAAGTGGGTTACTTTGTCATAGAAGGCGATTAGGTTTGTCAAGCACGATTTGCCCCTGATGAATCCACATTGGCTTTTCCAAGTTATATGCTTCAGTTTACTTGTGTGTCCCCAGGAGGATCCGCTCCATAACCTTCCCAGGGATTGACATGAGGCTAATGGGTCTATAGTTACTTGGGTCCTCCTTGGAACCCTTCTTATGGATGGGAGTGACATTAGCCCTTTTCCAGTCTTCAGGCACATCTCCCGATCTCTACAACTTCTCGAAGATTATGGAGAGTGGCCTCGCAACGACATCAGCCAGCTCTCTTAACACCCTTGGGTGGATGGCATCTGGGCCCATTGATTTGTACAGGTCAAGCTCCTGTAGGAGTTGACACACCAACTCTTCCTTCAGATGGACACCTACTCCTTTTTCTAAACACAAGAGGCAAACCAAAGTATAGTTGCAAATTGCAATAAAGGTGAGTTACATCAGGAAAAGAATTCTCACAGTAAGAATGACACCTGGACAGCACAAAGGATTTTTTAGGGAGGCTGTAAACTCTTTTATCTTGGAGATTGTAAAGAAGAAGCATCTGTTAAGAACAATACCTAACAAGTTTTGGTTTTGGCACGAGTGTGGACTTAATGACCTCTTGAGGTCACTTTTCAGCTTTCTTTTTTAAGGTTTCTCTGTTAGACAGCCAATTTAGCCAAAAAACCTGAAGAAATATATCATAGGGCAACGTCCTTTCTTTGTTGCTAACCCGGGCTAGATTTGAGTCAACAACACAGAACTGAATGTTACCATATCTTACCACCAGCTGCTGACCCACTTCATCTGTTAGGCATGGTACTGTGCTATCAATGTAATAACAAAAAAAAAACCCCACCGGGGTATATCTTTATATGCATATATACCACTAAAGCAGCACTCATATTACATCAATTGTTTCTAACATTATTTATATTTCAAGCTGCCAAGACAGGCAGCACCTCAGAAAATGAATTGCAAAATCTATTACTAGTAACTAATAAGTGCTCAGTTCTGTTCAGATGTCTTAATTAAAAATATCCAGTCTCTGCAAGCCAAAATTATCTAGTATACTTTACTAAGGGCAAACACTGCTTCAGTTCAAATACTAACCCCAGCTCAATACTATCAAAGCACCACAAAGAGCAAGACCAAAGCACATCTTGAAAACAGAAGGAAGGGGGAAAAAGTGCTTGAAATAAATCTTGTCATGTCCAGCTTCATATTCCCTTTTGTCTATGTTTTAATGGTCCAAAAAGTTATAACGAGCTAACCTCTTGAAACTATTGTTCAGTTACTGTCAATGGAGACTATAGCTATGATTTCAGCAAGCAGTCCAACAATCAATCCTTCATTTCTGGAATTGTGTATCTGATACTTGCTTGACTTTTGGGAAGGAAAAGGTTATGGTTAATGTCCATCAACACAGTCTCATTTAGCCATGGCTGCACAATTTAGTGCTTGGGTGATTAATCAGATTCCTCAAGTGCCTTGAGGCCAGTGGATGCTGCAAGAGACTAAAAGTTGGACCCTTCACAGCAATGGAGCTTACTGTTGTCCATGAATATAAAATGGGTTTGCTTTCTTGGAAAACAATTTCACTGCGAAAAGCTCACTGAGCAGCCCAACTACGCCAGCCTTTGGTTCTTTCATATACAAGGCAGTATGGATGCTACATAAGTCTATCTATCTGGTCAACTCCCACAGTGACATGCAGTTTTACTACATCTTTTTCCTGCAAATCATTATTATATGGTCTCAGTACGAAATGGACTGGATCCCATCAGATATTTTTTAGGAGGAATAAGGAATTGTGTTCAAGTTGGAAGGTGGAAAACCTGGCACTGATTTTAAGAGATGAGGTTGATGGCTTTTCATGTAAAGCCTTTCTGAAGTGTTTATTTATAATTATGCTACATGTAGAAACATTGTATAACCTGCCCTGCAGACTGGTATGTCTATTTACATGTGGAAAGCAAATAGACATTATTAGGAGGGCTGTTCATCATATAAAGATCTCTGTTCAGGATATCTTATTTTCTATTTAAATAGGCTACTTGGTGTATCAGTGAACGGCATTTGTCCTGCATTTAGACCCAGGGGACAAGTAGAAGATGACTGTGAAATTAGCTATTCCCTTTGCTTTGCTGTGTTTTGAATCATGATTTTACTACTGTACACAGAACTCCCTTGGAGCTGGGGAGGCACCTAAGCTGAATGTTTCATAAAACTTGTGAACCTCAGCAACATTCTACAAGCCCTCACTGAGATACTGCAAACCTTCAGAATAAGCTCAGGGACAGGTAGCCCCTAATTGTTAGAAATACTTTGATCCACAATATGTTATAGTACAAGTATATTTAAACTTTGAAAGAAAAGTAAATGCTTGCTTCCATGTTCAGCAAAGCAGATACTTAAATCTATCCCAAACCAAGAAAGTACTTTCTGTAGTATACTCTTGCTATACAATTGGATTTAAACTTCTTAAGTGGTTTGCTGAACTGGATCTATAAAAACAAGTGAGTTGTTTTAAAAGAAAGAATTACTGTAAAGAAAAATCTGAAAAAAGTGGCTCCTGACCTCAATTTTCTTATGCTTAGCCTCCCACTAAAATCCCTTGTGTTTTTCTTGAGGTTCTTTTGGACAAGAGTATTTCCTTATTGCATTTGGGTATGTTTTCAAAGCTTTGTAAGCTGCCCTCTATTCTCATAGACTTCTGGCTAAAGCTGTGAAAAACTGCTTGGAAAAGTACCTCCGAATATCAAGATTACTTGCCTGACTTGAAGGTCTCATTACTTACGTCACACTTCAATGCAGTTAAATGAATCCCTTCTTCTCAAATCACTGTCTTTTTATAATTTCATTCACACTTGCATTTGTAAAGGAGAAGGGCAGGAAAAGACCAAGTCATTCATTCAAATAAGTCATTGACTCATGTAAGAGAGGGGAAATGCCTTTCTGCTTTTGGGGAGGAAAGAACCATTCCTGCAGAAGCAGCCTTGGAGGTACTCCAAATGCAAAACCTACCATGTGCTGAACATGACAGCAGTGTAAAATGATGCTATGAATGCATTTTGGAAGCTCCCAGCACTCCATAGCCTGGTTGTAATCTGTTCTTCCCTGCCTGTTTCTTCCTGTTGGCATCTCTGGCAACGGCTAATAGGATACACTAACTGTAAGACCACATGTAGTTTAGGCTACATGAATCTGAGCCATGGTCTCCAACAAATGGCTTTTTTTATATCTTGAGTCCAAGCTTCAATGTAAGGGTCTTGCAAGAACCTACTGTCACTTTTATGGAGTGGAGCAAAGGGACTTATTCTTAAATCACCTTACTCTTTTAGGACATATCCCTTTTTTTTGAAGCCTTTCAGAAAACTCTTCCTCCATGGTCAGAGGCCATATTTGGCAAATTTTGGTTTACCTCTCATTCTCATGTCCATTAATTAAAAAAAAGTCAGAACAAGTAGTTATAAATATGATGTGTCATTGATTCTTATGAATTTGTTTTCTAGATTCATATACTGCATTCAGCCCAAATTTAGAAAGCTTACATTTGTGAACAAAGGCTCCTGAAAGTCTTATAAGGAAACACACTGGTTTTGGCCCTAGCTTTTCAGTAACCCCTCTCCCTATCCCCATATTAATTCTCTATTATGTACAGTAAACAGAGCTTTGCTGCCTTGATTGAAGATGATGGAGAACAGTGCACTCTTGTGGGGCAAAACTAAAACCAGCAAGGAACAAAAATTCTACCTTTGCAGAAAATAACCTAACTTCATACAAGCAGCTGAGTAGCTGCAGTAAGGCAGGATGAATACTGTTTCTTTCTACTGGGTGATTCAGGAGATGCACTGAGTACACTAGCTTGATTCTACATTTTTTTCCAAATGAAAATCTTTTGCTATGCACTAGGAGTCTGTCTCTCCCATATTCCACGATTTTCATTCAAACAGTAAATTTAGAGAGAAGCAAAAAATCAATAATAAAAGAACTAGCAATTTTCAATGTATGAAAAATCAATAGTGCTTCTCACAAATGCTTTAATTTAGTGGGAATGCTAACACTTCATGATCTTCCACCTTGATGAGACAATCTGCCACTTCACTTCAAGGAGCAAGCACACATCCTATCAGGAACTACATGCTGCATTGCAACATAGACAACTCAGTGTGATGAGACTTTCTGTAATCTGTCTCCTCTGATACAATATCTGCCCATTTTGACAGTTTGTTTTCTGTAAACCCAACAATGTATGGTGTCTGTATGGCTCAGATAATCAGTTATCAGACAGACAACCCTTTTCTCCTAAATCGATAATTCAAATCCAAAGCAGTGACCAAAATCAATCCAATGACCAAAGGTCATTGCAGTCTGATGGATGTGTGGTGACTGGTATGAAATGAGTTTGTGGCTTCACTCAAAGCATAACAGTCAACCATCCTTTTAAAGGGAAAAAAGAAAACATCTTCACAGTTGATACCATTTTCTGCTCTGACAGATTTTAAACTGAGGTTGAACACTTTTTGCTCCCAACAGTGCTGTGTTCAAGTGTGGCTGATGAGCATCCTTTGAAAAACCATCTTGCTATCTGCTTTCATTGGGGAAAAAAAAACAACTGTGTGCCCTTAACTTTCCATATGTATCGAAATCAGCTGTAAATGTGATCTACTAATTAAAAGACCAGTCACAAGTATAAATCCAGAGATGAAAAACCGTATATACAGCAAAAAGCTATCTTTAGTTCAATATATCTGATGGTCATTACCTGCTCCAACTACTTTATCAATGGATATATTAGAAGCATCTAGTTCCTTGGCAAATTCATGCACAGCTTGATTGGGATCCTCGTACGTATGCGGATCTACGTAAGTTCTCAGGCCTGGGAGTTTTACTGTGTAAAAACAAATACAGAGAGAAAATGTTATTTAGACCTAATTAATCCCTCCAAAGAAAGCTCATGAGACAACTGGAATTAAATCAATAGAAGAAAAATGTAGACTGCTTCTTCAAATCAAACTGCTTTTGATGAGTTTTCAGGAATCTTAATATAGAGTGAAACCATATATATGTAGTTCTTGCACAGAAGCCTGATTTTAAATATATCTGCACTTCCCATATTTAACTGCTTTTCAAATATTAAGGTACTATCTACCCCTCTCAGCTTGCTACACTTAGATGCTGCCTTATATTGCCTATTTAAGGTAACAACAAAGAGGCAAGGAACAAAATGTATGATGCTACGGTCAACCTGAAATGTTCTTACGAATATATTAAGGAGAGCACAGGAACTCAAACTTTTTATTTCTGAGTCATCCAACAAGATGTATAAGAAGAGAAAATTATATACGAACAAGTACACCTCTGCCTCAATCCCTCTGCTAGTACATACAAGGATGCCAGCCAGTCGTTCTTATTATTCGAGTCTGGATCTAGTGCTCAGTTAACATCCATGGTATTATTTTGTCCCCCTCTGCAGTGTCCTGACCAGGGATTGTTCTTTTTGCCCACGGCAAGCACTAGTTCAAATGACTGAATGATTTTAAGGGCAGTTTCAAGCTCTCCACATCTCTTCCTCCAGCAGGACTGAGGGTGGGAGGAACATACTATAATTCCCAACCATTCTCTCCAGCAAAGATGCTGAAGGCAAAGTGTAGCCTCATTTCCCCTCCCTGGCTCAAGGCTCTGCTTGTGCTTGTACCCCGTACTTTGTGCACCTGCTTCTGTATTCATTTTAACACACAAAGATATTTTGTTAAAAAAAAGTGAATTAACTGTTACACCCAGTTACACTGCTTCTGACAGAAAACCTGCATTCCTGGACATGTATTTTTGCTTTTCATAGCTGTACCAGTAGGTTTTGTAGAAGGTATTAACTCCTTCTAGAAACACTGCCTCAACCCACTCAGGAATATCCTCTCCAGCTTGTCATTAATATACTGCATCAATTTGCTGAATGCTAGAATAGTTAAACCTTTTTTGCTGGGGTTACACAGATGGGAGAAAATACCTTTGGATCATTAGCTAGAGCACACCATTGTTTTGTCAAACAATCCCAAGTGTATGTAAAATAAATAAATAATCAATTTTATGGAGATTTATTGGCCTCAGAATTGACAAAGAAATGATAAAACTGAGTTCCCAAGCTAATTGCCTCGAAAACAATGCAAACTAAGAGCCATGCTCTTAACACAAGGGCTGCGTGTGTGCGGCATTAAATGCCGACTGTGTTTCCTTCAAGAGTTTGATGATTACAGAATTACTTGCAAGTAAAACAAAAAGTAATTGGCTGTATATTGCTGTTGGTTAAAAATCTTGTAAATGCTCCTTTCCATCCACGCTGAATGTACATTACAGGCTCCCTCATACCCCCAATAAAAATAACAACAATTAAAAGCTTCTGCACTGTGGGGTTTTTGGCTGCAGATTTTTAATGCTGACCCCAGAGGTTCCCAAGATCAGGTGATTCTGACTGCAAGGAGAATAATCCCTTCACAGCAATAATTAAGGGCAGCCTGTATAGTAACTGGGTTCTGTCATGAAAAACAGATAATAAACACATGCACATGTGTTAAGCTGTACTACTTTACAGCTCATTCTGTGCAAACATAATAATTTACATTTTCATTTTAACAGCATGAATTGCCCTAAAGGTAGCAAAAAAATAAAAGGACCTAGCTAAAGAAGGCAAAAGGAGAGGATCTGAGGAGGTGAAATATTTTTGCTTCTTTGAAGTAATATTATAGGATTTGTAATAAGGCTGCAGGGAATAGTCCATGGCTGGAGCATTTTTTAAAGTAATTCAGGATAAACTGACTGAAATAAACCAGCTGCTGTATTTAAGATGCTGAAAGTTTATGACAGCCATGGAAGTTACTTTATCCTTTTTTAGTTCATAGTAACAATTTCTTATTCTTTGAGAAAGACTGTAATTTAGTAGAATAAAATTTCTTCAGCCACACACATACATACATACAAATCCTAACAGATAAATATCTGCAAAATCAATAAATAATTTTCAAGAATTTGTAACAGAAATACCAGGTCCATGATCAGCTCTGTTCTTACTACACAGTGAATCAGCATGGCACTACTCAGAAAACAGTACATAAATATCTAAAGCCAAATTAAAAGCAATTTAATCCACAAGAATTTAACAGTACTGACATGTTTAAGAATAGAGATTGCAACTTTCCATTGTGTGGGAGTAGGGAGAGCAAATTCTGACCTGTTATTTGTCTTTGACACTTTCTTTACTGGCTGCTTTTATTTTATAACCTCATTAAATTTGGATAATGAAGCATTAATTCTATGGGCCACATGTAGCCGTATAGATTTTTTTGAGACTAGTTGGTTAGCGATTGTTGGGCTGCACGAAGCAAGCCCACTATTACAGCTTGTGTATTCCCTGACAGTGCAGGGGAAGGAGTACACATGTGGATACTCATGCTCATGGACCTCTGGAGATAAGGACTTGAACAAAACACATTTGTAAACAGAGCTGGATTAAAAAATCCCATTAATTTCTGAGACATTTGTTTAATAGTTATTCTTCGGAAACTACTCAAATCACTTTTCCGTCTATGCTTAGAATAATTCCAAACTAAATTATCAGTGGGTCAATTTTGTCAAGCAAGCAATTTTCATAGTCCCTTCAGTAGTGATTAAGACAAGTTTTATTGATTTTATATTTTGCTTTGAGAAAAAAAGTAATTTCTTAGACTTTATACAGCTGATTATGAGGAAGTTGAAGTTACACTCTGCATTTCAGTAATGCACAGCAGAATCAATGTCATATTCCTAATCACACACATTGTTTGAGCATAGACAGCAATATTTTGCCCATTACTAACCTGAACACAGATGAAGGAATTTGAAACAAAGAATAATTATTTGGGGAAAATCTTTTTACCCACAAGAGAAGAGATAATTCTCTTCCCAATTTCACCTTGATTTAACTGAGGTATGACTCTTTTTTGTTAAATTGAAAAATACCAGTTATCTAGGGGATGAATGCAACAGCTCTTGAAGCATTAAAAAGCTCCAGTAACTTACAATGGCCATTCCCAAAATGTAGTCTTTTCTCATCAGTGCCATGTTTAGACTTCTTGTATCCACAGAATCTACAAGTAACAGAGGAAAAAAAATTAATATAGAGAATTTTATATGTTAACTGCAGGTGGAAACAGAATAAAATGTTTTCCCTCCACAATTAAATGCCTGTTTGAAAGTTTAATGATATTTACATTCTCTGTGCCCTATAGAGGCATGTTATGTTCTCAGGGAATTTGAGGAAATTGGCTAATGAGAAGATTTGTTGATTTTTGACCCCTACAGTTTAATTTTACAATTGCCTAAGAATGTGTTTATAGCATTTTTTAACAACTGCTGCACGGCTGGGGCTGCTAACGTTAGCAGGCTCATTACCAAGCATGAAGTGGTATTCGGAGCTCCTGGGCAGCAGACAAAGGAGAAGGAGCAAAACTACTGCCTGACGACACCCAATTTGCCATGCTCATCAAGGCCCCTCAGGGAAATTGAAGCGGGAGTAAATGTGCAAACCAGATGATAAACTAACCTCCCAATCAAGACGTACACCACAACTGTGAGGAGAATGATGGCTACTGCTGCTGAAATGGCAATCATTACGACCTGGCTATTCTCACTGGAAATGGAGAATGCTGGAAAGTTAACACAAAAATATATAAATAACCCCCTACACACATAACATTGGTGACATAACAATTGACACTCATATAGGGAACAGACAGATTAAGTCATCACTATACAGCATTTGGTGTCCTGCCAAATACTCAATCTACTAAGTCATTTTTCATCAGACAAACAAATACAAGGGAAGAAAACAAAAGATTCTGTCCACCTTTGACAATTTACCAAAATTCTTTCTGCTACTGCTGATTTTTACTCTTGCTAATCATAGTAACTGCTGCTCAATTGATACTTTATATGTAAACACATATGTAAATGCAAACATACATACCATGACATTCATATATTTTGTCATGGTCAGTAAGGAATTTTTCCTTGGCAAGAGATCCCAGCCATTTAATAATCATCACCCTTACTCTCACTTCTGTGTGATGGAAAGTGCTTTAGCGAATTAAGCTTCCCATTAACCCTGTGAAGGTTGTGGAAAGCCAGGGCAAATGGAAGCAGATAGAAGGACTATCCACGGTTAATCAACGCCTATAGAAAAAAGAAGGGCTATTTTCTGACTTAAGTTAGATGCTTCCCTGTGGTCCCTAAGCATGGAGCTTTGGTGCACTTGACTGCTATACAAGGACAGGACACCTTCAGATATTATGAATAATCTTCAGCAGACGCTGACTGAACTTCACTGACCACAGCAGTCAGCACTATGCTTCAAGTTAGCTGTCCAAAATGAGCTGAAACTGGTCCCCACAAATTAGACAGTTTGTGTATGTGATTGCTTCGAGATACATTATTCCCTTTGTAAGAAGCCTCTATTACAGACCTACAACTGCACTTGCGTAGTTATGATACCTTAGCAATAGGAACAAAGTTATACAATTTGTTGTCTATCTGTGTAACTTGCATGCTTATTATTGAAATGTGCACATTTCCCTGTTCCCTCCCACATTTTCAGACAGCTAATCTTTTCTTTTTTCCTTTTTTCTTTTTTTTTTAATATTACTTTGCAGACAACATTTATTAACCTCTAAATTATGAAATTTGTTACCACTGCAACTGTTTATTTCTCCTTGCTTCACTCATTTGTTCTATCTTGAGTTCCAGTCTCATCTAGTATGCCAAAGCTGCATGTCACCATAACAGCAATTTGTAACCATTTTTTTAAACAAGAATTTTGTTTGCTTTTCAGAGTAAGAGCTGAGATGGGGGAGGAAGAAGTGAGGATGAAATAACATATCTCAAAAATATATGGATACCAAGTGAAAGACTATTCAGCTTGATGCTACTCTTGGTTGAAAATTTGTTGCTTTTAGCAGAGCACTTCTTACATCATGGGTTCTCAAGGCTTACCATTAGTACATGAATAAACCTTACGAGAGGGTATCAGAATTATAGTCTTCAGTGTTATATCTCTGAAGAGCAGACATGAGTCTTCTGTAAAATCCTGACCTTCTAAAAAGCAAAGTCTTTGATTATGCACCATCAGTCTACATCAGTAACTGAGTACTTAAACAAAGGCTGACTTTTCAATGCATTAAGCCACTTCCAGCTTCTAGGGAAAAGGTCTGATTTACTATGTAGTACCAAGTGATAAGAAAGTAATATTTAAGGCTATGAGCTCTATTAAGATTTTTTCTGATATAACAGAATTTGTAAAGAATATCTATAAGGTCATCAGTTAAATAATGTTATTATCTAAGCATTAGAGAAAAGAAAAAGGAATGCTGGACCAGTTAATGACTTCCCCAAGACCACCCGGAAATGTAATGACAGAGAGGACGAGAGACCCAAACAGACCAACTCCCTGACCAGCTGGTCAACTGAATGACCAATGCCTCCTGGCCGGTTCATATTAGTTTCATCTCAGGGCTATGTAGGAGACATCAGCAATGCTTCACAGTAGTGTGGAGAATTACACACTGACCCACAGGAGTAATGGACCAATATAATATTAATTGTCTAGGAGCAGAGGTTTATAGTCCACAGAGTTGAGGCCACAAACTTGGAACAGCACGAGGCGGTGAATCTGGTTTTGTATGAAACTTCCTCCCTTGGCAGGAGCCATGGTCTAGTAAGGTATCGATTCTGTCATGAGGCAGAGGTCTGGTAGGGAATGAATGCAAATACTACTTCTGACACTCACGGTATACTCTTTACAGCATGTTTCAAGTTTAATGATAAAATATAAAGTTATATAGTAATGCTACCCAGAAAGACACATCATAAATAGTTATGAGTTGCATTTACTAAACTAGAAAAGGAGTGAAAGCAGCCATTTAAATCAGTCAGAAACTAGGCCGGATGTTAGTATAAACCATTTGAACAAATACATACAGTCAGGACTGGTTTCAAATTCAAACTTGCGGCTGCTTGTTCCATATCCAGCTGCAGTTCGGGCTCGAATCTGGAAGATGTAGGTGGTATCAGGTTTGAGGCCACTGATGGTAACATTGGTGCCTTTGGCTCTCAGAATAGTATAGCTTGTCTCTTGTTCCTGCTTTTGGGAAGAGAAATTGTCGGATTAAAACCACACCCAAAAACCAGAAACAAGGGGTGGCTGGTACAAAATTACTACGAATCACCTGGACAGCAAAAGCATGGTTTTTTAATATTAATAGCCCAACAAATGTTGTACAGCCATTCATTTTCAGTCAGCTAAATATCTTTTGATTAGCAAGAAATCTAAATCATTAGAGCTTCTATGGCCTTGTGCTGTAAATCAAATACTAGACATGCTGAGTATATGACACTTCATTAAATGGCTTTGCATCATTTTGTCCATAGTCTGTAATACAACAAGAAAATGAAGATTAAAATGTTATTTTTAAAAAAATAAACCAGATTTGCCTACTGTGCTGAACTGAAAGTTGTAACAGGCCAACTTAGACATTTTAGGGTCCTGCAGAGCTATTGCAGGATGCAGTTTTTACTGCCTCACCTTTTACAAGACAATGTTTACCTTTATAACAGTCAGAAGAGAAACTCCACTCAGGTTCTTCACCTCAGCTCTGTGAACAGGCAAATAACTGTTTTTTTCTATTATTCTCTAAAAACTCTGAGGTTGTTGCATCCATTAAACCCCACTGAACTTGCTCCTGAATGAGTCTTGGGCTTTAGTAGCCAGAAAGGAAGTGTGTGTTTGCTCCTTACTGCTTTTCGCTAATGAGCAAGGTGACGGTCCCATACAGATCAGATGGGCACAACCACACTCTGCTTCATAGTCACATATTTCTGTCATAATGACTTTTTATATAAAATAAGAAATGGACCATTTTATTATTTAGTAAGTTTGGATATACTTCATACAGTGTAAAAAAACTAATTCTGATAAAAGCATGTCTCGGTCCCACTGTAAGCACATAGTCTAAAAATTTAAGCATGCATTTGGAGCCTGAGGTATTGCTTATTTTACTAAAGCCATCCTGTACCAAAAAAGCATTTTTTGCTTCCTAAAAATGGCAGCTGGAACTGCCTCAGAAAAAAGCTTGGACAGCAGCCACACATGTGGGGAATGGTGAGAATCTCAGTTGTTTAGGTTCCCAGCCATGAACTTCTTTATTCTGGAGGTGGTGGAGTTTTCATATGCTGCCCTTTTACTTTGAACACTCTGAAATAGACTAAAACAATTGAGTTTTGCCTGGTTGAAAGCAGAAATTGAGTTAACATATGTTGGATGCAAACAATCTCACCTAATTCTCAGTATGTTTTATGGCACTGTGTTAGCCTGCAAGGTACTGACATTTTAACTTTGACCATAGTAGAATGCCAATGCAAAAGTACCGAGGTTGGAAAATACTCAACACGCTCATGGTCAAAGCCATCTCACCTTCATGTGAAAAGTTCAAATGACTAGAGTTGTTTTAGTGTGTTTGCTCTGCAGTGGTGTGTAGAGTAAGAAAGTTCAAAGTTTATTTGAAGTTAGTAGGTGGACATCAGAAACTGTTCACCGTAGTGCTACAGAAGCCTAACTACCCTGTTGTTTGGAAGCCTCTGATATAGGGGGAACCAGAAACATTTTCACAATACTCAGGGAAATTGCCAGAATCTCTACATAATATTCAACATTATGCACATGAGTAATCACACTGACCAATAAAAAAGAAAGCAGCTAAGCCTGTTCCTAAAAGTTACCATCCAGAATCAAAGCACAGATAGGGTGAGCTGGAAAGAATACTATAAAAATGTTTACCATGGCCCATTTTCTTTGCATACTAAAAAATAAAAAAGGAAATCAGCACTGGACCTCTTAATAGTTTCCGATCTCTGAAAAAGTTTTCCGTTATAAATTCAGGGGAGAAAATTTTCAGGAAGACACTCTAAGGAGCTAACAGGTTTGCACAAAATTATTTATTTTTGAACTAACAAAGGCCTGGTATTATAATTCACAGGCTTTCCTTATCTCATCATTCAGCTGAATGTAGGCAACTATTTTAATTTCAAAGACACAATAATCTTCTCTTTAAAACATAAAATCTTTTGTGTAAGCTATGACTGGAAATTCATTTTGATCTCACTTCAGGCTGCTTTTATGAAACGCAAACATTTCCTTCTTGTGCAGATACATATGTGCAAGGGAAAATATAGTCATGGCCCTGTCTGTTAATAATCCGCAGTGGAACTTGGAAAATAAACGTTTAAAACAATGGTATGGAGGATGTCATGGTATCTTAGTTTATGGCAAGCTTTTTATACACATATTTTGTAAGTCATCTTTTATGTTACTAGTAATCATATCAGTGAAACACCACATAAAAGCTCAAGTTTATCTTTCTTGGGGATGAAATAAAACTTCAGAGATACAGTGCTATAGCTGCCACAAGTAGAAGGAATATACAAAAAGGAGAGTCAGTCTTTGCAAAGCAGAACTTTAATCGAACAATCTGATGATAAATTTGAACTTGGATGCACAAAACATATTCTTCCTGAATATTTCTGCATAGTTTAGCAGACACAATCTACTGGGAAGCAACTCCCACTACTGTTGAGTGTCTCATTTGCAAATGAGATTGTATAATTTTAAACTATGTTTTACAAAAGACATATTTTGGATACATATAAAATTTATAGTGGCAGTACTAGTGAGAGTGAACAGTATGTCCTTTTTCAGATAAGCACAGTGTTCATATTATACGAGAAAGAATATTTTTGCCATCAGCTGTATGTGTACTTGAGAGGCCAAAAGCAGACTATGCATCTCCAGGAAGAATCCACAGTCCCAGTGCTGCTTCTCCTTATTGCCAGGCATGAACTATTAATTGATACAAGAGTTCCTACAAACCTCATGGAGTATGCGCAGCCCACCTACCCTCAAAGCCATAGTAATAAGAGTTTAAAAGCAACTAAGTTCAATGCATATAATTTATGTTTTTCAGCCTCAGAAAGAGCACAAATTAGATATCAATATTTATTTATTGGCTTTAACCAGTCTACTGAATGCAAGATTTCAATGACGGTATAGGCCAATCTGTTTTAGTGATGTGAGACTGCAATTAAAATTCACTTATTGTTTGCAGCAGACTTCATCTTAATAATGTGTGTGTGATTTAGTTTTCATTAATTGCAAGCAACATATTTAAATGAAGCAATTAATATTTTATGTGTGGTATTTAGGAGATGGCTTTTTTTTGCATGACAAGATACTCCATCCAGAGAACATAATTATGTGAGCAAGGACAAGTATCTGCTCATGTAAGAAAAAAAACCTGACTTCTTCTATATGTGCACTTTGTCGGCTGAGACAGTGAAAACCCAGCACAGCTGGATGAACGGATTTGGTACCATTAACTTAACATAAAATGTTATGCCCTACCACAAAATATATGCCTTGAAGTTCCATACAGTATTCCTCCAAAAGAAGATTTTACTACTTTTAAATGTTTTGAATAAATGGTAACTGGGGTCTCAGAACCAGCCCTATAGATGTTTACAGAAAATACAATTCTGTTCCAAACAGTGAGTTTGAAAAACTGTTGCTCTCAGTTCATAATGTTATTCAATAAAACCCCATAGGTTCATTTGGAAAATTTAAAATAGTTTCCCAAAACTAGCTCCTAATTTCTCTAGAAACATCACAAATTTCTTCCCTCTTGTTACACAAGTGAAATCACTGGTGAAAAAAACCTGAGTAGGTTACTTAATTACCCTTGCAGAAAATAAATAGTTTCTGCATACTTTATGCCAATAACCCATTAGAAAATCTACATGACATTATTATTTAGATACAGAACATACTATTTTTATTCCAAATCTATTCTAACATCCTGAATATCTGTAATATGCAGTTGCCCATAAATATAATGTATTCTTTGAAATTTAAGAACAACTTAAGAAAGTAAAAAAAACCCACATTTGCATTCACAAGGAGTATAACAATTAAACTGACCTGTATTACTTTCTTAATGCTGTATTTATAATTTCTAAGAGCTTACAAAAGGTATGGCAAGTAAAAACAAGAAGGAGGGAATAAAATGGCTCAACATAAATTATCTACCAGCAATCAGGTACAACTTTTCAGGACAAATACCCAGATTGCTAACTGTGAAGGTTTTATTTCCTAGCAATTGCCACTTAACAGCAGTGGGCTTTTTGATGAGCACAACGAAGATGATTTCTGAAGCAGAAAATCAAACGGACTGGGCCAGTTTAAAAGGAAAGCTCTCTTTTCAAAAGAAGAGGGGAGGGGGGCTGCTTAGAGATCTCAGACTGAAAAGCAGCTTCTTCCAAAGGTGTTTGGAGAATAAACGAAGAGTAACAGTCCAGCCTGGGCTGCTCTGACCTCAGGTACGTTTTAACCTGTACAGAGTAGTAGTTTTCAACCTTTTTCAATTTGCAGACCTAAAATGGGCAATGGATTAAAGCCTCCTGACAACAGATTTACTTTTCCTTGTTACCTTTCACAAACCCTGAGGAATAGGCTTCTGACTCCCCAAGGGGCTGCAGACCACACATTAAAAACACCGATGTCAGAAGGTTGCTTTTTAAAAACCCTTTGCTCTAAATGGTCTGGCTCCTATTGTCAAGCAGTTGGCTCTTTGGTTTAAGAAAGCTGTTTGCTGCATGTAAACTCTTGATCAAAGACTTCAAAGGGAAGAAACACATGTGCAAGATTAGCCTCGTAAGACTGGTGTCTTATGAAGCTGTCTTATGACAACCAGCCGCTCCATAAGACTGGATATGCTTGGTGGGGATATCAGCTGAATGCTCAGTCTGTGCATACAACAGTACTGGAAGGTGACAATTTTCTTGAATAAAGCGAGCCAGTTTCAGTGTAGAATGATGATCAAAATGCCGCAAAAACCAAAATATACTAATAAAACTCCCCAGTTATTCAATTAAAACAAACACAAGGGGAAAAAGTTTCTCACTTTGGACCAGCTAAAACCAGATACATCACCCTAATGCCATGATGTGCAACACTCTGTGTGTTACATCCTGCATCCCACAGTACTCTCAGAGCCATCCAGGCAAGGACTTCCACCTGGGGAGACTGGAGGTGGAGCTGTTGGAAAACAAAGGTATGGCCAACAGCAGCAAGAGCAGACAGGTAGGTCTCTAATGAAGCACAAGATAATCATGCAGATGAATAACCTGGTCTATGCAAAACAGGCTGAAGTTCTGGGATCTTTCTGAGGTAAATAACTCTTACAAGCCTTACTAAAAGGCAGTATTGGTTTTCTTTTCTTTAAAAAAATTGGAAGCAAGAGAGCCTAAATAATTCCTGCATCCCTTCATTGCTGAGGATGTACAAATAAAGATAATCTGATGTATGAGCTGGTTCTCCTTTACTTCTCAAGACCAGGATCTAAATTTGACGCTGTCCCCATTGAAATAACAGAAGAAAACTAAAGTGAAAGTCTATAGGCTAGTGCTCTATAAGGTGAGACTGAACTGAAATTTTAGGAACTTTTCTTTTCCCCCTTTATCAGTAGTAGTATGTATGTTCCAATTTTTACCAAAGTCTTTGAAGGTTCAAGGGCTCACCAAAAAACCCCACTCAAAATCAAATGACATACGAATCTGGGAAAAATCTTTTCAGAATACTGCCTTCCAATCTCCATTCTTCCCTTGGAGATCAAGCACGGACTATCAATACTACATTGTCCCACCAGTAAACTCCATGAGAAACCTTTCTAAAGATTAACTGAATACCCGTGGATTCTTTTTAACATCATTTTCTAAGTGGATATTGGCACCATGTCTTCCCTGTCTTCATATATTTCATACATATGAGCCTGATTTCTAGATATGGACAGCATTAGTAAATGCTAAAAGAAATCCTTATTTCTGACATTTTTTCAAAGTTTGTCAAATTCAGCAGCAATGTATTTTATCAAATTGTTGCTCTGACCAATCTAAAAATGACTAATAGTGCTCTTCACAATCTTCACAACAATTCTACCAGTAAGATTTCCTAAAAAAAAACCCAATTCAGTTAAGAAGATTTACTTTTTTTTCCCAAGTACAAATCTATAGATGATGTAGAAATCAACAGCTGTTAATAAGAAAATGTCAATAAAAAGCAGAATGTATTTGATGGCAGATTTTATTTGATTTGTAGTTATCTATGTAATATTTATGAATAATTCAGTTATCCACAAAAAGTGAGAACCTTCATAACACCAACCAGTCACTAAAAGGACTGCTCATCTCTTTTCCAAATTGTTTTTTGTTAAAGATGTTTGCACCACAGGGAAGCATAAATGCATGGATGCTGGCAAATAAACATATTAAAACGGACAGCATAACAAAACTGAGTAAGAAAACTGTACTCAAGAAAATTAAAAAGTATTACTGATTGTCTGCATTACTTTCTATATTCATTCTGATGTGTTTGGGGATGAACTTGGTAGACAACACAACTTAATTATTTAACTTAATATTTTCATTATACTCTCCTCACCAAAAGTTAAACAGTTTCAACATTTGGTGTCATTGAGGCAGACAGTGAGTGAACAGAGGTGTCTCTGAATACTTATCACAGGCAAGATGCAATAATTTCATTACAGTATTACCAGCAAAAAACCCTCCTCTTTAATCTTTCTTCCCACCTTTTCATAGTATTTGACCTCATAGTCCAAGATGATCCCATTCGGATGTTCGGGTTCTTGCCAAGACAGGGACACGCTGTTCCTGGATGTCCTGTCTTTCCTTATGACTGTGATGGGGGATGGAGCTGTAAAGGGGATGGGGGGAGGAGGGAAGAGAGAAAAGCAAACTGAGTTTATCTCTGTTCCAATCCTTGGCAAAGTGTATTGTTTCCATTTAAAAGACTCATGAGCGTAGGTCTGGACTTGTATCAACATTCAGCAGCTGGATTATAGTCCTAGTACACATGCTTTAAAGCATGCTGGCCTCAAGGAAAATGAGCTGAGATTTTCTGTTAAACTGGTGGACCAGTGGCAACACAGCAGATGGTTTCGATCTGCTACTACAGTGTAAGCAATGAAATACGTTTGATATACTATAACAGAGAACAAAATAACAGTACTATCTATTTGTTATAAGGCTGAAGTATTATCATTACCAGACTCTGCAGAACTCTGATAAGATTTTCATATGCAAGTGTAAAATGGTGCTGGAATGCATTACATACAAGGAGCTCCTGGTATCCATGGCCAGTCCTCCTGCAGAACATAGCCTCTTTTATAACATTATTTGGTAAGCTCTCCAGACACAAATTGCTCCCATATACACTTCTCCTTTACCACATTTCTTTGAAAATGAAAGTTGAAGAAAAAATATCTAAACTGCAGAATAACCTCATTTCTGATCTGTATTAATCAGGCACGACAATTGATTGCTTGCCACAGACTAAGCCACCACCCAAAACTTGGAAGTACAATCAATGTTATAGAAAAAAATAATAATTACCCAAAGTTCTTGAACATCAGCTCAGCTTTAGACCACCCAGTTCTACCCGGTGTTCCAAGACCAAGCCTAGGTTTCCTGGACTCACTGAAAGCTATGCAATTTTTAAAATTAGATTTTTTCTGTTTCTTGTGGGTTGGCTTCCCACTTCGAATGCTTCTCTTCCATTGCTTTGGCCCAAATTCACCAGACGATAGCTTACAGGTCACACATTAAAGGTTGTAACTGTCATTTAAAAAAAAATCTTTTACCAATAAACAGCCTTTAATCTTAACATATAAACGAAATGTCTCTATAAGTTCAACATTGTGCTATCCTAATAAAAAGGCTCTAGATGATCTAAACAATTTAATTTCAGCTGAATCCTGTGAAGCTTTTACTGTTCATGTAAAACTAGCTGCACTTTACAGGCATTACATGTTTGCATGCATTAGCCAGTGCCCTTTCTGTTTGGGTTTTCATTTCTGCAAGAGAATTTTCAAAAGGCAGAAAAAAAGTTTTAATTAAAATAAATTTTGGAAATTTAATTCTGAGTTTGATTTTGCTAAACATCCATCAAAATACACGTTTTAGTCTTAAGTCATTATTTAGATGTTGATATCCTCCTTTAATTGAGTAGACCCTCTAGAAAGCTACATACACCCCCACCAGCACATATGTATATACACACTTCCACATTCATTCTGGGCGGAAACACATCCACATAGCAGCATTTTCACATGTCATCACATGGTTCACAGCAGCTTTCTGAGAAGATTAAAAAGTTGCCAAAAATATTTTTTTTTCCTCAGCAGGAAGAATTTACCCTGAATTTAAATTAACTGAAATAAAGTTTTGGAGGGTTTTTGTGGGTTGCTTTTTCTGTTGTCATTTTTTTTTTTTTTTTTAAAGTTTTTTCGGAAAGAGACTCTTTATATTTCACTCAGGCTCACCAGATCTATGCTTGCTGAAGAGGTGAAAAGCATTAGGGCAAGGTATACAGGACTGGTTTATAACAAATGTCCTCCCGTAGTTTCACTTGAATTCCACTCAGGCACAAACCAGTGCTAGAGCCAAAACACAAAGTGGTTAGCTGGCTGAACCGCTCTACCAAAGCCAGCTCTATGTTAACTCATATACACATGCTTGCTGCTTTTATGCTCTTGTAAGTCATTTTTATGTCTTCTTTTTAAGTCAAGCTATTCATCTATTTTGTATGTGAATAGATTGCCAAGCCCAGTACCTCAGCTGGTAACGCTTCCCATTAAGGTAACATTAATACAGATTTTATGAATAATTAATACATGATTAACAGAAATGGCTTTTCCCGTAATAAATTATGGTAATTTGTGCTGTAACACATTTTCAGGGCAGGCTGAAATAATCTTATATGCTCCAATACAGATGTTCTTTAAAAAAAGCTTTTTTCTAACATAGCATTAATTATTTTAAGCTCATTTATACACATCTCTGCAGATGCTACCAGTAACTTATCTCACAGCAGTTTATTAGAAAAGTGTCTGCTCTGCAGTTATCAGTAACATCATAAAAGATTCATATACCTTTTATAATCCCTAGGATTCCCAAAGCTGCCTAGAAATTATACATATGGAATGTCTGGAAGAGACAGCATCCCCCCCCCGCCCCTGCCATGGGCAAAGGTAGGGGAGATGGATAAACACAGGGAACACAAAGATTCAGGCACCCTTAATCCCACACATAGAACGGATCTGAGTTCAACACAGAGCTGCACACCAGGCCACTCCAACAGCTACTGAATGTCTGAGCTGTGGAAATTATGTTTTCCAAATCTGTTTAAATCCCTATCTTAACTATTACAAAAGTTACCTAGTTTTAAGTCATCAATCTTCAGTGCATAAAGGAATGGTGTCTTCAGATATTTCTGTGATCCGTTATTTATTTCTAGAGGCTAAACCACACTACCTGTGTTCAGAAGGGAAGATATGTATTTGTAACTTATTTTTAACTTTTGATCTTGTGTATTATTTTTCGTCTTGTAAAACTATCTTGTATATCATCTGAGCATTTTAATTTTGAAGGATGCTAAAAATAGACACTCAATATTTGGGTATAGAGTTCACAATTTTCCTGCTGTTCCCATCATCTCTGCGTGTTCACATTGGACTTTACAAGCAATAGTTGACTTTGATTCGCCTCTATCTTTCTGTTAATGAAACAGAGTCCTGGAGAGGACAGCCCTTACAAGGACCTCTTGCAGCAGTTTTTCTCTCCTGGCACTATGTCAGGCTTACAGCTCTTCAAAGCATAGATGAAGCCAAACTGTGCTGCTCCTGAGAAGATTTCAGCACCAGGACCAGTAGAGGGGAGCGAGAATAAATCTTGAAGTGAGCATCCCCAACAGCCAGCTTTGCAGATCCCCCATGGATGGAGGCAGAGAAAGGAAGCAGTATCCTGTGCCTGGAGGGGCTGCCATCCCACACAGCTCATCACAGCTGCAGCAGCAAACTGGCTTTCCCCAAACCAGACTCCACTGTACGTCAAAAGACAGAGGTGGCCTGGCTTTTCTGCTGTGCCTGCTGCCCTGCACAACTGACGCCTCTCTCTCTATTTACTAAATTGTTTCTTTGCCTACATCCAGAGCTGACCATTCTACTAACACATGGGATTAACTGATGAGCACATGCCACACTTTGGTTTGACCAGATGAGATAAAATAGTTTGAACAACATGAAATAAAATGAAAAAATTACCAGCACAGCATATGGAATAACCTTTCATTGCTGGTCTTCAAAAAGCTGGACTGTTACAAGCTCTAAATCTTAATACAACCTTTTTTGTTGTTTTTTTGCTATACCTGTTAGATAGGTAGGTTTGGAAAGTGTTATAAGTCCTTGAATGCTAATTTAAGAAAACATCTTGTTCAAATTACTTCTAAGTTTACACATAAATCTACTGTAATCAATTGATTTAAGATATGGTAAGAGTTAAGGAAACCTGTAAGTATGTACTGTCCTGCACAGGGACAGTCATATGACAAGAGAGCACCTTCCTCACCTATGGCCCCAGATAGGTTGGGGTGCATCTGGGGGAAACAACTTGACATTTGGACCATGGAATTAATTTTTTTTTGTATGCATTCCTAGAATACAATGTAATGAATCAAAACTTATAAACTGTGTTCTAAATACTGTCTAAGTAGAGGTCAGCCTTCCTTTTCATTTTGTAACACAACTAATCCTCCCTTCTCACTACAGCAGCTCAGTTACTGTATTTCACTATTTACTTGGAAGAGTCTGAAAATCCAGCAAAGAGAGAAACTGCAGTTAAAGTATAGTAAATATTATAAACAATTAAACAATGAAGGTGTCACCATGAGCAGAAATGCATATAGACTTTAGTCTTCTGTATGAAGAAGAGAACCAAGAGCTTCTTGTTTCTTGAAAATCATTAAATAAGCTACAATAGGATTAGACCAAATTCAAAATCAGGCTACAAAAAGGAACAGAGGTACTTAATTTTTAGAATAGCTATTTTTCTTGGCAGTTCCAGGATTTTCCTTTTATAATTAAAAGACAATTAGATTGTGAAACAACAGAATGCTAGAACAAACATTTCAAATATCTGCAGCTCCCACTGACAAAAACAATTTTGTACTATGGGTTAGTAAATAATGACACATTACAAAACTTTTAGGATAAACTGAAGCTTTAAAAAAATATGTTAAAGCATCAATAGCAACACAAAGTTAGGTTAAATTAATTTATAATTTAGAAAACACACATTTCAAGGTAAAACTTCAGGAAAATATTACTTTTCTTGGACTAAAAAGTTGAATAAACACTGTTTCGGTGATTTTTAGATAAATGCTGTGACTTGCATACCTCTATGTATTTACATTCTTATTGGTGTTTTGATTAATGTATTAGTACTCTTAACTTTTTCACTGAATAGGAGTTGCATTTTTTTTATAATTAACTTTAGGCTTGTGTGGCCATGCATTAAAGGATTTAATCTCAATAGTCACATACAAAGTCATTTTTATGCATCAGATGGTTAGTATTTGTCTGATACTACAGTCTAACTGCTTTATGACTAGTTCAAGCAGTTAATATGAACATTCAAAACTCCCTAGAGTTACAAAGGGAAATGTACTTTGAGCGCTCAGTGTTGTTAGGTAGCATTTGTGACAACTGGGAATGTGGATGTTGAAAAGGTAACGAATGCAATGATCCAGGGAGCTTAAACTCACAAGTGTAAAAACCTCCTCAGTCATGACTATTAAAGGTGCAAGCAAATAACACGAAGGATCTAGCAGAGACGACAATAAAACTCTGCTCAAATTGATTTCCCAGCGAAACTGACCCCAACAGATCATTTGTTTTCCTCCAGTTTAATAGCAGCTGTATATAAATCTCCTTATTGACTTTTTCCTTATTCCTTGGTTATTGTTTTCATATGTGACTGACTTACAGATGTATATATATACTGGAAGAGAATTCCCTGTCCTGTGACAGAGAGAACTCAGTATTAACTTTGCGAAGCCATGTGTGTACAACTGCTGAAACATTTAGAGTCCTGTTGTTCCTTGCTTAGGTCTCTTGATCACAAATTAAATTTCAGGGAAGGATTTCATTCTAAAATGACCACGGCCTGCTCACTTCCAGCTTTTGTTTGCAACCAGCTATCAGCATCAGGGAGTAAAATATTCCAATATATGCTGAAAGATGGTGATCAAGAGCATATCTGAGCAAGCAGAACTAACTGTGTTACCCAAACTGCAACTACTTCTGCCCTGCTGAATAAATAGGAGGCTTGTTGCTTTTTTTTTTCCTTACAAAAATGATTTTATTATCTAATTACAGTACTGTTATCTGATATAATGTATAATTTTTCTTTAATGTCTATGATGCCTCTAGGAGGTAGTGTGGAATAAGAGCAGTAAATAAAGATTATAATCTGAAAATTAAATCTGCTGTCTCTGACAGTAACATCCACTGAGACTCAAACCCAAATCACTAAGTCTTAGGGGACCAGTGTCCAAACCACAAAATTATCATACAAGTCAAAGTGGAAATACCAATGTTTGAGTAAACAAACTGATGTCTCGCTTAGAGGCAGTTTCTCTAGAAAACTAGAGCCACATTCACAGAGTCAAGATACACGAGAGAACTTCCCCCAGCACAAGCATTAGGTACCCATGCATGGCTCAGTCTGGCAGTGCTCAGAATGCTGCACATACACACCTCACTCACAGAACAACCACCCAGTATCCAAGTTTTTGTGAACCAGACTTTCTATCTTTAGGTTTATGCAACCACTCCACTACCAACAAGCAGTCAATTAATGAAAGAGTCCTAAGTAACAACTCACAAATCAGTACAATGACATCACATCTTCATGACATGATTACATTAACATGATGTCTATGAATTGCTACGCTTGTCCTTGGATCTTTTACATCTCAAACATCCAGTCTGTGGAGTCACATCCAAGGTGTTTATTATAGAAGGCTGCTCACAGAAAGCAAGAGTTGCACAATTTTAAATCTTGTCTGATTGTATTTCTATTTTACTTTCACCGTTAAGTGCAGTTAAAGGTGCTGCCTCCCTCTATGAGGCTGTGCTGAAGCAAGGCTGACCCCACAGGCACATTCCAAGAAGGCTTAGTCAGAGCTGGGTCCCAGGTGCCTCCCAGGAGGCAGGAGGAGGGGGAAACAGTTACCCTTTAACAACTCTTTGGAAACGTGCTAAACCATACACGCTCCTCTTCCAGATACAATTACCCACCTGTTCAATGTGTGCGCAGAAACAGTCCTTCGCCCTTTAATCTCCACAACGCATGGTTAAACTAGCACAGTACTTGTTTTTGTGTTCCTGCACCTTTTCCTTGAGCTGAAGCAGGCTCAACCTATTTTTTATGACTTGGGTTGTAAAATGTCATCTAATTCTGTAACATCATTAGGTGACTGTCAGGCAGAACACAACATACCCTCCCTGTACTTTCACGTCACCAGGGACCAGGCATTATGGAGCCTACCCATCCCAACAGCATGAGGCCCATGCCAGTGTACAGGGCCCTCACACTGGATCCAGGCTGGATCCTAGCAGGATGCAATCAGAAGGAAGTGGGTGTAAACATTCCCAGTTTCTGGGAGAGGTTTATCAAGATCTGGGCATTTACACATACCAAGATGTTAAAAGATAGTAATAGGACAAAACTTAAAGGACAAACAGAAGCAGGCTAACTTTGGATGAAACAAAGCTGTTTGTGGGATCTGTGTATGCTTCACCCAGAAAAAGGATAAAACATTTTAAAGACCAGCTTCTTCATGGTTCTTTTAATGCATGATCGCCTGCATTATGGCAGAAGTACCCAATGCATCTGGAAGCTGGTGGACTCCAGCCTGTGGTCATCGACTCCAGAGCAGCTGCAGGCATTGCACTGGTACCTTGAAGGAAAGGTGGAAGGGAACTGGAAAGGGGAAAACAAGTAGCTTCAGCAGGAATTACACTAAAAGGCAGCTGCTTGATTTTGCTCTCAAGTACAGAGAAAGGCAACCTTCTGGGCAGCAGCTGTCACTGGACAAGTAATTATCAGAGTTTATTTCTCACTCTTACAAACAAATCCTAAATTAAAAGCAAACTTCATTAAGTGTTGCACATTCATGCCCTCATTTCTCTCTCTTTTTATTAAAAGAGATAGCAAATGCCTTTCACAGAGCAAAGAAAATGTTAGACTTTCTCATATGCTTAACACATGTGTAATAAATCACAGAAACGCCATGTCCGTTTGGGAAGTATCAGACTGCACAAGGCACTTGCTTCAGAAACTGAAAATTATGGTGCCATGGTGTTCACAGCTGTTATTTCAGGGAGGAGACAAATGCTGTATATGCTTTCATAAGGATTCAGCCCAAAGGTACTCATAACACAAATGTTATTCTTTATGTTCCCTGTTTGAAACTGTGATGGTGGGAGCTTTGCAATACTTCATATTTTTCACTGAATGTGTTTAAGACCGTATCAGTTCAAAATAAACTGTTTTGCTTTGCCTTCCCTACTCCATTGTTACATTACTTTACAGGATGTTAGAGTCTCAGGCTTCCTGGTGTAAAGTTGTCAGAAAGAATTTATTCACCATGCCCATAAAGTCAACTGTCAGGTATTGAGTAGGCTTTCCCTTTTTGTGAAAGTTATTACCTTAATCAGAGAAATATCATTGATAATTTAAGACATATACTTAAGAACCATCTCTAGAAATGCCAGTATCCAAAACTGGAGAAGACAATTGCCCTCAGACAAGTAATTTATGACACAAAGTATTTATCTCCTTTTAAATAATCACCAAGAGCTCCTGAACTAGCCTGTCAGTCAGTTCCATCAGAGTCTTTTCAACATGATCAAAAAACACTGTGAATGTAAGTAATATTTCTCAAACTTCTTCCCCCTTTATTCTTTGGTAGTTTCACAGATGGCTTTTGCAAAGGTGAACCAGTCTGTTCTGATGGAACAGACTGGACAGGTGATCACATATTCTTTCTCTTTCTTTTGGATTTGGGGGTGATTGAACTTCCATTTTTCTTTGGTTTTAAACAATGTATTTATATATATAAGCATATTTTACTAGAGGGAATGCTAGAAAGAAAACCCTTTCATATGTATTCTGCTGTAGAATTAGACACTGCAAGAAAAGTAAAAAGCAAAGAAATACAACTTCCTTGAGAGACTTCTGGTGTCAAGCTTACAAATTCCGAGGACACTCACTTCTCAACACTGGGATGTTGGCAGTGAGAAGAAGCAAAGTCTCTAATTTTCAGAACAAGGTCTACTGGCTTCAGAGGGCACCTCTCTTCATGAGCAGGATGACACATCCTCAGGCTCAGATCAATTTATGTAGTTGGTCTCAGTAAAACCAAAGCTTTGTGTATGAGAAGACTGTAACATGCAGAGGTGCATAACTTTGAAACTATAATTCAGTTTGAAATTAAAATGCCTTAAAAATTTAATTATTACAGTAATAATTTACATTAACAAGAATACCCTTTAGACTCAAAGAAACATGTAATAATTTTTTCCCCCAGATGTCTCCAACCTGCAAATTGTCTAGACAGAATAGCTTCAAAGAAGCAAGGGAAGTTGATGGCTTTGTTTATGATCATGAGGAACAGACTATTTCCCTCAGTCATTACAGAGGATGCTAGCACAGATAACAGAATGCGAGGCAGAAGTCTATGAAATATTATTTAACTGAGTGCTAAGCATCCTGTTTACCTACATTTATTTATTTTTACTATTTTACCAAACCAAGATATTAAATTAAAATCCACACACAGCCTCATGTTGAAGACGAAATAGAAGCAGCAGAGAAAACCATTATCCACTGATAGCTGAATACAGCTTCACTATGATCTCTGGAAAAGGTAGCTAAAAACACTGGAAGTGAAAAACACTGGCTGAGCCACAAAGTTCACCTGTAAACTTTCTCTAAGGTCACAAGTGTTCACATGAGGACTGTGTGTGCACAGAAGAGACTAATGTATGTCATAGACTTTGAAGCCTTGGCAGAGCTTCCTTGACATTCAGGGGAAAACGGATCAAAGGCTTTGCAGGCAGAACGTCTCTAGCTAATAACAGGCTATGCATGGAGTGACATTGTTAAAACACTTCCCTTTTATATCCCTAAAGGAGGAGTTTTATTGAGTTAAAATGATCCTTGAATAGCCTCTGGGCTGAACTGTAAAACACATTTGAAAAGCGTAAAATCTTTATTTATGCCAGGAATGTTTGAAACTCAAAAGATAAATGTCATTCAAAAAACCGAGCATGTCCTAGGTATTCAGCACGTAATGGGCCACAGCTGTAATAACAGTCAGTGAACCAGAGACTCCCTACATCATGTCATTAGCTCACTTTTTAATAAGTCTATCTTCTTGTCCTTTTTATAAGGACCATAGGGAAAGAAAGAAATATATCATGCACCAAACATCTGTGGCTTTCTCAAATTGTCTCTCTTAGAAGATAGATCTACTTAAGGGACCTGTCTTGGGATATAGATTGTAAAGTGCACACAGTCCTTTCTAAATATGGATTTTATTTAAAAAGGGAACATCACACATCATTTGCAAGTTGCTGAAGAAAGTGTATTCTAGCTTAACAGAATAAAGGCTGAATGTATAAATAGCACTACAGTTCCTGCAAGTAATTAAAGACATATATTGAAATAAAGTTTGGTGCTCAATTTGGTGCTGAATTTATTCCCTTGAAGCCACAGATTTCAGGCAAAAAAAAATCTAGTTCTGCAGAGGTTTTAACCAACTTTTCCTGGAAGCCAAGTGAGACTTTTCTTACAATAGCACTGAAAAATTTGCTGATTCTTTCTCCATTTTAAATGTTTATTCCCCAAGCTGAAACTAAAGGATGGCTTGAAATTTTCAATCTGCAAATGACACATGTAGATCAAGATATTACAAACCAGCTACATCTACCCTTTAAGACTCTCCTCCCGCTGATCCCGATTTCTGTACCTAGTGGTCAGTTTTGTTCTCAGGCTTTTTTTAACAAGTCATAGTGGATCCATGCAAAAACTCCATAGTACCTTATCAGTTATCTTCTCCTTAAACAAGCATATCCCTTCTGTGTTTCAAAACTGCTAGATTTGACAAATAATACACTTAAGAAAGAGACAGAAAAAGGAGTAAAAATAAATTTGATTCAAGGTGTGTAATAGGCTGAAGAAAATATCAGGTTGATGTGCTTTTATCACGCTGTTATTCAATAATCCAGAAGAGAAAATAAGAAAAATGGATGACAGACCTGATACTGCCACAGGTAGGTGCTGCACATGAACAGCTACTACTGCAGTCATCTGTTTTCCTGCATGCATGGGTTAAATAATTAAGCAAGACATTTAAATAGGGTACATGAATTGTTCTACTTTGTGGATTTTAGAGATACAAAAGATAAAAGGAGACTCCAGAGACTCAGATACTGCTCTTCTAGGGAGGTCTAAGATGATCTAGGGTTTACCTGTTTCTTTGTTTTTCTTTCTACTGTAGCTGTGCATAGCTGCTTCTGTTTGGATACAGGGGTGGTTATTCTCTTTAAGCCTCCAATATAGAAAAAAGCCATACAGAGAAAAGAATCAACATTTTGCAAATGCACAGCTGAATTGGGGAGGGACCCAAACTCAGATTTAGGCACTTTTAGGCACTTAATTGAGGAGCATAATCATTTTCTATAGTTACTAGGAAAAGATTGACATCTCTAGGTAGAATTTAGCCCACAAAAAGCCTCCTGCGTTTCCTTTGCATTTCTTTCTATAGCAGGTAAGTAGAGATTCCTATTTATACTCTGATTTTT
This sequence comes from Eurystomus gularis, assembly GCA_013400335.1. Lineage (NCBI taxonomy): Eukaryota > Metazoa > Chordata > Aves > Coraciiformes > Coraciidae > Eurystomus > Eurystomus gularis. The sequence continues at coordinate 336,655 of VZZY01015880.1, forward strand.
TTTTATTTTTTTTTTTTTCCCCAAGTATCTGAATCCTATATGGAATGTGTGGAAGGGCTGGGTTGAACTGAGGGCAGAGTTTGAGAGAGTCTCTTGTTCCAACATGCCCCCTTTGTTCCTCTCCTGATGCCAGGATATGTGACAGCACAAAACTCTTTGGAGTTGATTCAGTACTGACACTGGCTTATTGTAACTGAACTCAGTTGCTATCACCATTTGCAGCTGCACTGTTGAGACCTTGGTTTATAAGGCCTTAAACCTGTAAGAACTAATAAAACATAAAACTACATTTAAAGCTGTTACACTGTGCCTTTAGTGATTAAAAGAAAACAGTCTATTTTATTACCAATAGGCATGAAGTAAAGACTTAAGGTATTAAAAAAAAAAAAAAAAAGAAGATTTGGGCATCAGCACAGGTATATTTGGAAAATATAGAAAATGTAATTATTTTCCTGAACTTTGCTGCTAATTCTGGACACTGAATCATATTGGAAATAATATGAGGGGTAAAAGCTCAGAAAGATGCACATTCAAAGTTGGGGTTTGGAGACAGAATATTCAGCGTGACATGCAGTAGTTGCTCTATCCAGGAAAATGCTGTCGTAAAGAGAAAGTCACAGACTGAATCCCCTTGTTCCCACCTACCCCATACAGGGTTTTGATTTTGCTCATTCTCTTTGCTTTGCCCCTGTGGCCCCTCTGGTCTAACTTGGACAACTAGATTTGCTACCTTACATGCTACCCCAGATCCATCTGAATATGGTACATGGAAATTAAAAATAAAACTGTAGACTAACTCTTTTGAGATGGCAGTTAATATTCTACAGCTTACACAGTTCTTACATCTAGGAAGCCCAAAGACATCTTCAAACATAAATTATCTGTCTCCATAGTAAAACTGTACTAGTGTAATGTAAACTTGTTTATAGACTAATTTGTTCAGATCAGTCCAAATCCCAAAACAGGCACTCTTCCTTTAGAGTGTTCCAATTAATTTAATATGAAAAAGCAGGAAAAAACTAATTCTTAGAGTAACACAAGTGTGATTACGTAGAGGTTTGCAGTAGTTTAACTGAAATGCTCACATGCAATTTAAAACCTTTTCCCCCTCATAATTAGGCATTCTAATATTCACATGGGGAAAGCTAGTTAGTGGAAAGTAGGTCTCAGTTTACTCATTGCTGGCTCCAAGGGGGAGTACCATAGCTGTCTGCTATAGTACCACAGCATACAATAACGCTGTACAACACACAGATGATTAAGACTCTCTGATGAGAAAGTTCGGGTAGCATGCAGTAAACCACAGACAATTTAACTAAATCAAATATCTCCCTTTAAAACCATCTAATCTTATGGAGATGTACTCGACTGAGTTTCTCTGGAGCAGATATATTGAGGTTTGCAGCTGCTCTGCACCAACACATTTACTGTCTGTCCAACCTCAGTAAGCGTACGGGGAGTTTATCCCTCAAATTTCATTGAGAAGGCCTTGCTACATCGATGAAAAGGTCAGAGTTAAAAAACAACAATAATTACTGATCAGTCCCTTAGCTGGTCTCCTTCCAGTTGTCACTACCCTCTTTGCACACAATCATCTCACATGGATGGAGGTGGAAAGGGGCCTCTGCAGACCACCTAGTCCAACTCCCTGCTTTCAGCAGGGTCAGCCAGAACAGGTTGTTCAGGATATTGATTAGTTGGGTTTTGAATACCTCCACAGATAGAGAGGCCACAATCTCTTTGGGCTACTTGTTTCAGTGCTCAATCACTCTTCGAGTAAAAAAAGTTTCTTCCTATGTTTAAACAAAATTTATTGTATTTCAGCTTGTGACCATTGCCTCTTGTCCTGTCACTAAGCACCACTGAGGAGAGCCTCACTCTATCTTCTTTACGCTCTCCCATCAGGTCTTTATATATATTGAAAAGATCCACCTGAGCCTCCTCTCCTCCAGGCTGGCCAGTCCTACCTCTCTTTGCCTGTCCTGATATGACAGATGTCCTCCCCCTTAATCATCTTAGTTATGCTTCACTGGTCTTGCCTCAGTATTTCTCTTGTACTGAGCCGGGGCTAAGCTGGACAAAACTTACGGGGCCCCACCAGTGCTGAGTAGAGGAGAAGGATCACGTCCCTCAACTGGCTGGTAGCACTCTTCCTACTGCAGTTTGAAATGCTCCACAAGGACCTCGAGATCCTCTTCTGCAAAGCTGCTTTCCAGCCAGTTGACCTCAGCATGTACTGGTACACGGGGTTAGTCCTCCCCAGGTGCAGAATATACCCAACTACAGGAATGTTAAAGATTGACACCAAAAATAGCATGCTGGAGGAGGCTCACCAGAATTACATTCTAGAAAGTTAGGAAAATACAAAGACTCTAAGCTTCTTCACAGTTCCAAAAACATGACTGTTGAGTAAATGTTCCATATCAATTTTACACATAATCTCACTGAACTTAGGAACACAGACCTAGAATAAGAATTCTTCACAAATGAGTCCTAATACCTTCTCCAGATAAAACTAGAGCCTTTAAAGTTAATGGCCAGTGAATGCTAGTTGTTTCTGTCTTGGCTATTAAGCAGTTAAATAAATTTTTATCATTAGGTATATGCTTACATCCAATAGACTTATATGGATTGTATTTACACAGATACCTCATTTATTTGCTAGATAGGAAGTGCAGCCGCCTTCAGGAATATAGCAAGCTTTATTTGTTATTTCTCACTTCAGAACTTCCCCAAGTTTCAACAAACTGAAGATGTTTTCAGTATTCGCCTTGTTTTACACAATAAATACAGCGAGAGCTGTATTTATTATTTATTAGACATGTCACTATCATATTGTTTGCACAAGTTTACAGCTGCTAGAACTAATGAATACAAAGCTAAACAGAACTAAGCAAACAGATTTTAGATCAAATAAACAGAAACACTTCTTGCGTGGTGAATCTTCCCACCAGATCTGCTGGGAGAAAAGGATGGGGACAGCACTCTGTGTGCTGGGATAACAGTGGGATGGTCAAGGCTTCCTAAGACCTACTTGATAGATCAGTATCTGATAATGGTACAAATTTCTGCAAGTTCTGAAAGTTCTCCTTGTTTTCTCTAGATTGCAAAGATCGCTGCAGAGAATATGCCTATTTAAAGTGCTGTTAAGTCAATTAGGTCATTGGTTAAAATATTAATCTCTTTGCTCAGCATTCCCAAGTCATACCTACAACCTGTATGGCACTGTGTGATACTATAAAATCAGTAACAGGGCAGAAAAACTGTTACTTTCTCATACAGCATCTGCAAAACATATTCAACTCATATATGTCTCCGACTCAATGGCTGCACTTCACACTGGAAAACCTCATCCCCCATTTTTGTCAACTGATTACCCAGTAGCATAACTGTGTTGTGCCTATCAAATCTTAGTCCTTCTTCCGTGAATTCCACACCCTACTTCTGTTGAAAACCTCTCTGGGCTCCATTGGGAGTTTTCTGCTTGCTACAGCCCAAAGGCAGTAAATGCAGAACTGCCCAGACCTGGACTGGATGTCTTTTCCCTTTGAGTTACTTATAAAGCTCCAAGGAAGGGACAACTTTCCTTACAGACAAATGCATTTTAAAAAAGCCCATAAACCGTATTCAGAAACCCCAGCCAATCTAGAATATCTGTGCCCAGACACCTGATCACACTAGCAACACACCAAGCAGCTGTCAGTCTCTCTGCGTGGGACATTCACAATTAGCACCCCACCTCCAGGGGTACCAAATTCTGTATCCTCTCCCATAGCAGCCAGTGACTCTTTCTAAATGGGGTTGATTGGTGTTGTGAGGAAATAACATCTGTGTGGTACAATGTATTGCCATGAGGTGAGACCTTTCTTTGGGCAGCAGCAGAATGCTTCAATATAACTCAGGGGAAGCTGTATCAGGCAGTAGCTGAAGGCACGTCTTACAGTGCAATCAAAGAGGATGATCAACAAACTAAATTAAATAGAAATGTGTGCTGTTTCTCTTTTACTTCTACACCAAAGACAGAAAGACTTACAAGGATTAGAAATATTGCAGTGTCATATCTGTCTAGTTGTATTTTGCAAGAGACCTTTTTTGGTTTGTGTTCATAGATGCCTGCCCACTAACCTTCTCTGGAAGAGAGGGAAAATAAAGTGCAATAAAAGTGCAGCAAAACTCAGGCCAGTGAGCTGGAAGAAAAAACCCAACAACTTTCTGAAGTGTTTCTGAATTTTCCTCAATTCAGGGGACTAGATCTTGGCTTTACAACAGTTTACAGTGCTGTAAAATGTATTATTCTTCTTGCATTCACAGCACCAGCAGAATCAGTCTGGATGTTTCAAACCTCACAAGTGACCACGAAGCACACCTTTCCTTTACTTCTAAACCAGGTTTTAAAACTTTCCAGAAAAATCTTGTTTGAGGGTGTTTGTTACAGACTCTGGAACTCTGCATCGCTGTAAAGGCATCTGTGAATTTTTTAGCAATATTTAAGGTGACCCTTTTTGTGTGTGTATATTCTATGAGTATATGTAAAGACAAATACGTGTACCCATGCATGTATATGATCAGTTTATGTACAAAACTGGAGCTGCTGTGCAAACTGACATATTGACTGAATTTATTTTAACACACTTTGGCAGATCTCCCAATTGATGCATTACAGAAAATTAGTACTATGCATGTTCTGATCTATTAGGCTGGTGATGGAGTCATAGGCAGAAATGCCCGTGTGTACGGTGAGCAGCATGGAAAGAAACGTTTGTTCAATTTTCAGCAGGCCTTTGGAGCTTAGAGACCTAGGAAACATAATGCCAACCAATCCTGTCTTGAGCTGAGTTCATCTGAAGTAAAGATGTACAATGTCTGATTTTTACTACCAAGAAAACTGCCACAAAAATAAAATTTTTATCATTATTGAATATAAAACATTATGTAGTTCTGCCTTAGGCTCTTGGAAACTCACATACATGAAAATTAGTGTTTTGGGTGAGTGAGGAATATTCTGCAGAGCAGCTTTCACTAAGCTTGGATGGGCCCTGGCAGTGCTTGAAAAAAGCATACGGATACTGAAAATCCAGAAATAAAACTGCAACTTCCCCATACCCATTGCAAGGGTTCAGACCTCTCAAATCAAGGTTGGCAGTGTGAAATAGCCTGGATTCAGAAGAGACTGAGGAGATCCAGGTCAACCTGTACCAGGTTGACCTTCTATCCTTCAAAATCTTTCCAAAACTCGGCCTACTGACAGAATGGATGTTCCTTCTGCAGCCTTGCCAGGGGCTCTGTCCCCAGGATCCAGCACTACTGAATTATATCACCCCATATGATGCGTCATTCAATAGAACAACCTCCCAAAGCAATATGCTTCTTCTATTTCCTTGTGTCCAGCAGAGTTCAGTCATTTAACCAAAGTTTTATCCAACTGGTACCTCTGTCCTTGAAGGAATGCATCTGAAGTCAGACAGCACAAGTAACAACCATAGAGTCATGACTGGCTTTTGGAGTCTTTTGGTGTCTTCTAGATCCAGCTCAATGGTACTTTAATGCTTTTTTTAAATGCCCTTCTAGTTAAATCCTTAATTATCATGTCATCTAAGATCTTCAGGCTTTCTCTCCCCACCTTCTGCCCAGGTGTTTAAGTATGATGTTTATCTAAAAATATGCTTCTGGTGTGTCCCTTTTGTGATCTAACCAGGAAGGGAAAGCAAGAGAAATAGTATTTTTAAAATTATGCTTGAAAAGATTAGTTATATACAAATTTAAGGTCTAATTTTGGCACCTTGCAGAACTTCGAGGGGAATTCTAACATAGTAAACCAATCAGCACGGCCAAGGGATACCACAATTAAGCCTGTAGTAACCCATATCACCTAAATGTACTTAAACCAAAAATGGGCTATGCATAAAAGTAGAAAATAAACAAATTGGTGAAGCAGCCTGTGGATTGCATCAAACAAAGTTTCTGTAGCCAGAAATGCATTGACTCTGCCACATCACAGGACCTGTGTGTTTCAAAACAAAATCAAAATCCACCTTGCATCGCAATGCAAGGTAGCCAGCTCTGGGCCCTGGGGAAGCACATGCAAAGCAGGAGGCCTCTGCAGAGAAATACCTTTCACTGATTCTAGACAGTTCATTCTATGGAGTGTCCCCAGGTGATTCCTAACTGCTATGGAGATGAACAGGCTGAAAGGCAATATCTCTGATACAGAAAAAAACCCAACAAACCAAACCAAAACAACAGAAGAGAAGAGAGCAACTAAACAAAGGCTACTCAAGTTGCTAAAACAAATATCAAAAAGATGTAACTAAACCAGTAGCAAATTGTTTGGAAAGGACATAAAATGAAAGTTCCAGAGCTGAAGTCAATGACTAGATGAGAGAGTGATCATGAGAAGATGTTTCAATCGGGTATATTCACCTCTGTCTGCCTATCGCATAATTAGACAGTCCTCCAAGGCATTTGGAAATGTAGTGACTGCTGTCAGGAAACAGTCTGTTCTCACATTTTTATGCCTCCCACTAAAGCTGATCTGCTATCTGAGGAGAAGAGATATATCCTCTATACTGAAAAACACTGCAATAATGTAGCTCACTAGCAGAATTTCTACTTAAAACAATGTTAACTTGGTTTGTGCTTTGAGGAAGACAGCAGCGTCAGTATTTTGGGGATGGGGTGTGAGAAGGGAGGAGGTGGGAGAAGACTTACTGCGCACACAGCTGCTCTTATACAAAGCTTCCTAAAGGTGAATCACACAGACCACAGCTAGAGAAATTTCAGGATCTAGTCTTTCTCTTCATTGCAAATATTAGATTAGGAGCAAATACTGCTCCAAAAAGAAAAGTACTGAAACAAATGCTACAGAATAGTCTAGATTCTTCACATCTTTCAGATGGATGGAACCTTGTCAAATGAGAAGCCAACAGTAGAATAGTGCAGCAGTGACAAAGCTCTGATCCGACAGTCAGGGCATACAGCTGTGCTCATATGCAGGGCCTCAATGACTTTAATAAGTCTCCATGGAAGCAGAGCAGTTCCTTTGTACACTATCAACTATGACACCAGGACCTACTCCAGTATTCAGCTCCATACCCCCCATCACGCTGGCAATAATTCAGAGTTGGTGAGACAACTTGTAAAGGAAAAAAATAAAAAGCACTATTTTAAACCTCCCTAATTTAATGTTAGCTTTTTATGTGTCTAACATCAAAGCATTTTTTCACTTCTATTTAATCAAAATTAATCACTATGATTACTACAGTAATTTATGTTGGAGATTATTGAAATGAGTGTTTTATTAAATTCTGGTTTTATTAATAAAACACATTCTGGCTAAGGAATCATGTGAGTCTGCTATTAGAGACTATTAACTGGGAACTGGGAGTTAATCATAACAGTCATGCTGCCAGGTTCTTTGACAGCAACACACACTAGGTTTGTTTCTGCTTTTACTTCTACTAGTGTATTCAAGTCAATTAGTTACCATCACACATGAGAGCTGTCAGAGTAACTCCTGTAACATAGGGAAAGGAAACAAAGGTACATATATCTCAGTAGTTTTGAACAAAGAAAGGGTAATCAGTAAGATACTCACCAGCCTGATTAGTTGTGATGCTGACAGCAGCAAATTGTCTGGAAAGTGTACTCAAGTCAGATACCCCGTTGACTGCATCAATCTCAAAAGTGTAATTGGTATGTGCCAAAAGGTCCACTACTGTCACTGTGGTGTTGGTGAGTCCAGTCTGACGGGGTAAGAATCGCACGTTGTCACTACATGGCTCACACATCTTGATGTTTCCTCCACATTTTTTGCAAACTATGTTGAAAGTGACATCTTTCCGACCTCCAGTGTCAAGAGGCCAGCTCCAGTCCAGGATAACAGATGTCTCATTGATGTTAGAGATAACATTTCTTGGAGCAGATGGTGGTCCTATAAAAGGAAACAGGAAATCAGAGGGATGAGATTTTCTGTAGTGCTCTAAGATGGGAGTAAGAAGGGCACAAAAATACAGAAGTAAAAATAAATAAATAGCCAAACTCTTCTAGTTAGTTCCTGTAGAGTCTCCTGAAATATTCCACTGGACTACAAACATAGACTATCAAGGACCATGTTTTCTTATAGAAAGACAATACTCTCAGAGTGCAGTCCAGGATTGAGGGCTGAAAATATTGGAAACAATTTAAAAATCCTAACTCTCCTTCTCAAGTCTGACAGAGAACAAGAAGGAGAGGATTAACAGAGAAAGGCATAAATCTAGCCCACAATTTCTGGCAGCCTGTCCAACATGTAAGAAGACATGGGAGGCAGTGGATGGCTGACTGCAATGGGATATGAGAGGAAGCAAGCAAGCTGCTGAGATACAGATGGAGGAGCAAGAATGACAGCCCCGAGCATAATGATGCTACTCACTGGTGCAAGCCATGGATGGAGGGTCTTTCTCAGAGCGAAAGTAATTCTTTTCACACCTGCAGTTCAGAGATGCTTCTTCATAGGTAGAGCTGTGAGGTGGGCATTTGGCACACTTCACATTGCCAGCAGAGGCTTTGTAGAACCCAGGTCGACAAGCTGCAAAATAACAGGAGTATAGCTTTAAATTCCATGGACATCTCCTCGATTTTAACATGCGACTTTATCACTGCCCTGGGACCTATTCATATGTAGATCACATTTTTAAGACGTTTATGGCCTAAAAATACGGATTTTTCTTATAATGAGAAAGCTGATGGAAATAAAACCTCTTGGTACAACAGAGTTCTTCATGCATCAACTTGAATTTGTATTTAATTTTGCTTTGAAAACAATGCAGCACAGTGCTCACTAAGAAGAAACATTTTCTATGTTGTATTTTGACAGCTTCACTTATTTTTCTTCCCTTCTGGTTAATTTACCAAAATATTGCCCCTATTCTGCATAAGAAGCTAACTTTGTCCTCTCTGCTGCTAGAGTTTGCTTACTAATTGTAAACTATGTCTCTTTAGTTCAGCAGAACTAAGCAAGCCAAAACCAAGAAAAAAAACCTGAACAGGGAGAGATCTATTCCAATTGTGAAGGACCATGCATCAGGCTCAATGAGTCGCTTCTGATACTACCTGGAACTCCCATAATCTGTATGAGGATGATGCTGTTTACATTAACCCAGTCCTCTACGGATGGTGCTTAAACCCACAAAAGCTGCTTCTGAAAAACTCTGGGTGGTGGTGTTTCATGAAGATTGGCACACTCTCTCTGTTGACTTTCGTTACATTTTAGGCTGACTCATGGCTGTGTTTGCATCAGAAGAAAACAGCCTTTGAAGGAAGTTACAGAAATGAACAATTTAGCAAGTGACTTTTTATGAAAAAGCCATGCAGTGAAATAACACTCTTGACTTCTTTCCACCAAAATGATATCACCATCTGTAAATAACAAAAAAAAAAAGAATCCAAAACCAGATAAGAATCAGCAGACTCTACTGTTCAGCTGCTACCTCCGCCCAAGGGATGCATTCTTCTCCAAAAGGCATTTATCAGGTAAAAACATTCCGGTTGACTCTAGTCACCCACAGGTCTTTACTCATACGCACAAGAACGATATACAAACAGACACTGTAACAAAAGGGAGCATGTCTTCAAAGGTGTTCACTTTTTGCTACACTTTGGTTCCACAGCAGACACTGCCTAACACAAAAGCATGCTAGGAAAACACTGATACATTCTTATTACAAGGTAAAAAAAAAAAAACCTCCAAATTCCACATTAGCAAAGCAGCTGGGAGACACCTCTTGCTCCAAGTTCTCTACTGCAGGGTTCAACAAGAAAGCAGAATTGCTGAAAATGACNAACACAACTTCTTTTTGTGTCTAGAGCCCAGACAGTTAAGCTTAGATAAAATTGCCTAGGACCTGTCACTGAATTAAACGCTAATATGAAGCCAAAAGAATGGGTTCACCAGTCTTAACATAAGCCTAAAAATGGACACACTTTTTGGCTTTGCTTATGGAGATAAACTGATTCAGAAAAATAGTATAAAATCCAAGATACAAGACTTTGTGGTCACTCATGCACTGCTCAAACAGAAAAGTATTTGGATGGACACACTTTCCTGAGGTAGAAAAAAAGTTCAGAATAAAAATCCCAGCACCTTCGTAAGTGATGGAGGAAAGAGGGAGGCTGCAGCATTACACTGGACATTCAGCTTCCATGCTATTGCTCATAACTAAAATCTATCTGAACATCCAGGTTAGGCAAATTTGTTTATTAATTTCTGGTGCCAAACACCTGAATGAAATGCACTGGCAAGTAGAGAAAGAACAAAGCCCTGTACAGTCATATGCCCCACTCTGAAACATCTTAGTAAAACCCTCCTCACACTGTTGAACAGTGAGAGAAGCACGAAACATTTCACAAGGAAGTGCTAATCTCAGCCACTCTTCGGCACTTCACAGCCCTTGCAAATCAAGGTACCCGGCTGCAGCTGCCACCTCCAAATTCCACATTAGCAAAGCAGCTGGGAGACACCTCTTGCTCCAAGTTCTCTACTGCAGGGTTCAACAAGAAAGCAGAATTGCTGAAAATGACCTTGTGGTGAAGTTCACAGAGCCTAACGCCAACCTGCCTGATCTGTCTCAGCCCATCCTCCCTCAGCTGGCATTTCTTGTTCTTCCATCTCTTCAAAGGCTGCATAGGTGTTTGGGGATTTCTGTTTAACTTCAGGAAATAAAGGGAATCTAAGCACATCTTAAACACCTCCAGTAGGAGAAAATCACAACAGTAAAGCTAGTTGGCTGTTTTGGTTTTGTTGTTACTGTTGCAGCCTTCTAAGACTCAAATTATTACGTTGTGGATGCTCCATCCCTGGAGGTGTTCAAGGCCAGGTTGGGTGGGGCCTTGAGCAACCTTGTCTAGTGGGAGGTGTCCCTGCCATGGCAGGGGGGTTGGAACTAGATGACCTTTGAGGTCTCTTCCAACCCAAACCATCCAATGATTCTATGAAATCTCATTCCCTCCCAAACAGTGTCCCACGATACATGTGCTGTACCTAGAGTGAGCCTCTTTGCTCTCCGTCTGGCTGACACAGGAGTCTCAAACGATTTTACTGTCTCTGGTCACAGCATAGCTGTTCCTGGCCCTAAGACAATGAGCCAGGCAGAAAAGAACGGATGCCACTCCTACTCTTAGCAGCACTAGTAACTAAGCAAACACGTTAATGAATAAACATTGCATTACATCTGCAACTTCCCGTGGAAACATACTGCTAGGTATTAAATTCAAGTGGTTTTGCTCAGTCTACTCAAGCTTGAAGGGACATTTTTATATTTATGAGCAGGCATACAGAATACAAAGATGTATGTATTAATACATACAGTATAAGGTCTTAATAATTTTATACATTAGTTTAATGTATAAAGTAACCTAAAACTGAACCTTTGTCATGTGGTTCATCTTCCTACAAGACACAATTTCCATTGCATATTAAGTGTTAATTTGTTCATCATGACACAAAAGCATTCATTTACAGGATGGAACTACAGCAAGAGTGTGTATTTGGGACACTTTCAAAGCACCTACCACCAATATTTTGATACAGCAATGAATTTAACATAAGCAAACAAGCTTGCGTAAGAAGCAGACAGATTTTTTGGGGTGAGTTAGAGAAAGGAAGGAATGAAACTGCTCCATTAATAAATGTCTCTTTCATCCCCCAGGTGAAACTTCATGGATGTCATTTAAGAAAAGGTGGTGGTGGTGTTGTGGGGTCAGAGAAAAAAGGAAGAACGAGGGGCATGCAGGAAACACCGATAACACAAGATCAGGCTGCTTCTTTTTCAGAGGGATGGGGATTTCATCATTTTGGCTTCTGCTGTCATGGTACAGAGTGAGCAGTCGGGGTGGGGAGATGAGGCAGTCGTATCCCTGATGCCCTGGTATGTCCTAGCAAGGGCATCCCAATCTCGTATCTTCCCCTCAGGCTGTCTCGCGCTTTCTGCCAGACCAATTTAAGATTATTCACAACTGCAGCCCAAAGGAGAAAAAGAAATGCAATTATACTTGAAATTGAAGCTTGGGAAGAGTGGGTGCCAATACAAAATGTTGTCAATGTACTTGCTATTATTATTCTTTTTCTAGTCATTTTTTAAGTCTGATATATAAGAGGAAAAAAAAGAGGCCTTCAAAAGGCATTCTTTTTTCCTATGTCAGAAAAATTGGATTATATGAACTGAAGGAAGGTGGTTTGGCTTTTTGAGCCAAATACTATGACTTTGGTTTCAGTCAGGTTGAAAATAAAAGGACTAGCACAGGAAATCTTCACAGAATCTGTAATTTCAGCATGGGAACCAGCTGTGAACAGCAGCTGCTTTTTCCTTAACATTATCTGTTAGAAGATAAGAAATTTTCCTTTCACTCACAAAGGGGAACAATGCAAGAGGAGCTAGATGCAATGGATCGGGAAGAAAAACCTCTTAGCATGCTGAAAGTGAGTAAAGGAAACCTTGAGAGTTTCTACATACGTGACAAGCTGTACAGCAAGGCTGTCTGGTTTTGCTTTTAAAGTCTGAAGTCAGATGCCCAATACCTGTTGGCCTCAGTGACTCCTGTGATAACTCAAAACTGCAATATTATTTTTAAACTGTTTGCAGTCTGATTTCAATCTCTCTTATTTAAGTGTGAGCCACACTACTGCTATTGAAGTCACCTACTGGTAAGAATTTCAGGGCTGCAGCTGTCCTTGTTACTGTATGAAAATGAACTTCCCTAAGCTATAACTGAAAGAAAAACAAATGCAGGTAGCACTCTATGGTAGTTACTGCTTAAAGAAACATGACTGCCTTTTCAAAAGCAAAGTGAATTTTGCCTCTGTTTGACTGATCTGAGATGAAAACATGGTCCTAACTAAGGGTTAAATGAGTCATTTCTATTTGAATTAATTTTAAATTAAAATATAAAGCTGTTAGTAAATAGGGGCATTTTAGCATTCGGATCCTGCAGCCCCCTATATGCAGAGCAACATCCCCACTTCCCAGGTGTAAATACCAACCAGCAATGTGAGCCTGCTCTACCTGAGCAGATGACTTCCCAGCCTTCGTACTCCAGGCCTGACAGGGCCTATTTCCCTGCGCAAGGTCAAAGCAACTCTTTATTTACAAAATGAGTTGCACTCTCCAGCCCTACAGAAAGTCTGCTTTTTGTGCTCTGAACAGAGGTGCGATGCTTTGAGGCAAGCATTGCAGCACAGCGGAAGCAGACATAGGCAGCCATGAAACCAGGTGTGCAATGGGAAGCATCCACCAAGCAATCAAGTGTCTCCTTCCTTTGTTCCTCTGCTCTTCAATAAAACATCCTGGGGGTGAAATGCCACTGTGGCATTCAACTATAGCATTTAGAAAAGATGGGAATTCAACGTAACCTATACAGCTCATGGATATCTTAACATTTCATCGTAGAATGTGTAGAAAGACAGAGATAGTAACCCTGGGAAAAGCTTCCCGTCCCTGTCCCCTGTAGAGAGGACAGGGAAGCACCCCACACACATTCATCCATGTTAGAGGGGCTTTGCAAACCGCTCCCATTGTCAGCTGTGGAAATGGCACGCCAATGAAGAGCAGCGGAGGTCTTTATGCTGAACCTGAAAACACAGGATGATCTTTGGCTGTGTAGGTGTGCTAGGAAATTAATGCTACCAACTGGCTCACCTCTGTGCCCATGTGGAGCCTTGCATCTTTGCAATGTTCCTAGGTTCCTTTTAAAAGCGTTTACACAGCTCTTTTTTCTCACTATGCATATTATGGTCATGCTCCTGAGATGTCAACAGTACTATATATATCACCAGTAACAGAATTGCATATCACCCACCCATACATACATGCGCACATGCAAAATGCAATGTAACACTGTTGTCAGTTTGAGAAAACTGATGTGGTAAGAAGAAGCATAGATTAACCTTATAAAACTTTCAAAACCATTTAATTTTCTTTGGGCAAGTAATTTCTTTCCCTTCTTGCACTTGCTATATCTTTGAGAACCAACCAAAATGTGAAAATTGTGCTTAACTTTACACGAAGGTTTCAAAATTGTTAATTTCACACTTCAGTCACAAATTAGAGGGTAGATTTAGACTAGATATAAAGAAAAAATTTTTTAAGATGAGAGTGGTGAGACACACTCTGACAGAGGTTGCCCAGAGAGATGGTAGAAGCTACATCCCTGAAAACATTCCAGGCCAGGCTGGACAGGGCTCTGACCAACCTGATCTAGTTGAAGATGTCCCTGCTCACTGCAGGGGGTTTGGACTAGATGACCTCTAAATGTCCTTTCCAACCCAACGACCTTAAGGGTCTTTTCCAACCTTAATGATTCTATGATTCTATGACATTACATCCAGCCATTTGTGTTACTCTTGCTATATTACAAGTAACGCTATGTAGATACAGTATAGATCTGTTCCAGATACATGAAGTGTAAGAAATGAAGATAGAATTCTGCCCTGAGTCATCCCACCCTCAGTTTGTATCACATGTCATTCAAAAACTGAAAATGTCTGTTTTTTTCCTTGCTTGTTCATTACAGCAACCTGCTCAGCAGGAAATAATACTTTATAATGTAGGCTTCCTGCAAAACTTCTCAAAGCAAGGAATCCATCTTCAGTATTGTCCACCAGTATATGAACTTACATTTATTCTTAGTATTCTTTACATTGTCTTCACTGTAGTCTTCAGCATACTATACATAATACCTGAAATCATTAGGAAACAAGTAGCACAGGAAGTAGCAGCAGAAGCAACCTAGCCATTTTTGCTATTTTAAGCAAATCGCTAAAATCTCACATTGCCTTCTCTGTGTACAAGACATACTTTCTACTCAGAAAATTCAGGCATAAAACTAAAAGTTGCATTTTAAATCCCAAAGTGAATTCCCACCACTCCTTTCACTGTCAGCTGTGCAACAGTGTTGGAAAAATGCAACTGTTTATTACTATAACTTATGTTTGGTGGGGACAGTAATGCAGAAGGAAACATGCATCGTGTACTTTTCCATCTCTAGACTGGAAATACAGTCATCATAGCCAAAGCCACTGACAGATTTGGAGAACTACTGCAGCTGTCCACTGCTAGAAGAAAACAACAAGTAACAAAACTGGTTCAGTTTCTTTTCTATCACTAGGCTTCCTCCAACAGTAAGAGGCCAATAATCTGAGGGCTCAGGAAATGATCTCTCCTCTCTCCACCCCTCTCCTACTCCTCCAGCCTTTGTGCCAGCAAAGTGGACTGTGCAGTATGCACGGGGCAAGGATTCAGTGCAATGTGACACTGAAATGCCTCTAGAAACGCGCTCTTCAGGATGAGCACTTTTCACTTTTTTACACCTGAAAGCTGCTGCTAGCCCAGAAATACTCAGTAGTATCTGATCTTACTCATGAGTACATTTCTGCTTTTTCCTCCCCACTCCATATTTTATAGTGATCTGTGACCTTAACATATTTTAATCAGATGCTTTTAAAATTGGCTTTATTCCCAGGTCAAGTCATTCAGCAGAAACAATTCCTGTTCTTTGTTTAATAACTGTTACAGGCAGACATATTAATTTTATGTACATAAGAGATAGCTTTATCCAGAGGGAATAGCACTGCACCTTTCAACCGTAGTCTGTAATAGCTCCATGTTATGCCAGGCTCCTGTATCTCTTTTTATGAAGTGCATTACAGCCGTCATTGCTACCAGCAATATGGCTGAAAGTGCGATGTCAAGGACAGTAGGTCTAAAACACAGTATTACAGCAAAGATGTACTCACTTGTAGGTACACAAATATCTTGTTTCAAAATGCATAAGGCATTTCAGCTTCTTGGCAGGCAGTTTTGGGGAAAAGAAATCTTTCATTAGCAGAAAAAAATATGGGAACTACAGCCCTGATTCAGAATTAAAGCTAAATAAACAAAAGCTTACCTTAATTCCACCCATACTTAGTGAATCACTTAAAGAAGTATTTAAATATGGAATTTAATACACCCATTTTTATAAGCACTGTCTTTCACTTTCCCTAAACAAGATGTTATCCTGAAGCAAAGCCTGGACAGACTGAGTTATATTAAGCTATCATTTTGTCAAACAAAGAAATTCCACGTTCTGTTTTTTTTTTTAAAACTTAATTTAATCCACACAGAGATGAAAAATAACTTCCTAATTCAGGAAGCATTGTTAAAAAAAAAATAAATCTAAATTAAAGCAATACCCCGAAAAACCTCACCAGCATCAATTTGAACAAAACAGGTTTGTACAAACACACAAACAAGGAAGTTTTAAATGGCCATTTGGCAAGAATAAAAAGTAAAGAGATACTTTTTCATTGAACTAAAATTACACTATGAACTCCTCAAAGGCAAACTAAATGTAGGATCTCAACAACCTCAAATAGTAAATGTTTTCCAAGATCAGGCCAAGAGTGCCACAAAGGGATAACTGCGATACTGCTCTGTTTTATTCCTCAACCTCCTCTGTGTCAGAACTTTTAAAAAACCAAAACCACAAACAAGAACAACCAACCAACCCTCCAACCCCTAAAGCAAACCAAGCAGACATGGCAGACACGGCAGCCTCTGCCCCAAAACCAACAAGCTTTTGGGTAGATGTTTCCTTTCCAACTCAGGGTAAAAACTCAGGGTAGTGCCTTGTAATCCTCCCGAGCTAGACTTAGCTAAGTGAAAAACAACTTCCATAACTCGGGGATATTTATATAATTTCCCTGTGCCTGAACCAAGCCAGATTAACAGGTTGACAATATGAAAGGTAATATAAATAAAGAATAAATTAATTGTCCTATGGACTACATCTAGCACTTACCCTGGTGCCTGTCTTTCATCTACTGGTAGCACCATATGAAAGTGCAAGGGAAAGGCCAATAGGGGATGATCATTTGCCATCCCTCATTACTTCACCCTCACCCCTGCCACCTAAGTATTATTTCAAAAACCTGGAAACCCAAGGTTCAATATATCTGCTAATTTACTTTTTAACAAAGATTAATTATGATAGTCCTTCATTGTACTGTTCTTCATGTAGAATATTCAATGGCCTTTTGCTAATTACTGGTCTGAATGAATGTCTTTGACATTCTTCTCCAGTCTAAGTAGTCAATTGTAAAATAAAAAAATACATCTTTCCTTCAGTTTACCTTCAGATTTGGTAGCTTTTTAGCCAAATCAGTGTATCCTTGTTGTTGTTTATTATGAGATAGGGAGATATATCCTCCCTCAGCCATTCCACACCTTAGAAAGATCTGTCATGAGCTTATTTCGTCTGTAACGAACAAACACAAACTTTTCAATCAGCTTTTATAGGAATATATTTTATGCCTTTGATTATACTCATCTCTAGTTCTGTGGTGTCATTTATCAGGTTGAAAAGCTCTTACCCTCTTCATAATGCTTCTGATTGATTTATATATTGGACTATGTTTTACCTCTTACCCTCTGTTTCTAACACATTTAGGGCTTTGTTTTGTTTTTATTTCCAGCAATCCATTGATCAAGCTTACCTCTCCCAGTTGTCTGTGTCAATGCACATATCCAACTCAAAACAGTTAATTCAGACATACAAAAAGTCTATGCTTTATGTCTGGGAGGGAGGAAAGACGATATTGTTTTACTGAGGCTGAATGTTCTTTTGCAAATTTCCACCCGTGGAGAGTGTTGCTGTCTCCAGTTTGCTGGAGAAAAAAAAAAAAAATTCAGAACAGGCACCAAATCCAATGTTCTTTCTTCCAGTGACACATCCTAATCAAAATGCTGCCTGGTGGGTTATGTGATGTGACAAAAAGCTCAGCCCAGTTCCCCAGTGACATAGGTCCACTACTGCAATTAGCATGAATTAGTACTTTTGTTAGTAGTCTCAGCAGAGTTGTCAAATTAATTGGAAAAGAAGTTTAACAAATGCCTTTTCCCTTAGAGATATTCTTTCAGGTCAGGGTTGAGGCATATCTCTTGAGCAGTGTGGGGAAGCTTATGTTCCTTACACCCTCATTGAACCTGTTCTGTTGATAAAAAAGAGAGGATTTGGGTTTCTGGAGCTGTTAATCCAGTACCTGTCACAAGCAGCCCACTGACATAAAGACAATCAATTTTATAACACTGAAATATTCCAGCTGCTGGTTAGGGAAAAAAAAAAAAAAAGGCTCAATTAATGGCCAGTGGCAGGAGTATCTATACATTCATTTTTTATGAACTCTTGCTTTCTCACATCTCGAAGTTAGTTTTTTAATTTTGTCTCTAACCCGCAGAAGTATCCAAAAGATCCTGTTTCCCCTATTTTAAGATATTTCTGAATTCAACCAGTAGAGGCAACACATGGCTTGACATTTATAAGTCTTAAGGCTTAGGAAGCAAATACTGGAAATGCTATGCTGTCCTCCCTTACATTAAAAAACAAACAAACAAAACCAAAACAAAAACCAACAAAACCCCCCAAACTAACCCAAACGAAATAAAAAACTAGGCATTTTTATGCACTTGGATTAAAAGGAGACAAAAAGCTAAAATTGTGTGGCTATGCCTCATTTGATGACGGCTACTGAATCCTTTACTGTTAGTTTCACTGCCAACCACTGACATATTGCTGCTTGAATTCACTGAGAAGTGGTGCTGGGAAAGGGAAACTCTTAAGAAGAGAAATGGTGCTGCAATGGTAAGTGCTTAAATGTGGATGAAAAAAAATCCTATGGTTTAAACTGCTGTCATTACTTGCTGCCGTAAATCTGGGATGCAACTTAGTGTATCAGAAGACGGTTGTAATTTTTAACTGTACAAGAAACAGCCAGCGCTTTGCGCTAGTGATGTTGTTAATTCCCCTTAATGGGTGCATCTACATGTTTTAGTTCAGATATAGAGAGGTCTTTTAAAACAAAACCCCAGTTCTCCCCTCTTGTCTTGACCTGATCATTACGTAAAGTACAGAGCACACACGTAAGTACACTGGAAGATGTACTCGCTGCTACAGGGAGCCTACCAGACCTGACTAGAGATATTCTGGAATAAAACACACTGAAATGATTACAGAATTAGCACAGGATCCTTCTTATCCATCTGCTCCTACTTGTCCACACTACTTTCTAATGTAGACTTAACTCATGATTACCAGTCTTCAGATAGCTCTGTGCAGTCTGTGCTGCTAAAATTGTTATATATTCCCATAAGAATAAAGATTCAAAAAGCCCTGGCAATGGAAAAAGAGGATGGCTTTTTATTGTAAAGCCATTAAACACGAATAAACAGACATTATTGTCTGTATTTTACCATGTTTAACAGGACGTGGAATAGCAGAAAGAGATGTTTCTGTGATTACTAAAGACAGGCTTTAATCAGAAGACCAAAACATTATGGCTTCATCATCGTTATAACAACCTCTTCTTCATGTGCTTTTTCGCTGACTGTATTTTCATCCTTTCAGTGGAAAGCCTGAAAATTAAACAGTTATGGCCTCTGGGGACATTTATGCCCTGACAATCTTCTCACAGCTGAAAGGAAAAGCCCAAGACTTTTGCAAAACTATCAAACCGCTTAAGTGTAGTATTTATACATTGTATGCTTGAGCTTTCATCCGGACTTCATTGGAATTTTGCCTTTTTAAAAGATAACTCTTCATTATTTAACAAGCATTTTCTATGCATGTATTAAAAATGCCTGTCTTTGCAGGGTAAGCAATTATCCACTGAACAAAACCCCAATTAAATGTAAACTAACCCCCCATACACAGTTCAGCATTTTTATTCACTAGCCTGATACCTGTGTGCATTCAAGGGGAGTAGAGTCTCAGCTGTTTAGAAAACAAAGAATCTGATAGATTGCATTTTACAGGGTATTTGCTACAGAATTAAATCTCTCCTTATACTGGGGAAGCTTTACAAAGTAAGAGAACAAGAACTCAGTATTTTCCAGCAGGAACACAGAAAATTCATCAGAAGGGAAAGGAAATGAAGTTTCCAGTATTGCATTCTGTATACATTTTCTCTAACAAATGATACTGTGTGCTAGTATCAAATGCCACATGTTCAATTAACAGTTTTCTATTCCACTGAAGCTCAAGACTAGCAGCATGTTACCACCACTATTTTATGAGGAAAAGAATTGAAAACCAGCATTAAAACATATTTCATGACTCTGCATTCTTTTATACAAATGCTTTTGCTGCATATACACCATAGCATTTTCTGACTGAAGGAAGGATATTGTAAGCACAAAGAATTTAACTAGAACATTGTTTTTGATTTTTCCACTTCTTGCTTTAACAATTCAAAAGCTGAAACGCAGGAGGCTGAAAGGACATACAAACTCCTCAAAAGCTGAAAGTATTTAGGCAAACCCACCACAAGACACGAAATTCTGCATCTATCAGTACCACTTGATACAGAAGAAGAGTTGTGGTGGAGATTTTTCCTACTGGAAATATTCCTAATTACTACTACTAGAATCCTTTGGAGTTGACTAAGAACTTTGACTCACGCACACTGCAGTTGAGCTGAAATAATTTTTCTGCTTTACCTTGGAAATAGGGAAGTCAAGTTATGGCTGCGTTACTTCACTTAGCAAAACTCTCATCAGGGATCTGTTTCTACTAGACCTAGCTTACTTCTTCTGACCAAATCAGGTCATAAAACCTGATGGCACATTTGATAACGAAGTAAATTATATGGTAGGATATTGAACTAAAATTGAATCTCACTGGGTCAGGGCAGTCCATTGCTTTCTAGATTGTAAGTGATATACCATCACAGTGATGTATATAAAACACAGGAAATTGTTGCATATTAATAGAATAGTAGTTTAATCAGCCCTCTGAAGAACATCCAATATATTTAAGCACAGACATACTTTGATCTGGTTGTAGCTGTACTGAAAGGCTTATATTTTATAATTTAATAAAGCCCTTTAAATATTTTATTATGTGCAAAAATTAAAACAAGTTACAGCCATAGCGAGTAAAGCAAAGACAAGACAAAGAAAAAGGGTTTTATTCTTTCTTGGCTAAGTCACATATTCAGTTTTTCTATTTACTTACATTGTTTAAAAGAGCAAAAAACTACCCAGAAGAAACCACTCTGCACACTTTAAACTTACAGCCAAATAGTACCTAATAGCACATAATGCCAAACAATATCAGGTTTGTTGCATCCAAGAGACTGGACACAAAATATTTGTTGGTTTTGTTGGTAACTGAAAATTTAAGTTAAACAAATCAGGTAACTGAAAAATATTCTTCTCAGATTGCTTTTGGCAAAGCTATAAGAAAAGTACACCTAAGTCCTCTATTCTTTTTTCTTCTACCACCCTGTATGCCATATAGCAAGAAACTGTCTCCCCATCCAGTTTCTCCTAACTCTCCTTGCAAAGCTAAGGGCATCCAGAGGTTCAAAAATAGCAGGTGGAGCTTGCAAAGTGACAGAGCCTCAATGACCACAGTAACCCCACACCTCAGAGCACACTTCTGAATGCACTCCCAGCAGTTCTCCCCATAGCAAAAAATAGTAAAAGATGGATGACCTCAGAATTATGTAACGGGGTGTTTCTAAAAACACCAAGGACTATGCTGTTGAATATACATCGAGTAGTTAATTTCTCCAATGAAAACAATCAAGTAAAGTAAGTCTGTTCCTGAAAAATAAAGTTTTCTGATTATTAATATGACTTAAGTTGGGACAATTGGTTTCCACAGCACATGCTATTGTGAGCTTTTTTAACATCCAACAGTAGATATCACTGGCATTGGATAAGAAACTCCCGTTTCAGACCGTGATTCTTAAATCCGAACCACACTGACATAGATAAAATGAAGGCAATGCCATTGTCTTGCTTTGCAGAAAAGGTCCTGAGGTACATAATGCACTTAAAATGAATTTTTTTTCAGCAAATGAGATCTAAACCCCAGAGACAAATGAGATCCCAGGAATCCCTAATGTCCTCCCAAGCTGACAGAGAGGAGACTAGGAAAAAGGTTCCTCTCTGACTCAGTAAGTGGTTACATGTCTCACATGCATTTCTGAGAAGCCAGCATTGATAGAAATCTACACCAGAGGTAAAGACTTTGAAGATTGGTTAGATCACACATAAGCTTCCTGGCTACAGCTGGAGCTCCCAGCCCTGTGCTGGGATGCTGTGCATTGCAGGTAGAAACCAGCTCCCAAGGCAACCTGCTGCTTTGGTGTGACTTTTCCAGAGCCGGCACAAGGATTCAGCTTGGGACAACACTGGACTACTAGAAAAGGTTACATTAAAACTGTCTTTCTGCAAAGCCATGGTTTAGATGATCATGAACTCTTATTTCACCACCAAAACCACAGAATAAATGTGATCACCAGTTGTAAGCATCCCATATGCAGTTTTTCTCTTATGTAAGTGTCTCTGTTCTTCCGACAGATGAATCCAGTTGAAGTATAATAGAAACCTCGTAACAGTAAAGGCAAAACCAGTCATAAACATGCTTTGTAGCCAATATAAACCTCAGTGCCCATGTAAGTCAATAAAGCTTTTACACACTTTTTTTCTTGCTCCTCCCCTTGCTGCCTGTGCTGTATGTCGGATTAAAAGTACACAAGAAGTGATTACGATAGGCAAGTATAACTGTATTTTGAAATTACTGTCAAAATGCATTAGTGAAATTCCATATTATAGCATAACTAATGTGAAATGATCTTCCACTAACATGAATGTCACTAATACTGTGGTCTGCTGTACTGACATCAAGAAGTAAGACTAAGATAGCTTTCCACAGTTATAAACCGGGCACCACAGATCCAATGTCATGCCATAGCAGCTGATTAAGCACTCACGTCCCCACCTGGCACCAAGCAAATGGCACATACAACTCTTCATTTTGGCTTGTTCCCACCTTATAAATTAAATGTGCAGTGAATCTCCTTTGGACTGACTTCAGTACTGACCAAAGGGCCCTTGTCTGAATAATGCATGGCCAGCAATGTAAGGGCAGGTATAAGGGCAGCTAGCCTATGCCAGTACCATCACTGTTTTCTCCACTGCTCTGTGCCACTTAGGACAGGGATTATGAGCTGCTGCATTTAGGTCCAGGTATGAACAGGGACACTGACTTGCACTGATTGGGGAGCCTGTCACTCTCTGATACAACTATAGTTCACTTTCTAACTCTTCCCTAACATGGAAAACTTTGCTTCTACATCAGGACTCACTGTTAAGGAACATTTTGCTCTTTTCCCACATCTTGGTTACACCAAACACTGGGTTAAATGTGTGTACAGTAAATACTTGAAATAGGCTTGCATCAACTAGTCTTGTTATTCTTGATGAATAATGTAACTTAAGAGCTGTAATACTTAAACTGATTTAATAGCTGCCAACAGTCCCAGTTTAGAAAAGAGTGATGCAATGCTTGTAAATTTGTCTGGAATCATACTAAAGCAGACTACTACCCTGCAAACAGTTGGAAACATTGCTGCCCGACCTGCTCAGTGGCACTCTCCTTTTACTTTGCTTTATTTGTAGTAATGGTTTTCTGATTCCTATTCTCAACTTTTCAGAAGTTACTCAGAGACTGATACCACTATGATCAATTCAGTGTGACACTCTCACCCAATTAAATAGGTGGCCACTTCTAAAGTTCAGAAGCAAAGATTAAACTCAATGAATCATTGTGGGGAAGAAGGAACAGCACTTCCCAGAGCTGGCTCTTCTAATGAACAGAGGGACATGTGGAATGCTTTCTGCACACCCTACAATTCTTTCACTCTGAATCTGCAGGAGGGAAAAATAATTATCTAAAATTTGTCAGAAGAAACATCCAGCTGCCTATTGGCCAGGGGCAGAAATTCTAGGCTTCTGGCTTGTAGGACAATTTGTACCTATCAGTCTTTGTATATACCAACAGATCTGAAATGAAAGCTAGTTTCACAGACACAAGACTTCTTAGAGAATTGAAACTGCTGTTAAAAATTTTTTTCTGCCCTTTTGAAAATATCAGCTGTTAATATCACATTACCAAATCCTAGATTTGCATTTAATATCGAAAATCCAGCCCCTGTCCCCCCACCCCGTCTCCCTCTGCATGCACTCTCCAAAGCCTCAAACAATGTTTGGATATTTTCATCTCATTCTTCTTACAGTCTTTTCTCTGTCTTCCACAACTGTGGCACAACAAAGTTAGAAAAGGAGTTGGGGCTCAGCTAAGTAGTAAAGGAAAACAAAGAAGAAAAAAGTATCTTTCTCCTAAAACTCCTGGGTTACAATGTGCTCACCTCATGAGGTTAAGGCAACAAGATTCCAGCCTCTGCAACAGCTTAACAAGACTTCCAAAGTCATGGGGGAAAGGGAAAAAAGTCTCAGGCATTAGGAATGCTTATACCTGGTGGTTTCATTGCGTACAGCTAATGTTCAACTGTTTTAAGAAAGCTACAACAGCCACTATCACCCACCAAAACCAACCCATTTTCCCCTTGCATCTGAAACATGGGACAAGATACAGGGGAGCTCCCTCTCCATTTTTCTCTACTCTTTGACTATGTCAGGTTTTCTTACAAACCTTTTCTCTGGGAAAAGGTTTAAAAAAGAAACCTGTGGCCCTTTCTAGGGCTGCTTTCGATTAGGTAATTTCCATCCCAGAAAAGTGTTGCGCAGCCAAAACAATTTCAAAACAAAGCTTGTAAGGAAATATCAAGTTGAATTTTTGACTGGAGCACAGAGAGAAGGAAATATTTAAGGACATAAAGAAAACAGTAGAAAATAACCATAAAACAACAATAGGAGGAGAGACTACTTTTTTTTAATTAGAATCTAATTTCAATTATTTTCAAATAAGCCTACTACCTCAACACTCATTTGCACCAAGATACCACAGTTCAAGTAAGAAGTAGAAGCTGTGTGTAATATATAAGTAGCATCCTTCCTAATGTACAAGAAATACTTACTATGATATTTTCATAATCAAATATTCTATGAATACCAGATTCTTAAAATAACTCGGTTTTATAAGAGCTCTTGAAATAGTTCCAACTTAAGCAAGAGAAGAGTTGGCCTGGATGAGCAGTTAAGAGTCCATATGATTATTCAGTCTTCATGTTCACTAAATTTAACATTGGCTCTTTGGGGATGGTATCCTAGAGATGAGATAGAAGAGGGCCAGTTAGACAGTGCTAAGTTCAGTGGTGAAAAAATTGGAGTGACAAACTGGTTATCTAATTGTTAGCAGTAGGCAGCAGCAGTTTTACGTAGCAAATTAATATGTTCGGAGGTTATGCTAAACAAGAATAATTTACAACAAATTGGTATCAGGAGCACTTTTAATCAGCCATGATCTGAAAATCCTGAATTCCCATTAAAATAAATTGGAATTGCATTTGCTTCTATCTCCTCTGATTTTGACTGCAGGAATGTTGAGTGGCAAAAACAGATTAGAAGGGGCTTGGCTTTATCTATAGATGTTATCTGTCTAATTATAAACACAAGAACGGGGAAATGAGCATATGAAATAACTGAAAATTTATTTAAAAGTTATTATACAGGCCAGTCTTTTGCCTACACATAGAAAACAGGGTCCAACTCTGAGTTCAAGAGACCCTAAATGACTCATCATCTACTGAAGCAGTGGCTTAGTTCAGGGGTGGATAGAGACAACAGAAAACATGAAAAAAGCGGGATGGGTGGAAAACCCTCACCTCTGGAAAATTCAAAAGGTTGTTTCCAGAAGTGACACCAGTGACAGGGAACACAATCAGATTATAAATGACAAATAACCAGTCTTAATGGGAAAAGTAGGTAAGGCTACCTCTGGGGAGAGTCTGAAAATCTCTCCAGACCTTTGGTCCTTCCTTGCTCTCTCCCACCTCAAGACAGGGCCAAGAACTTCTTGGATAGGCTTTTAAAACCCATGAGAAATAAATACTTTTGCATCATCACATATTCACAAGTAAAAAACTGACCACAAACGAGTACTTACAATTGATCGCTGCCAGGAGGAGGAGACCAGACTGAAAAATAACTCATCCCCATCCATTCTATCTAGTAGTTTCCAGATTTCGTAGAATTATATCAGTATAACTGGCTAAGGTATGTTTATATCTTTCATCAATTGATATAGAAACTTTTGTGTATCAATATTTTTCTTAGCTACATCTTCATACTTTAATCTGAAGCTTTGCATTTTTATAGCCAGCAATAAAATAAGACCACTCCTCCCTCACAGCGGCTCAAATATATTCCTAATGGCTCCATAATATGAAGTACTAGCTAATTTTTTTTTTTTTTTTCCAAATCTCATCTCAAAATCCTTACCTTTTTTGTTTGGTTGGTTTTGATTTTTGGTTTGGTTTGGTTTTGGCTTGGCCTATGTTTAGATGTAGACAATAGAGTTGTCAAACATGACAGACTAACCACATCATAAGAGGTTATTAAGAGCAATAGTAACTGCATTTGTCTATGCTCTTCACCTGGTGTAAATATGAGATCGTAAAGTATACTTGTGTATAAGCTTCCTTCATTGTCTGCCCTGGGCTTTAGGCATGGCATATCCTCACCCTTTCTCCACCCTCCTGAGCACAGGAGGTACCTCCTGAGCACAACTATGCTCTAAGCCAGGGGTCCTCAAACTTTTTAAACAGGGGGCCGGTTCACTGTCCCTTAGACACTGTTGGGGCCTGGACTATAGTTTGGAAAAAAATGAACGAATTCCTATGCACACTGCACATATTTTATTTGTAGCAGTGCACAAAAAAAACAGGAAAAAGAATGCCGTATCCTGCCTGCGGGCCGTAGTTTGAGGACCCCTGCTCTAAGAGAACTGCAACCTGTACTAAACCATTGCAGGAGGTTTCAGCAGATCCAAAGTAATTCAACCATGCACCTGTGTTGAAACACTTGACACAATTTTATTTTGTTTTGCTGATGCTAATAATATTTCAGGTAACTACTAGAGAAAGATGGACCACCTAAATGCGTGTATTAATGCATTTTAGTTCCATGACTGTACATCTCTCTGCACATCTTTTGCTTAACAGTAATTTCTATCAGCTTATCTTAAATCGCTTCTTAATCAACTACAGCTAAAACAAAATTAGCCTGAAATTAAGCCAGGATCTATACAAGAGTAGCACTAGCTTAAATAAATCAATTTCAAACAACAACCTCACCTAAAGCTACACAGCTTGCTGGTGCACTAAACAAGAATACAAGCAGGAAATCCAAGTAAGAGTTTCTTAAATCAGAATAATGTCCACATAGGTGTTTGCAATCATTTAAGTTGTTCTCATTAATCAGGATATGGGCATATCTAATGGAAAATTTGGATGTGAGCCAACAGGATTTCCTGATAAACACAGATTGAAAATCTATGCTGAAACACATAGGATGGTTTTGGTTGGAAGGGACCTCAAAGATCATCTAGTTCTACCCCCTGCCATGGGCAGGGACACCTTCCACTAGACCAGGTTGCTCAAAGCCCCATCCAACCTGGTCTTGAACATTTCCAGTGTTGGGGCATCTATAACCTCCCTGGGCCTACAACCTCTTTGGGCAACCATTTCCAGTGACTCACCACCCTCAGAGTGAAAAACTTCTTCCTAATTTCTAATCCAAATCTCCCCTCCTCCAGTTTAAAGCCATTACCCCTTGTCCTATCACTACATATTACAAAATGACTGATTCTGGCATTTCTAAAATTTCTGTGGGAAATTCCCACTGGAAACAGGCCAAAACCATACAAATTCTATAGCAGTACTTTAATTAATTCCCTAATTTCAGGACAGGACTATTGAGTCCCAACTTGTCCTATTTTTCCATTCTCCTTGTTTTTCAACAATAGCACCCCAGGACTTCCCTACTTTTTCAGTTTGCTTCCTTTACTTAGTTGGGCATTTCTTGAGTCTTCCTCAGCTCAGAACTACGTGACTATCATAGCTCCTGTGACAGCTCTCACACATTTTGTCTCTCCTAGCAGGTCATGCTAGTGTGCAAAATAAACCACACCAAACCATCACAGTTGTATTCTCATAATGTTCTCCTTTTCCTTTCGGTTGTGCAATTATATTACAAGAATAATTTTCTGTGTTTTCCTAAAGGCTTATTATCACAGATACAGAAGAATATTTCCCTAATTTTCCAAAGACCAATTCTTAATTTTCCGTAGAGGTGGTGGCTAGGAAGGATTTCTCAGTTGTCCTACAAATGAGACTTTCATCTTCACAGTTGCCTCTAAAGTGCAAGTCACCCACCCAGCATTCTGATTTTGAAGCTGTTTTACTTACTGCTTTATTTCCTTTACCATGAAGTTGGGTGGATAACTTCCAATTTGGACAATTATTGATTTATGTTAGCTTGATTTACGATGATTCAAATGGTTCTTGTTAGCTGATATTTGCCCAGACAAATATGACTTTACAGATTTTTATTGATATGTATAAATATAAGTTTATATATATAAGAAGAAATGCGCAAGCACTAATAAATAAATGCAGTAGCATTAGAGGTGGGATTTTCTTATTAGGAAGAATAATGCACATATTCCATTATTTAGTCTTTTATATTCCTAAACATAAAATATTAGAAACTTAATACAATCATTTTCAGTGTTAGCATGTTGATTTCCTTTCGCTATCTTCTGTTTAATATCTGAGATACAGGGTTGCCAGACATTACTAAGAACAACCTGTGGTACTGTGCAGAAATCCAGGTTTTCTTCTACATAAAGGTGATTCAAGCAGCAGACTATCAAACACATTCCTGTTTCAGAATAATCCTTTCTTGGGGTTCAAGATTTCTATTACTACACTCAGAGAAATAGCCTACTGAGTTCCAGCCTGTTCCTCTTTAGAAATATTTATTCATTATACAACTCCAAGACCTAAAACTCCTCCTTATACAGCTCCTGAGGTTGCAAGTTGCTGTTACACATGACTGGAGCTGGGCACAAGCAATGCAAAGTTTCTTTCTTATCCCACCCACTAAAATTTTCTGCCATAGAGATTAAGACTGAGGACAGAAGAAAGGTAATAACAATATTCTCAAAGTTACTAGTGAACTTTGGTATTCATAATGAATGAGAGAAGAAAAAAAAAGAGAGCAAGTGGGAGATGATTAGTTATAATAAGCTGCTGAAGTTACATTCAAATAGAAATTATTTGACATTTGTGAGCCATAGAATAAAGAAAATGAAACAGTCTTTGGAACAGCATTATAAAATACAGTATAGGAACCTGCATAGAAAATATTTCCCAAGATAAAGGGGTAACCTGGTAGAACAAGCACATGCATCGACTAATGTGAAAATAAATACAACCACATTCAGAGACATACTGGAACATCGTCAAGGCAGTATCTGAATTCTCCAAGGACCACTAGGCAACTCCAAGGATATTACCCATTCCCATAAAATGTCCTGGGGTAATGCTATTGTAGATGTGGCAAATGCAGTTGACAAGACTAGATAAATGGATTTAAAACTTCAGTCAGTCCATATGGGGCATTTCAGAGAATCAAGGCTGCACAGAGAAGACAAGCTAACCAAGAGCAGACAGTACTAAACTAAGGCCATAAATAGCTGTGCAATGGGATACTTCTGCAGAAAAAAAACAACACAGGGTTGGCATGTAGAATGATGTGTTGCTTCAAGATCGTACTTTTGAACTTCATGCAATAGAAAGTGTGATGCCACAACTGGGGCATTTTACATTCTTAATGAAACTTTAAAAACTGCTATTGTATCAGGGAGAGGACAGTGAAATCTCTGGGTTGGAGCTGAAGAATGCATACCGCTCCCAGGCATGTCCAGTCTCTCACCCAGTATGCTGGGAGAATTTGGCCCATCTATCCATTACATGGTGGCTGAAGTGCATATGTACAGTGTTTACACTAAAAATGTGCACCAACTCTGCCCAGAAAAGCATCCAAAAATGTCAGGAAACAAAATGCTATATTTGTTTGGAAAGCCTGACTTTTTTAAAGAGTGGTTTCAACAGCTAAATGGAGAAAAACAAAATACGGCTAAAATTTAACATTATTCATTAAAGCCTAGGAGGTATTCATAAAAACTGAGGCAAGAGAAAAATGCCTGTAGTCAAGAAACTAAAGCTAACATCTTAAAAGATGAAAAGGAAACTACTAAAAACAAATAGTGTAATGATTTGGCAAAGGAGATTCTGAGATCACCATTTCAAACAGAGGTTTCAAGGTTGGATGTGACAAAGAACTACTGTAGAAAACTAGTAGTACTATCATGTAATAACCCAAAGCTAAGTACAAAATTACTCCAGAAGCTCTTTTTCAGCCCTAATATCTCTGACTCTTACTTTCAACCTTTGCCATGACACAATCTTGTTATAAACAAAGAAGTATAATGACCTTGCTCCCTGTCAGCCATTAGACAAGCAAGTGTGAGCACCAAATACTGAAACATGGTTATGACCCACATCTTGAGAACACGTGTTCTGAGACCTTAGAGTCTCCTTTTGCAAAGTATAATTTAAATGCCTTGAACAGCTTTGTTCTTACTAGTTAAAACTCAAGTGTCTTGGCAGAGTGATTGAGAAATTTTGCAGCACTTCCCTACTCTGATCCCGGCATGAGCTACTGTTGTTAATCCTTTGCTTTCCTAGCAAATAAATTCATTATTATTTTAAATAGTCAAGGCAGATGCTGAATTGGTGCTATTCATGCATGCACAGAGAGATGAGGGGCTCCCCTTTTGCCCAAGTGATGCAACCATGTTGAAAGTCAATACACTTCAACTATGCCCTTTAATCCTGATATTCTCATAAATAAAATATTTAAGACTCTTGCAGAAAAAAAAAAAAAGCATAGTAAAAAAGAGAAAGAATTTAAAGGTAGACTTTGGATTGAGCAAAGCATTATCTACAGTCCACTATTCATATTTTCACAGAAGATCCTTGAAGAAGATCCATATTTTCAAGATCCTTGAAAGTCTTAACTACCAATGAAGTGTTAAATAAAGCCATTATTCACTGCCCCAGGAGAGGTATACAGCTTGTTTTCCCAGAAATTATGCAGTGTCTTCTTTTGTGGTACTAAAAAATGAACAAATTTAAAAAAAAAAAAAAATAGAGGCATCTTACCTTTTAGACATGTGAAAAGGAACCTCTTATTGTACTTACACTGTAGTTATATTAAACATTTAGAAATACAGAATCTGGAAGTTATACTTTCAGTCTCCATAAAGAGAATGTTAGGCAAGTACACTATCATGAGAAGATCTTTTTATATTTATGAAGAGTTAGCAAGGACCCGCTGGCAACTCAAATAAACAGTCATTTTGACAGTTTAACATGCTGTACTGATGTCTTCCTTTAATTAGGTGGTTTTATCCTGCTAGTAAGTAGCTTCATCTTATTGAGACTGCTGTTTCACTGTCTCCTTGGTTTTGGATTGATGAAGCCACTATTTGATGAATATCTGGACAAAAATGCTCCTTAGATACTTCTTGTTTTGTGTGTCACCTTTCCAAAACTCAGCACACCATTCTGAGTTTAACCCCCACATGTGAGCATTATTCGAATCTAAGATCAAAAGCTTCACAGATATGGTGCTGCTGCTTTGACTTTTAAAAAGCTGCTGTAACTGAATGCTTAAATGTAGCAGGCAAGAGACATTTTGATGGGAGTCGCTAACTTGCATGAAACAGTAAGGAGTTGATGCTTATTACTGTTCAGTATACACAAAAACACAATGTAGGCGATCAGCAAGACAGAAATGCAGTTCACCCTACCATTTGTCATTATTTTATTTCAAATATCAGTCATATTAAAAAAAAAGCACAAACAACAAACCCAACAATCAAAAAAAAAACCCCAAAACCAAACAAAAAACCCAAACCAAAACAACAACAACAAGAAACCCAAAAGAAAAACTCTGCAAGTCACAAGGTTGCTGCTGAACACTCAGCACAGGAGCACTGCATGACTTAGCCATTCCAAATCAACTTAGCTGGATCCTCTGTAGGATTTGGGGTTTCAAATATCCCTTTCTATGTACAGCCAAAAGCAGCAACTAGCAGAAATAAAGTGTTGTACTCAAATGGTCAGAAACATGTATGAGCAGAGTCAGACAGCTGCAACCAAGAGGGCCAGTTAAAAACTGAAAGGTCAGTTACTGCCTTCACAGTTCCCAGCTCAGCATACAGCAGAGAAACATCTCACGCTGAAGCTCTGCTTTTATAAGAGACAGAAATGCCAGGCTTAGGCTTTCTCCTTAATTGTATCAGATGTTATGAAAAATGTAAGGGTTGAAATTACATGTGGAAGTAGTTCTTTTTATGGGATTTCTTGTGGCAAATAAATTAACACTACTTTGAGTGCTGACGGGTGCTATAGGATAACCAGAATAATTAAAACAGAAAAACAAAAAATGGGAAATTTCACAAGGCTTTCCTTCATGTAGCCCATTAACTCAAG
The DNA here is from genome assembly GCA_013400335.1 of Eurystomus gularis. Lineage (NCBI taxonomy): Eukaryota > Metazoa > Chordata > Aves > Coraciiformes > Coraciidae > Eurystomus > Eurystomus gularis. The sequence goes on from VZZY01015880.1 coordinate 369,038, forward strand.
CACTGGCAGGTGCCAGTATTAATTCTTCAGTTCCTTCTCCTTTATTTAGTTTCAGAAATAAGCCTGACTAAACAAAGTTGAAAAGAAGCAATGGTGCAGGCTGCAAAGGCTTTATAATTACACTAGAGGGAAACAGATGAGAAAGTGCTGACTGCATATTACATCTGAGATCATCCTACACCAAAGAAGCTGCTGCCCAGCTTGTTGTGTACAACAGTGAGAGAAAACCAGCAAAGTTTGTAACACGAGCACTAGTGCTGAGAGAAAAGAGCACTCTCTGATTTAATTAAGCATACATCAATTAAATATGCTCATCTTCTGAGGCTTACGGAGCAGAGGGACCTCAGGTGACAGCAAGTCTCTATATCCACCCAGGAACAAAACAAAAATAACAATAATTAAAAAAAAAATTAAAAATCAATCAAATCATATGCCTGTGGTTCAGTTGGGATGTCAGCACATTTGTTGAGATCTCATTGCCAGCCATCTCCAATTTATCTCCACTGACTGGACACTGAAACTGTCACAGGGCAGATTGTAAACCTGCTCAAAATACATCAAGCCTCTTGCGAAACAACAAGAAGTTCATCAAGAGAAGAGATGCTTTCATATATCATGCCAGCTGGGCACCCATATCACATAAATCAGCCCAAACTTCTAACGATGCACAACTAAGTTTCTTCCTTTTTGCTGTCAGTAAGCGACAGTTATAAAGTGCAGGAGATGATCCTTTCACATAATCTCATGCAACATTGCACTTCAAGGTCCTCAGTTAGTGGTTTAATAATAACTCTCCAGCCTAAGTACCTAAATTGCCTAAAAGGTGTGTTCAATGTGCAGTCTTGTACTGATCTCATTATTCAAATATTCTGTAAAAAATTCTCGTTTCCTCCCCTTTCTTCCAG